>RPFO01000154.1:7430692-7875692 GCA_009746045.1 Mesostigma viride
AGTCATTGGGTGTCCTTTGGTTCATGCATGGAGTATTCAATGATCTGTGTGTGGTTCCCCTTAATCCCCTTGAATGTGATTCATGGGATGCTAGGATCATTTGTAGACGATTTCTCTTCTAGACTGCACTCCTTTAAAGCTCTGCTGGCCACATATCTGTCATTTCCACGCTTATTGCGGGCGTGGTAGTTGCGTCGACATCCGGCATCCCACTGAGTGATGCATCCAACTTCATACTGTCCTCCGCCGCAATTTTGTTTCTCTGAACACACACACATACAAGCATATATGAACGCACACACGCATGGAACTGCGCTCTTCTTTGCCGTGGCTACGTCTTGTCGTTTCTTGTTCGCAGCCAAGGTAATCTTTTTCTGGGCCGGGTGGTAGCAGCTGTCTTGTCATTGGCTTTTTTCTGACCATGTGTTCCTCCCATCTCCCCCACATTTACTCCTCCCCCCCCACTGCCCCCCACTGCCCCCCACAGATCCACGCCGATAATGCGCGCGCCAACTTCCACACAGGCAACGTGGGCGACCACATCGCGCTCCTGAGGGTGGGTCGCTGTGGTGCTTTTAGTAACAATTGCAACGGTCAACCATGTTTATAGCATGAGGTGGTGGGTGGCCCATCGTGTTTCTGAAGGTGACTAGCCCAACAAGAGGCTCCATCTTTTCCTAACTTTTTCACTCTATCCATGAGAGTGTCCCTCCCCCCCCCCCCCCCCCCCCCCCCCCCCCGCCCTCTTGAAAGGCCGAATAGCTTTCCCCACAGATGTCACCCCGCACCTGCTCTTTTCCCCTGGCCGCCCCCCCCCCCGCCCGGGGCCAAGCCTCCCCGAAATCCGGGCATGGCCCTCGCGTTCAACTTTCCTTTTGGGCGGCTGTGCACCCACTCGTCCCTCCTGACATGTTATCTTGTCCTCCCTTCTCGCTCATCCTCCCTACTTATGACCATGGATGTGTGGTCTACGGGCAACGCGCTGCCTTTCCTGCAGGTGTACAATGGCTGGGCGGAGACGAACTACTCGTCGCAATTCTGCTACGAAAACTTCATACAGGTAAGGCCAACGTTCCCTCACAGCTATGCTACAAAAATTTCAAGAGTTGAACAAGGGGGGAGCGGGGTATGTTGCTGCAAGGAGAGTACAGTGGGGAGACATGAGTGGAACAGGGCAGAGTGTTGCCAGAGAAGTGGCGAGAGAAACGCAAACTGGGACGGGGACGCTTGAGGACGCTCTATGCCTCCCTTGTTCGCAGCTGTTGGCTTCTGATTTGATTCAGTGATGAAGATGAATTGTACTGTACCGAGCTGACATGGAATCGTACTCTACGGAGCTGAACAGCTTTCCCCCCTTGGCTAGGGGGCCAGATGGTGGTGACTGGTGCTAGTTTTAAAGTACCTGTTGCTTCTTTGGTGACTCTCGACGGAGGCACGTATGAGCGATCTGGTGCTAAATACTAGGGTAATATTTTGAAAAGGTGTTGAGTTGTGATCTGTGGTACCTGTGTGATACTATTCGCTTCTTGGGTCGTGCCTCCCTTTGTCTGACCTGGCTTGCAGCACCATATGCTCAAGTTTTCTCTTCTATTGCATGCTTGAATTGCGGTGGCGAATCATGTTGCAAACGTTTGCTTTGAGTGTGCGACCGCACTCACCGAACCCCATTCTTCCATCACAAACTTTTTGTGGCGCTGTTTGTGGGTACCGCTCCCACCCCACAAGGTGCGCAGCATGTGGCGTGTGCGTGGCATCCGCATCTTTTTTCTTTCATCCGCATCTCTCTTCTTATTTTTTTACCAGAGTGCGTGTGTTGCGTCCATGGCTCATCTATATCTCACGATTATGTCTCGTTTACGTCACCCGTTCCTATAACCACCCTACCCAGGTGCGCAGCATGAAGCGGGCGCGTGACATCCGCGAGCAGCTGGAGGGCCTGATGGAGCGCGTCGAGATCGACCTGGTCAGCAACGTGGGCGACCTCGACGCCGTGCGCAAGGCCATCACCGCGGGTGGGCTAATAATAGATTTTGTAGACGTCATAAATAATCATGTAGCATAGTGGATATGAACCCCTCGTGCTTCTGGTAGCATAGCGTGTGCCGTGCGCAAGGCCATCGCCACGGGTGGGCCATGCTATGTTGTTCTTGTATCCCTACGTGACTATTTTTAGTGTGTAAGCCCCCCTCGCAATGTGCAACGCACTGTGTGTGATCCCATGTCTGGATGATTGTCTACTTTTACTTAGGCATTGTCGTCCTGTGGCCTCCCCTCGCATTTGTCGCACATGGGATGTGGGTAGCTCATGTTGATTCGTACATAGTACTCGATGCCATGCGCATCGCCATCACCGCCAGTATGTAGTGCTCCCTGTTCGCGGCACTACTGGGTATACGGTCTGGTGCGTAACCGAGTCTCGCAAGCCTTGTAATTTTCTCCTTACTGCAGTAGCAAATATGGTTTGGAAGATACGATGAGTGAGGGCACTGCAAGACGATCGGCAGTACTAACGGGCTGTTCCACGAGGCGGCCCCGGCATCATGTGCTGTATTCTCGCAGTTGCCCTCCTCATTCCCCTTGCTAGTTAGAGCTCAGCGTCCTTTCTCATCCCCAGAAGGTCTAGGTATGTTACTCTCTCTCTCTCTCTCTCTCTCTCTCTCTCTCTCTCTCTCTCTCTCTCTCTCTCTCTCTCTCTCTCTCTCTCTCTCTCTCGTCTGTCCAGTACGTCTCCGCATGTGTTTGCTTTCCGACCAATATCATGCTGGCTACTTCACACTAGTCCAAACGTTTCTCATTTTTCTTCTCTTTCTCTCGCCCTCTCTCTCGCCCTCTCTCTCCCCCTCCCTCTCGCCCTCTCTCTCTCTCTCTCTCTCTCTCTCTCTCTCTCTCTCTCTCTCTCTCTCTCTCTCTCTGTCCATTACGTCGCCGCATGTGTATGCTTTCCGACCACGATCATGCTGGCTACTTCACACTAGTCCAAACTGCTGGCACTGACGAACGACCTTTTGTAGAATGAGCTGGCACTGTAGAGTGACTCGCTACTCGATCTAATTTCGCGGGGTCACTGTATGTCCCCCATGCTTCTACCACACAGATGGCACCATAGGATTGTTACTTTCGTATAGCCAACCATTGTCCCGCAGGACCCCCCCACCACATTGCCAGGTCGATGTGCTAAAGTGACCTGGTCAAGCCTGAACCGTGCTTGCAACCTACACCTCTTTTGCAGGCCTTTTTTACCATACGTGCGAGAGTGGCTATGCGTGAATATAGCCACTCTCTGTATAGGCTATCTGTGACTTATTTCCTGTAACTTGTTTGTAACCCATGCCCTGCGTCCTTGTGGCCCGCATCATACGTGAAAGTGGTTAAACAGTTGCCCCTGTACCATGTCCGCAACCCATGCCCTGCGTGCAGCTGCTTCTACCACATGGCCAGCGTCGTTTGCTAAAGTAAGTGACACTAACGTGTTGGCCGTGTGCCTTTGCTTTTTGCCACCCGTGCCCTGCGTCCAGGTTACTTCTACCACACGGCCAAGCTGCAGCGCAACGGCACATACCGCACGATCAAGAACCCGCAGACGGTGCACATCCACCCGAGCTCAGGGCTGGTGGAGGTGGGTCCTGTTTTACTTGTGTCTTACTACGAATAGGAGCGTTGCCTTGAAGGGGCGCACTCTAGCATAATGTCAAGCACCCATCCACCTGAGCTCGGGGCTGGTGGAGGTCGGGCGGTTGCTGCCTTTGTAGTGAGCGTTGCCTGGCAGGGTTGCACAGTAGCATAGTTTCAAGCACAGACCTTGACCCTGAATGCTGACAGGAAGGTGGGTCTTGGGCGCTAGCATTTAGAGGTGGGTCATGCCCTGCCTTGCGGCCAATCGAAGCGTTGCCTTGAATATTTGCACAGTAGTCTCAGTGATCTGAGTTCTTGAATGTGATTTCTTGAATTTGTGGATGATCATGTTTTGGCCAGCCACCTTACTAATGCGTGCGGCAACCCTGCCCTCCTAGCGGCGTAATGCTCGCCCTAATGCTTGACCTGCGCACCACAACACCGACCCCTACAACGCCAACGCCAACTTCAACAACACCAACAACAACGAACCCGACCCCAACAACACCAACTCTTGTAACACCTACCCCCACAACGCCACCCCCAACGCCGCCAACCCCACCATGGAAACAACCCCCCCACTACGCCAACATGCAGGCGCTGCCCAAGTGGGTCGTGTACCACGAGCTCGTCTTCACCACCAAGGAGTACATGCGGCAGGTGAGCAAGGAAATCCTCTACCCGCCCCGTCTATACCATCCGCTGGGCCGGGCAGCGATGGCATTTCTATTAATAGCTCCCATGGCACACTCGGCAAGTGAGCATGCACAAGCCGCAAGGAAACTTGCTCTTATTCAGATTGATAAACGCTCAAGGCTGGTAGTAATAACCTGCTCCTTGTCCATGACCTTCTCCTCTTCCCTGACCTTCTCCGTACAGATTCTTTGCGGCGATATCTCCTGCCGTGCTTGTGGTGAAGCAGGGAGGCACATGTTATCAGCCGGCACCCTGCATGCCAGCACCATGCTGCACCAGATACATGAGATAGATACTTTTGGGTCGTAGGGTGCTGGCGTCTTGGATTGCTGGGGTCTTGGGGTCTTGTCACAGGTCATCCGGCAGCTCAGGCAGACGAGTCCAGGCTTCTTAGGAATGGGAAGAGTTGCGGCTTCTTTCTTTTGATGGAGATAAGTATTCTTTGATGGAGAAAGTTGTTCTTCATCCGCTCCTAAGGTCTTGGAAGTATTCTTTATCCACTCCTGAGATATTTTGTATCCTTCGCTAATAAACAATATTTATTCATCGGTGACTGTCCTGTCCCTCGACTTGCGCGCAGGTGATCGAGATCAAGCCCGAGTGGCTAGTGGAGCTGGCGCCGCACTACTACAAGATGAAGGACGTGGTGGACGGTGGGTTGTGGGTTAAGGCACAGGGAATGGGCGGCGCAGTCACTTGCGATGCGGCCTTACGAGTATGCACCAGAACGTGAGGCACATGGTTGATGATGGGTGACTGTGTCTTGCTTTTTAGTAAAAAGTTACTCAGGCGTTCTTGAACTTAATTGGGATCGACTCTCTGCTGGGTGGTGGTGGCTTTTGGTGGGTTTGTGGTCGAGATTAGAAACTGGGCGGTGCTTGATGTTGGGTCATGGCTTACTGGAAGGTGGGGTGGATGGTGGATGGTGGACATTGCGGGCAGTTATGGGTGAGAGTTGAAGACGGAGTGCTAACTCATGATTGGTAAGACTCGTAAGAGTCATGACACATATGTCTGAGTGGTTCTTGCTATCTCATCAGTCATGGCTTCATCACGCTAGCTTGGGCTGTCAGCTTGCGCGCATGATCATGCAGCTGGTGACACGGATGGTGGCTAATAGTTCATGATGACCATATCTCCAGATTTCTGGCCTGCTCTGGTTGTCTCGTTGGTATTACGGTCACTATACTACATTAGTGTCAAGCCTGCTCTGGTTGTCTTGTTGGCATGGCGGTCACTGTACTACAATAGTGCCAAGCGTGCTCATGTTGTCTTGGCATTACGGTCACTATACTACAATAGTGTCAAGCCTGCTCTGGTTGTCTCGTTGTCTGTTCTGGTGCTGATATCGAACCATAAAGAAAAGGAGTGTGGCAGGGCTAGCAGCAATTATATAATGAGGATTCATGATACGCACTAATAATGTTTTTGGATGTGGAGTGGCCAAACGGCATATCATATTCTCCAGATTTCTGGCCCGCACTGGTTGTCTCATTGAAATCAGTTTGTTGCTATCCAGGGTGCAGTTCTTACTCCCAAAGTTTCCTCACCCTCTCGAAATTATGCTGCGCGTTGTGTGGCTTCAACCTGCAGAGAGTTCGAAGAAGATGCCCAAGGGCGTGGGAAAGGCAGCTGACTGATAGGGAGGCCCAGCGTGATCTGGTCACCGGCATCTGATTTGCAGGAATGGAGAAGTGCCCGGAACTTGAATTTGCTGGAATTCGGGATCGACATGCGCGTTTTCGTTGCTGCTGGCAATGCAGCTGGTTTAACAATCCCGAGTACACAAAACTAACATGACCCAAAACATGACTGGTCCAGTATCGCGTGGAGGCAAGTCGGGCGCTCAGAACCGTTTGAGTTTCTGAGAATCCAGATTGACAGGCCAGACAGTGTGGCTAGTTTAAATAGCTGGCAGCCTGCATTGAAACTCAAATCGCCATTCATTTAACCCATTTATAAATAGTGGTAAAAAGTCATGCATGTTGTAACAGAATAAAGTGGTGGCCTCTGCTCCACTAAATGCACAGATCTTTCACCTCCTGTCACTAAAGACAGAACGGACTGGGATTTCTTATTCCGGGGCCCAATGGCCGGCGCCGCGCCAGACTCGCCCGCCTTTGGGCTTTGGGCGTCTTGGAATTTGGCTTTGGGCGTCTTGGAAGTTGCCTTTGGGCGTTTGCTCTTTTGGCAGATTTCTACACTACACTGGTACTACGTAAAAAAGCACAGACTGGTGCAGCGTAACATCCATACAACGTAAAATTACCGCCGCACAGGCATGAGGCCGACAGCAATTAACTGGCAGCCAGCAATAACCAGACAATGGCCGCCGCAAGATTTGTCGTCGGTTGCTGGTATTTCACTTGTACACTTCACAGACTGCTTTTGAGTTTTGAGCATTTCCAGCGAACGTGTTTCCCACTTGAAGGAATGTGGACAAAGGCTAGACTTGGTGATATATCGATTACTGATCGCCTTGAAATACATGAAGGATGATCAATTAGTGAAAGATCACGGTAGTTACATCAACAGGAATTTGTACAAGAATGAAGGGACTGCTGCAGAAGTTGCCGAGGAACTGCTTCCCACCGTTGTAACGCATTTAGACAACGCTTGTGAAGGGGTTTGCGAAGTGCTCTCTGCGGCAACTAGGAATGACAAGGTGAAAGTGACACTTCGGAGCTTACAATTCCCTCTTGGATGTACATGCTTGACAGCACATACCGGCAAAGTTTGTTGCCATTTTATTGCATCATTGCTTTTCCACAATGTGTGCACTCACGAGAACTTGGATGTATTATTGTGCAGACGCGCCACATTTGGTGTTCCTCGTGGGAAAGTTTTCCAAGTGTTTGTTGATGAGTTGGAATTTGTCAAGGAAGAAATGTCCAAGTATCCCACAGATCGGCACGATGACGGTCACGTCATGGACGTCAGCGACATGGAGCCCTTACCTGACGAGGAGGGTGATCGCTTTCCGCGTGAAGATGACTCACTGCCAGCTGAACCCAACGACAAGGAGCTGGAAATGCGACTATTGAATGCATTTGACGGAGCCATGCAGGTAAATATGCTGCATTCTTTTTGCCAAAGACTAGATGTGCACAGATTTGGTACCTGGCCTTCAATCTTTTTGTGTGGGGGGTAGAGATAACTTAACTCACGTTGACATCGGCTTGAATGTGATTGCCTGCATGTTGTCCACAATGTACTACAATGCATATGTCGTTCCACTTTACTCCTGAACCGCAGGCATGGAGGATGGCTTCCTTTACTGCCAAGGAAACGGCCGCAAAAGTTTTGTTAGCGTCTTTTGTAGAAAGTTGTAGGATCTTGACTGAGAGCACAGTTGTGCCGATTGCCGAAGGAAATGAATTTTCGGGAAGAGCGGGCTCTAAGCCGATTCAACAAGACCCTGTGGTTTTGCGAGCATGCAACAAAGGCAGTGCCAAACGGAAGACGGACGAAGTGGACATGCCGGAGCTGACGTCAACCCATGCTGCCTCCAATGCACCCTCAAAACGGAGGGCTGGGTTTCGACAGAAGCTCTCAGAGAATTTACCACGACAACCGATGAATGGTCAGCCATACAACTTAAATAAGCCGCTCTAGATTCTAATGATGAAGTCAATATGAGCATGTGCATGTTGTATTGATTGCGCTTTACCCTAACAAGTACACATCACAACAAAGTTGACAATGACATTTTTTATTTTTTTTTGTGCATGCAGTCCCTAACACCATGGAGGGAGGCCCAAGCACTCCTGCAGGGGGTGGAATGCCTGATACCAGAGAGAGCGTTAACTTAACAGGTGAGAATCTTGCCCCAGGCTTGTGGGATCGCTGACGACATGCCATATGCGTTTTAAAACAAACACGCATACATTTACTTGCTGTGAAGATAAACCCATACCCACTTGTTAATTAAGCAATGACATGGACACACACATGCGCCTTAAGTCTTTACCACATGGTTTTGCTCACATGACGCTCGGGATCGCTTGGTAACGTGAGAGAGGCCAGCTTTGAGAAAGCGAGGTAGTAAATCTATAACTTGGCGGAGAGGCCGGGTTTTGAGGAATCTACTACTGTATTAAACTAGTTTACATAAAAACCTTGGAAATAAATGTCTTTTTGTGAATGCATGCAGACCCTGACGTCATGGTGGGAGGTCAAAGCTCCTCTCTAGTTGGTGGTCGGGAAGATGCACGGACCTGCATTGAGGACTTGACAGGTGAATCGTGATGGATGTTTTATACACATGAATAACAACCTAACCATGTTGTTGATTTGTTCGCCTTTGATTGTAGTATCATTTAAGTTTTTGTAGGTTGTTCTCTACCTGAACTACATGCCGGTTTGCTTTTTTGTACATGGCCATATATTTTTGCTCACAGGAAATCACACACATATTGTCCAATACACATGACCATGCACCCACACATGATGTCGATCGGTTCTCGGTTTGGTAGTCTCGGTAAGGTATACTTTTTTTTGTTAATTTACATATGTCAAGAATGGCACACACATACGCTTAGCAGAATGCGGGTTTATTACCAGGGGCGTGTTTGGCATGTTCCCAAGTCCGATAATATCTTCTTGTCTTCCTTTGTATGCATGCAGGCCCTGACCTAGAGGTAGAAGTCCCCACTAGTCCAAGAACATAGATGGCGAACGAGGGAGGCGACGACAAATTGAAGACGGAGCTTTGCGACCGATAGTGGTGTCAGATAAAGGACAAGTATACTAGTGGGAAGATCGGCGGGGAGCTATCAAACGCCACGTTGTGCCGCATTGACGAGGTGGTGGTGCTACCAGAAATTCACGCGGCTGTTCACAGCTGACTCTTCACCACATCTTGCTGAGTAGGAATTCAATCGCAATGAGACAACCAGCGCAATACATGGTTAGGAAGCATGGTGATGCCCGCTGGCTATGTTACTTTGAATGTGCTGTAGGTTTCACGTATATTCATGGAGCTTGGTCTGTGGTGATCGTGGAGACCTTGGCGCCTTGCCATGAGTCTTGACTCCTCGCTTCTATCCCTTGGGCATCCATCATTCTACGGCATGCCACCGGGTCAAGGGATAGGATTGAACTGAGATTTGCCCGGTAGGCCCGCTTGGTTATTGAGCTGGCCCCGGCCCCACTGGGACCATAGGTCATTCACAGCCCCACTCACATGCGTACGTACGGATCCTATATCATGTTTTAAAGGAGGAAGTTGCTAGGTTGGCGAAGAAGCCAACCCGGCCCCGTTGAAGGGGAAGGACCAGTGTTCGCATGTCTTAACTTCAATCAACAATGAAATTGCAATGTTTTGTTAAGTTAGACAACTCTGAGTTGATGCGATGGGATCTGAGTAAAGAAAATTGTGCAAGTGAGTAGAGAAATTTGTGCAAGTGAGACAACTCAAGTGCTTAATTAATCAAACTCGTGCTCCCGTTGGGGAGTCACTGAGCCCGAAGTGCCATCTCTTTGTTTGCACAATAGGAAGGAAGGTCAGAGACCCCCTTTCTCCTTCATGCCAGAGGCATGCCACAGCTGCGTGACTCCCAAACGGGAGCACGAGTCTAATTAATTAAAATTAATTAATTAATTAATGCCACAGCTGCAATCGGACACGCTAAACGACCCTGCAAGATCTGTGGGTGCAATGAGACCCATGTGAGCTTATCATAACAAGGAGCGTGGGCAAGTAATGTGAGCATAGCCAAGACGTAGCATCATTGGATGTACAAGGAAATATTTAATAGCTATCTTGATGTGCGTGTAGGAAGATCTGCATGGAGGAATAACGGCGAACATGTGAAGGAACAAGTATCCCACAACTAGGAACGTGCATCCCACAACCACGAACGAGTATCCCACAACCAGGAACGTGTTTCCCACCACCAGGAACAAGTATCCCATGCACAACCAGGAAAGGAACGACTATCCCACAACTAGGAACGTGTATCCCACAACCAGGAACAAGTATCCTCTGCCGGCCGTGCCACCCCATGCAAGACCCCACAAGCCGCCCTTGCGTCAAGGGGACATGCAATCATCACAAGGAGTGGTAACTGCCGGCAGTGCCACCCCATGCAAGACCCCACAAGCCATCCTTGGGTCAAGGGGACATGCAGTCATCACAAGGAGCGGTAACTGCCGGCAGTTCCACGCCATGCAAGACCCCACAAGCCGTCCTTGCATAAAGGGGACATGCAGTCATCACAAGGAGTGGTAACTGCCGGCAGTGCCACCCCATCCATGCAAGACCCCACAAGCCATCCTTGGGTCAAGGGGACATGCAGTCATCACAAGGAGTGGTAACTGCCGGCAGTTCCACGCCATGCAAGACCCCACAAGCCGTCCTTGCATAAAGGGGACATGCAGTCATCACAAGGAGTGGTAACTGCCGGCAGTGCCACCCCATGCAAGACCCCACAAGCCATCCTTGGGTCAAGGGGACATGCAGTCATCACAAGGAGTGGTAACTGCCGGCAGTGCCACGCCATTAATTAATTAATTAAAATCATAGCTCCGTTGGGAGCATATGTAACACATAGCCCTGAGAAAGGGGCATCTATGGGTTTGTAATACAATCAGGGCTACAACCTGCAGGTGGAGGATGTACAACTATCACCTGCTCTGGGTGCACAAGGTGCACCTGCACCGCCATGATGGTTCATGCCTCCTTATCAAGCACAGGCACCCAGGGGGGGCTTGAGGAGAGGGCCTAGAAGGCCTGCATGACATATGGGGTGGAAGGTATATGTGGCTAGGCTATAGCTGGTGTACACATGCAGCCACGCCATGCAAGACCCCACAAGCCGTCCTTGCGTCAAGGGGACATGCAGTCATCACAAGGAGTGGTAACTGCCGGCAGTGCCACCCCATGCAAGACCCCACAAGCCATCCTTGGGTCAAGGGGACATGCAGTCATCACAAGGAGTGGTAACTGCCGGCAGTGCCACCCCATGCAAGAACACACAAGCCGGGGACATGCTGTCATCACAAGGAGTGGTAACTGCCGGCAGTGCTACCCCATGCAAGAACCCACAAGCCATCCATGCAATCATCACAGGGAGTGGTAACTGCCGGCAGTGCACGGCCCTAACGTTAATTCCCACACACCCTCTGCTAACGTTAGTTTCCACACCCCTCTGCTAACGTTAGTGCCCACCCCCTCGGCTAACGTTAATTCCCACACCCCCTCTGCTAACGTAAGGTCCCACACCCGTCTGCTAACGTAAGTGCCCCTCCCCCCTCTACTATCGTTAATTCCCTCCCCCCTTTACTAACGTTAGTCCACAACCCCCTCTGCTAACGTTAGTGCCCCCCCCTCCTTTGCTAACATTAATTAATTAATTAATTAAAATCATAGCTCCGTTGGGAGCATATGTAACACATAGCCCTGAGAAAGGGGCATCTATGGGTTTGTAATACAATCAGGGCTATGTACAACCTGCAGGTGGAGGATGTACAACTATCACCTGCTCTGGGTGCACAAGGTGCACCTGCACCGCCATGATGGTTCATGCCTCCTTATCAAGCACAGGCACCCAGGGGGGGCTTGAGGAGAGGGCCTAGAAGGCCTGCATGACATATGGGGTGGAAGGTATGTGGCTAGGCTATAGCTGGTGTACACATGGCATCTCAGCAGAGAGTAACTCCCTGCATAGGCATAGCATGGCTAAATTCTTAAGGTATCATCCATGGGAGGTCCCGTTGTAGGCTGGGCGCGGCTAAATACTGAAAGCATCATCCATGGGGGCCATTATGGGCGCACATGCGCGTGGGCCACATGCTAGGCTAGGCCTGACTAATCTACACTACTGGTATAGGTTCCCTAGTCTGAGGTGGCAGGGGGGGCCTGCCATGGCTTGTGGTCAACGTGGATGACCGCCCCCCTCCAGTACACCGGCTTCCCCCCTGCGCGCTGCCGGAGCTGGAGGTAGGTCGGCCATAGCTCGCGTCGCCGCTGTTGCTGGGCCAGGGTCAAGTCGTCGTCCAGCGTGAAGCGAGTCTCCGAGAGCTTCTTGCGGCACTTCAGGAACGCCAGCTTGTCCCCCATGGACTTAAAGCTTGCTAACATTAGTTCCCACACCCCTCTGCTAACGTAAGTGCCCTCCCCCCCCTGCTATCGTTAATGCCCACCCCCCTTCACTAACGTTATTCCCCAGCCCCCTTTGCTAACGTTAGTTCCCGCGCCCCTTCACAAACTTTAGTGCTCGTGCCCCTCTGCTAACGTTAGCGCCCCCCCCCTCTGCTATAATTATTTCCCCCCTCTGCTAACTTTAATTCCCACACCCCCTCTGCTATCGTTAGTGCCCGTGCCCCTTTACTAACGTTAGTGCCCAGCCCCCTCTGCTAATGTTAGTGCCCGTGCCCCTTTACTAACGTTAGTGCCCAGCCCCCTCTGCTAACGTTAGTGCCCGCGCCCCTTACAAACTTTAGTGCTCGTGCCCCTCTGCTAACGTTAGCGCCCCCCCCCTCTGCTATAATTATTTCCCCCCTCTGCTAACTTTAATTCCCACACCCCCTCTGCTATCGTTAGTGCCCGTGCCCCTTTACTAACGTTAGTGCCCAGCCCCCTCTGCTAATGTTAGTGCCCGTGCCCCTTTACTAACGTTAGTGCCCAGCCCCTCTGCTAACGTTAGTGCCCGCGCCCCTTCACAAACTTTAGTGCTCGTGCCCCTCTGCTAACGTTAGCGCCCCCCCCTCTGCTATAATTATTTCCCCCCTCTGCTAACTTTAATTCCCACACCCCCTCTGCTATCGTTAGTGCCCGTGCCCCTTTACTAACGTTAGTGCCCAGCCCCCTCTGCTAACGTTAGTGCCCGTGCCCCTTTACTAACGTTAGTGCCCAGCCCCCTCTGCTAACGTTAGTGCACGTGCCCCTTTACTAACGGTAGTGCCCCCCCCTCAGCTATAATTATTTCCCCCCTATGCTAACTTTAATTCCCACACGCCCTCTGCTATCGTTAGTGCCCGTGCCCCTCTGCTAACGTTATTCCCCAGCCCCCTCTGCTATCGCTAATGCCCGTGCCCCTTTATATTTGGACCAGGAACCCATCCCACAACTAGGCTCGACTATCCCACAACCAGGAACGTGCATCCCACAACCAGGAGCCCATCCCACAACCAGGAACGAGTATCCCACAACTAGGAACGTGTATCCCACAACCAGGAACAAGTATCCTACAACCAGGAACGTGCATCCCACAACCAGGAACACATCCCACAACCAGGAACGACTATCCCACAACTAGGAACGTGTATCCCACAACCAGGAACAAGTATCCTACAACCAGGAACGTGTTTCCCACAACCAGGAACGTGTATCCCACAACCACGCTCGACTATCCCACAACCAGGAACATGTATCCCACAACCAGGAACGAATTTCCCACCACCAGGAACAAGTATCCCACAACCAGGAACACATCCAACAACCAGGAAAGTGCATCCCACAACCAGGAACAAGTATCCCAAAACAAGGAACACATCCCACAACCAGGAACGTGTATCCCACAACCAGTCGCGCAGTCGGTCTGAATGATTGGCATTATAACGAGCGTCATACTCGTCTCCGGCTTGGCAGTGCCGTCATCCTGCATACAAAAAGCACATTGGAGCCAGCACTTTCCCGCGGGTTGTAGCCGATATTCCTCGAGCTACCATGGTCCGGATTCTCCCGATTTCTGGCCTGCGCTGGTTGTCTCCTTGATATTCCTCCATGCAGCGATATTCACCAATGCGCTATCAATAAACAAGTCGACACCATCCGGGTATGTAAAAAAAGCACGCTGCTGGCCACGACGGTCACGGCAATGATGAACGACAATAACAAGAACGCCTAATAGCAGGCGTCATACAAACTAGAACAGACTGGAACAACTACTTACCCGGTCGTCTGTGATCTTGACACAGAGCCTGGTTTACAAGGAAGCGAGGGAAACCGGCCACTATGAGCACCCCTACTTAACCCACATAATGAAGGTTAGGAATCCTCCCCATCATGCTAACCGTAGACTCGGTGAAACGCCCCATGCTACAAATACGATAGCCCAGCAACGACTGCTTGCGGCCATCACCTTGTCCAGTTCTGGCTGGCTGTGCGGCGGTAATTTTACCAAGTTTAAAAATGTTACGCCGCACCAGTCTGTGCTTTTTTACGTAGTACCAGTGTAGTGTAGAAATCTGCCAAAAGAGCAAACGCCCAAAGCCAACTTCGAAGACGCCCAAAGCCAAATTCCAAGACGCCCAAAGCCCAAAGGTGGGCGAGTCTGGCGCGGCGCCGGCCATTGGGCCCCGGAATAAGAAATCCCTATACCCCAGAACGGACTTATCAAACCCCAAGAGACAGGGGAGATAAATAGTCCTAGCACTCTCCAGGAATCGTAGAGGGTGGTCGTTTCCCGTCTAGAGGCCTCTCCTACGAGACGGTACTTACGCGATACATGTAGAGAGCGGTCCTCCCCTTTTGGTCGGGCGTCTCTCTGCTTGTTCATACAGACACAAGAATTCCTGTCTATCATCGGATATGGCTGTCCAATAACAGGGCCTGAAGTGAGGATGTTTGGTTATTAGAAATAACTTCACATTATTGGGGGTATCCGCCTGATCGCTATGGTGACAAACAGGCAACGCTTACACCCCCCGCATTGGAAGTTCTAACTAAATAATTAGCTTCTGGAAAGTGTTCTGGCTGAAAACCATAAAAAAAACAAAAGAAAATTAATTAATTAACTCCGGGGGCTGAGGACTGGACTCAACAAACAAACAAACAAAATTAATTAATTAACTCATGTGGGCACGGGGTCGTCGCCCTGTGAGAAAACAAACAAACACTTTATATTATATAATATAAAGTACATAAAACCTTCGAAAATACCTTGGACAGGCGGGAAACATGAAATATCGTGAAAATCGAAAAAAAACCCGCGAGACGCAGGCCGAGCGCGGGGTGAGGCTCGAACTTCACCTTAACAACGTGCTGCTGAATGTCTCCCCCCTGCCGGCACTGATCATGGACAACGACGTAGGTGGACATAGTTATGGCGGACATAGTTATGGGCCGAGCCCATCATTCGCGCAGCCTTCCCCGCAACCCGCAGATTGGTCGCCACCTTCATCGCCATCGCCGCGTGCTCATCCGACCCCACCTTCATCACCAGAGACTCCATCATCCCCGCCTCCTGGCACGCCACCACCAGAGACTCCATCATCCCCGCCTCCTGGCACGCCACCGTGGGATTTAAACCCGGTCTGGGCGGCAAAGTTGCCGCCGCTGAGCCGGAGTCCTCGCCCTGTACCCACGCCGACAGCAATGCACGCAGCCCAGCTGAGGCTGAGCGGAAGCAAGCAAACCACCTTGCTGTCGCTCGGCTTCCGGAAGTTGGGAAGTGCAGCCGGTTCGAACCAAGACCCCATCGTTAACCGGCCAGCCCCCCAGCTGTCGCCTCAACGACGGTCGCTTATCGCTCGGCGGACGTGGGAGCGGATGCTGGCGACAATTCTCAAGCCTGAGCGTTCCACTGCGAAACACCCTATCCTGTGCCTGCCACGGCCCGGACCCGGACGTCCTCCTGCCAAGGCCGTCCAGGGGGGGACACTTCTGCTGGTGAGGTTGGACAGGCCGTTGGCTAAGTGGTGGGCTGCGGCTTATCGTCCCCACAAGACCGCGGGAGACCAAGAGCTGCATCCAGCCATGGCAGCGTGGCTTGAAGACGACGACTGGACGCCCGAAACTGAGCGGCCACATGTAGGCCTGCCGGATGTGGATGGAGAGCGAGCAGCTGCCGAGAGGTTTGTCTCTTGTTGTGTTTCTGGCATGCGTGCGTGGGTGTGTGGGGGGGCAGGCATCTGTGCGTGGGTGTGGGAGGGGCTGGCATGCGTGCGTGGTGGGGGGGCTGGCATGCGTGCGTGGGCGTGGGGGGAGCTGCCATGCATGCATGTGGGGCGGGGCGTGGGTTTAGGGGGGGCTGGCATGCGTGCCTGGGTTCGTGGGGTGGCTGGCATGCGTGTGTGGGTGTGGGTGGTGGCTGGCATGCATAAGTGGGTTTGTAGGGTCGCTGGCATGCATGCGTGGATGTGGGGGTGGCTGGCATGCCTGCGTGGGTTTGTGGGGTGGATGGCATGCATGTGTGCATGTGGGGGGTGGCTGGCATGCATGCGTGCATGTGGGGGGTGGCTGGCATGCTACGCAGGTTTGTGGGGTGGCTGCCATGCGTGCGTGGCTGTGGGGGTGGCTGGCATGCGTGCCTAGGTTGGTGGGGTGGCTGCCATGCATGTGGGGGGTGGCTGGCATGCTACCCGGGTTTGTGGGGTGGCTGGCATGTGTGCGTGGCTGTGGGGGTGGCTGGCATCATTGCATGCGTGGGTTTGTGGGGTGGCTGGCATGCATGCATGCATGTGGGGGGTGGCTGGCATGCTACGTGGGTGTGGGGGGTGGCTGGCATGCATAAGTGGGTTTGTAGGGTCGCTGGCATGCATGCGTGGATGTGGGGGTGGCTGGCATGCATGCGTGGGTTTGTGGGGTCGATGGCATGCATGTGTGCATGTGGGGGTGGCTGGCATGCGTGCCTAGGTTGGTGGGGTGGCTGCCATGCATGTGGGGGGTGGCTGGCATGCTACCCGGGTTTGTGGGGTGGCTGGCATGTGTGCGTGGCTGTGGGGGTGGCTGGCATGCATGCGTGGGTTTGTGGGGTGGCTGGCATGCATGCATGCATGTGGGGGGTGGCTGGCATGCTACGTGGGTGTGGGGGTGGCTGGCATGCATAAGTGGGTTTGTAGGGTCGCTGGCATGCATGCGTGGATCAGTGGGGGTGGCTGGCATGCCTGCGTGGGTTTGTGGGGTCGATGGCATGCATGTGTGCATGTGGGGGGTGGCTGGCATGCGTGCCTAGGTTGGTGGGGTGGCTGCCATGCATGTGGGGGGTGGCTGGCATGCTACCCGGGTTTGTGGGGTGGCTGGCATCTTCATTTTATCGAGCACGGGTGCTGACAGTTGTCTAATTGGCATTGGATGGCTGACAATTGAATGGATATCAAGCTGATGTTAGAAATAATGTTGTCAATATTGTGATATTGTCCACTTGGCACTGCTTATGCATGGGCGGCATGTGGAATGTTGATTTTTGCGTATGTGATCAATCATAGAGTATGCTGCCTAATCGTTGATCGACATTGGTTCAACACATTAGTTCTGACTTGAATGTTTGGGCATGGGCGTGTTTTTTCTGCCATTACTATGCTTCCCCAGGCACAACTGGGACCCCTTGGAGATCAGCCTCGTCATGCACAAGCATAGGGAACTCGGCTGGGTTATGGCACGCACAGCCGAGTTTTTCCAGAGGGAGTTCCCCAACACTCCCTTTGGTCGTTTGAGAACCAGCCACATCGCGTATTGGCTGAAGAGACAGGAGGAGTGGAATGCGGGAAAGAAGAAGCAGGAAGGGAGTGGCCGGGAGGCAGTGGTGCAGATGGGTGCTCGCGTTCATGAGATGCTGCACGATGCCGTGAAGACGCAGTCCAAGCTGGGCCTGCCCATGTCGGCCACAATCATGGCTAGCATTTTCCGGACCATCATCATGGCGACACAACCAGAGTTGCTAGTGAGCCGATCATTCGAGGCTTCGGAGCGGTGGGCGCTTGTTTTTCTAGCCTCGCTGGGGTACGTGACACGGAAGGGGAAGTCAAGTCGCACTGAGCCGGCAGATTGGGAGGCGCAGGTACGGTTGATGGTCCTCCGCATCTCGTGGTTGTGCGCCACCATGCAGATCCCCCAGACCCTGGTTGTGGCCTTCGACCATATCGGGTTGCAAATTTTGCCGACCAAAGGCACCACGTTCGCCCTGAGGGGTGCACAGGAGGTGCCTTTGGTCGGCCTGGACGACAAGCGCCAGGTCACTGGAGTGCTGGTTGAGGCCATGCCTAGCACGACGGTGGGTTTCCAGACCATCTGGCAGGGGAAGACCGAGGCATGCCTTCCTAACCGGGAGCTGCGGGAGCGCCTCCAGAGCGAGCATCCGGGGATGAAGTTCACGTACGCCTGCAGCCCAAATCACTGGGCCAACATGGACACCAACATGCAGCTGATCGAGGGCATCATCGTGCCCTACTTGCTTGAGGAGAAAATCAGGCTGGGCTTGATGTCATACCACCCGGCTCTCGTCATCCTTGACTGCTGGCCCACGCAGATGCTTGACACATTCCGCAACGCAGTGAAGGCGAGGTACGGCTGGCTTACCCTCGTGTACATCCCCCCACGGTGCACGGGGAAGTGCCAGAAGGCTGACGTGGATGGCGGCGGAATCATCAAGCCCAAGCTGCGTAAGCTGGCAGGCGAGCACATGCAGTCGCTCTTCACGGAGCAAATGCAGAAGGGGGTGGCGGTGGCAGATGTAAAGCTGGACCTCACGCTGACAGCGCTCAAGGGGCCCTTCCTCGAGTGGCTCCACGTTGTTCTCCAAGAGTTTGCTGATGCCAAGGATGCACGGGTGAAGGGCTGGGCGAAGACCACCATACCGCATGCCTTTACCCCGGACACCATCACCGAGGCACAAGCTCTCTATGATGCGCAACAGCTCTTCCCGAGCCAAGCCACGGGCCTCTTTGAGGTTGTCCCAGACGGCTCCGAGCCTGAGCCAAGGCCGGATGAGGAGGATGCCAACCCTGAGCATGACCAGGTAGACGACGCAGCATACGCTGAGGCTGCCGTTCCTGAGACAAGTGGTGAGTATCACTGGGCATTGTATGCTATCAATTACTGATTTATCATCCACCAAAGCATGCCTCATTGTTTCTTGCTAACATATCCTCATGCTTGCATTTGATCAGTGTTACAAATGGCTCATTATAAATGTTTGTTGCCCTAGTTAGCTACTAACTTAAATACTTGCTGCGTCATTATTGTAGCCACTGCGCCTCTTGCTTTTTCATTTTGCCACAATGCAGGTTGAATGCGTGGTCCACAGGCATTCCCACTTCGCCCAAGGCAACACCGTAGGCTGATAATGGTTTGGCGTTCTTTCGTTTGTGACCGTGTTTAAAGCACGGCAAATCACGGCTATACGTGCTAAACTTGTACGGTAAGTTATCTATGGCATTGCTTAATGTATTTGTTCAGCCAAGTTCAGTTATGTCATTGCTTATTTGCAATGGTAAACATGACATACAGCATAATACGCTCAGCAAAGGGAGATTTGCGGTATTCTCGAAGTGGAATTGCAATTTGTCCACTAGAACAGTCCACCCTAGTGAATGGGTGGATAGTCGCTTGTGGGATGAACGGATAATTTAGCCAATTATAAGGGTTCATTTTCCTTGGAAAACTGTGTTTGCTCTCTCATGTTACATTTTGCACTTGTCACATAGCCATCTGGTAAAACTGGCAAGGGACAGCACATGGAAGAGTACCACTAGTGTGCCCTTATCTTGTCATGTCTTTGTTGGTTTGCACCGCTTGTTCCTTTGTCATTCAGCGGCCGTACGTGCAAGGCAGCTCGTGGATCTGCTGGCATACCAGCAAGCCAGACGGAACCAAGGCACTAGAGCTGCAGAGAAGCGCAAGGAGGCTGAGCCGGTGGCGCCCGTGGCGGGGGACCTAAAGCTTGGCGTGTTTGTAATCCGTGAGGTTGCGGTGAGGGACGGCTTCTCTTTCGTGGTGAAGGTGGGCAACTCCAATTCCCCATGGTTGCAGGCGGCCACTGTGACAGACATCCAAGCAGACGGGCGCGTTTCGCTGCAGCCGTGGGAGCCATCAGCGTCCATGTTCACAACCAAAACTCGCAAGGTCACTGCGGAGTCCGTGCAGGAGCATGGCTTTCTGCAAGCCATCAATACCCCGGTCGTCGTCTGTGTCGACTTCAATGAGTCTTTCCTGCTGGTGTGGGAAGAGGTCTCCATGACGGCAGACACCCTCCCCCGCAGCTCATCATGGGACAAGCCCACCGCTCTTCACGAGCAAATGGCGGGGCTGACTAGGATTTTGAAGCACGTGGATGCTCAGAAGAAGGCACGGGGTGCCGCATCCGTGCCAACATCCATGGCCGTTGATATCGCCTAAGTGTTATTATGCCCTGCAGTACGGGTGGGCCCACTGTGTAGTGGGAGACATACGCCTTTCTCAACTGTGCCCATGTGTGGCAAGTTCTTTATGCCTTCAGCGTCTAGGCATTGATGCCTTATACCGCCTTGGCGTGCTTCCTACCTTTGCAGGGGAAGGCAAAGATGCGCTGTCTATCTCTCCTCTTATGGAAATATTCCTCTTAGTTGTGCTCATTTTCCGGTGTGTGCATGCCCCGTGCAAGCATTTATTGAGAAGACTTCTAGTGTTGCTTTATGGCAGTTTTGCCTGATTGAATTGGATGGATGTTGTAACCATTTAGCATGCATTCATGTACATGTTTTTGCCTTAATAAATTATTGATGGTTGCCCTCTTGGCAGTGGCAAATTTTGAAAGTATACATATTGTCTAACTTAATAAATTAAATTAAATTATAACATGACTCCGTTGGGAGCTCATGTACCACATGTACCTGAGAAGGGGTATATGGTTTTTCAGTACATCTAAGCAACAACCTCACTTAATAGACGGGTGTGAATCATTAAATTAAAAGGGTCAGTGAAAATGTATTAGACGGGTGTGAATCATGTTGTGGACTTTATCACCAGATTAATATAACTTGCAACGTGACAACAATCCGAGAGGCTTGATCAAAGTTACTATTCATGGGCAAGTAATGGCATGTGTAGTGGTTTCAACCAAGTATAGATTATTTGTCTCTTGGTAGTTGCTTACCGTCGGCAGATGGAGGTTTTCTCACTTCAGGTGGAGGTATATTGCAACAGTTGGACACGGCATGAGAGCGCTTAGACACTTCCACATACACTATGCCCACCTCATGTACTACATTATGGAGCTAGCAAAGAGACATACAATGCATGCCAGAAATTGGTTCATGAGAAATTTGATAACGAGACAACTAACTATGATATGTGTATTAAGTGAGACAACTAGTCCTATATATGTCTTATATATGGACTCCATACGGATGGGTATTTTAGTGGATACTGAACCAACCTTGTAGGTCTATTAAATCATCAATCTAATTAGAAGTCGTGCGCGATGGATTGACATAACGCCTAAATGATCCTCTACATATTCCTAGATATGATGTATTAGCATATGCTCTCTCTCGCCACATTGTGCCTACGCAAAGAGCTGCTCTTTGCTGAGAAGCCATGCCCTAGCTCATGTTTATCATGCTTACTGATTATCTTCCACCCCATGTCCGCACTCACGTGCTGTGAATGCATGGTGGTGCAGGTGCACCCCGAGCAGGAGGCCGTTGTACACCCCCCCTCGTACAGGTTGTGGCTTAGAATGTACTGAAAAACCATACACCCCTTCTCAGGTACATATGTGTTACATGAGCCCCCAACGGAGCCATTTTATAATTTAATTTAATTTAATATTCCTAGTTGTCTCACTTAATAAAGGGTTACGGGAGGAGAATGTGTGTTGTGGCGGTGGGGGTGGGCTGGGGTGGGGTGGGGGGGGGTGGGGCGCGGGGGCAACAACTAGGGGTCAGCGGCCCAGCCCCGTCCTCGGGCACTGTGAGGCCCAAACCGCGTGCCACGCGGCGCACCTGTACCGGCTTTGCATTATGTGGTCCTCGTTGCGTAGCATAATCGCCAGCCAACGGTTGCTGCATTTGGCCCGCCATAAAATGGCAGATCTGATCAAACAGGAAAAGCGACCGCATTGGCATCCTGCCTAACCATGTCCACACTACATAGCCTACAATACAATGTATGCTAGCACGGACCACAATTCCACAAAGCCGGCCCAACAACCAAGTAGCTGACTGTTACATAAGTGTTGATGCCGGTGTGCCATAATACCGTCATTTATGTGTAACACGGAATGCTTCCTCTTGTCTTATTTGGTCATTTGCTATCATGTTAAGAGTAAAAAAAGGTACATATATAACTTCAAAGTTTACGTGCCAAGTGAGGCAACCAATGCTGGAGCTAACATGGGGAAAATGGGCGTTGAAAATACAAACTCCTGGCCCTACATCCAACAAAGCATCACCCCTGCATCGCTGGTTTGCTTCTCCCGTGCAGGCCATAAGCTCGTTTATGTGCCACTCAAAGAATGCACCCTTGCCCTAGCCCTCACCTGCTCTCACCTCATCACACTAACGCCAGTAAAACTTCCCACCTCTACCATCATTTACTGATGTCAGTGCGAACACAACTGGCCCAGGTAGCTACACGGGCTCCGATGTATGTTCGCGCCTTTCCCTACAGAGTAAGGACTCTGTAATGTAGTCGTGTCAGCATGTCATGCGTCCAGCAGCAAGGGTCTCACTTAACGACATGCCGCATCCCAGATGCGCACATGAACTCGGCTTTATTGTTAAACCTCACACAAAGCGCAGGAAATTCCGGCTTGCTGAAGCTTGTTGGAAACCGATTGCGATAGTGGTTCAGCGACGCGCAGCTTAAAGATAAAATCTTGGAAATGCCATCCCAGGCGGAAGTCCGTTGCTATAACCTCCGTCACAACCACGGTTTGGCTGTCAATCAACGGGCTGAGCACTGCAGCATGCTGTTTGGACACTCTGCCAATGTGCAGGTCGTCACTTGCTTCACCCTTGTGGGCAACGGCAATGGCATTTCGGTCAAAGGAATTAGAATATTCTCGCTCAAACCTGCAGATTTCTTCTGGGTCCGCTTTATTATTACCATTTACATGGAGACCGTTGACCCGAATAGTGGCGTGTACCATCACAGCCATCGCTCGTTACTAATCAATACCGACAAGTCTTTCACAAGTTGAAGTGTCCGACTACCAGGAATTCACTTCTTGCCTCTTGGAGGACTGAGTTGAAGGAGAACCAAGTGAACCGCTTTTGCATCCAGCAATCCACGCTCTACTGCCTCGGCAGGGCACGTCGGTCGGTACTCTGTAGAGGCTGAGGCCTGAGCGTGTCTACAGATGTACATGTAAGATGTACTACTCATGTGCGATACTTATGGGCCTTGAGCAATTAAATAGGGTATCACTGACCTGAGACCTCCACTGACTATAGCCTGTGGCCGCCGAAAGGGGGGCCGCCGGGCCGGGTTGGGGACGGCGTGTACCATATCTAGTTAAGTAATGCAATACGCATTACTTTTGCATACTTGCAAGTATGCAAAAGTAATGCGTATTGCATTACTTAACTAAAATTGGGCCGCGTGGGGAAATCCGGCGTTCCGCACACACCGCTCGTTACCGAGGTGACTCGATTAATTACGACTCGGCTATTCCCAGCCTCCCGCCGTAATCCCTATTTCGACTTGGCCTACCCGGCCTCCGCCAAACATAGAAATCCACAAATATTTCGACTCGGCCTCCCAGGCCTACCCGCCGCAAATATTTCCGTGCCTCCGAGAGGATTCGAACCCGGTACCCCAGGAGCGAACGCCAATCTTAGTTAAGTAACTAAGATGCATACTTGCAAGTATGCAAAAGTAATGCGTATTGCATTACTTAACTAAAATTGGGCCGCGTGGGGAAATCCGGCGTTCCGCACACACCGCTCGTTACCGAGGTGACTCGATTAATTACGACTCGGCTATTCCCAGCCTCCCGCCGTAATCCCTATTTCGACTTGGCCTACCCGGCCTCCGCCAAACATAGAAATCCACAAATATTTCGACTCGGCCTCCCAGGCCTACCCGCCGCAAATATTTCCGTGCCTCCGAGAGGATTCGAACCCGGTACCCCAGGAGCGAACGCCAATCTTAGTTAAGTAACTAAGATGCATACTTGCAAGTATGCAAAAGTAATGCGTATTGCATTACTTAACTAAGATTGGCGTTCGCTCCTGGGGTACCGGGTTCGAATCCTCTCGGAGGCACGGAAATATTTGCGGCGGGTAGGCCTGGGAGGCCGAGTCGAAATATTTGTGGATTTCTATGTTTGGCGGAGGCCGGGTAGGCCAAGTCGAAATAGGGATTACGGCGGGAGGCTGGGAATAGCCGAGTCGTAATTAATCGAGTCACCTCGGTAACGAGCGGTGTGTGCGGAACGCCGGATTTCCCCACGCGGCCCAATTTTAGTTAAGTAATGCAATACGCATTACTTTTGCATACAAAATTGTTTTTTGTATGCAAAAGTAATGCGTATTGCATTACTTAACTAAAATTGGGCCGCGTGGGGAAATCCGGCGTTCCGCACACACCGCTCGTTACCGAGGTGACTCGATTAATTACGACTCGGCTATTCCCAGCCTCCCGCCGTAATCCCTATTTCGACTTGGCCTACCCGGCCTCCGCCAAACATAGAAATCCACAAATATTTCGACTCGGCCTCCCAGGCCTACCCGCCGCAAATATTTCCGTGCCTCCGAGAGGATTCGAACCCGGTACCCCAGGAGCGAACGCCAATCTTAGTTAAGTAACTAAGATGCATACTTGCAAGTATGCAAAAGTAATGCGTATTGCATTACTTAACTAAAATTGGGCCGCGTGGGGAAATCCGGCGTTCCGCACACACCGCTCGTTACCGAGGTGACTCGCTTAATTACGACTCGGCTATTCCCAGCCTCCCGCCGTAATCCCTATTTCGACTTGGCCTACCCGGCCTCCGCCAAACATAGAAATCCACAAATATTTCGACTCGGCCTCCCAGGCCTACCCGCCGCAAATATTTCCGTGCCTCCGAGAGGATTCGAACCCGGTACCCCAGGAGCGAACGCCAATCTTAGTTAAGTAACTAAGATGCATACTTGCAAGTATGCAAAAGTAATGCGTATTGCATTACTTAACTTATCTACCAAACAAACAAAAGAAATCTAATTAAATAAGTACCCACGTGCCTTGAACGGCTGCAGGACAAACAAACAAACAAAAGGTTTTAATTAAATAATAAAAACCCGGGACTCTAACTGGCTCCCCAACAAACAATCCAGGGTTATTCGTAATGCAAATACGGCAAAAATTGACCCATAATAACAAACTTCCAATGCGGGGGGTGTATGTTCCCGCCGACACAGAGGAGTCCAACGCAATCCTACAGGTCTCAGCCAATCAGAACACAGATGAACTGGTAAGGTTTTCTCTATATATGCTTTACACCCCTAACTTACGAAAGATGCTATAACTGACATCAGTCAGATTACACATAGATTCCAAGGTACTGTCCCGTATACCGTCCAGGGCCCAACACAAAGGACCATCAAAAGGGCACTCCGCATTTAAGTCCCAAAAAGTCAAGTCAGGCCGGGAATCCGTACACTATGGCCGTACAAAGGACTCAGCCATATACACTGAACGCTGAACTCCAAGTTCGCGTCCACTTGGGTGTAACAGTATACACACTGTCAGAAACTTGAATTCAATTAAATTAAATTATAACATGCCTCCGTTGGGAGATCATGTAGCACATATTCCTTAATGGATGGGTGGGATGGAAGGAGCCGCGTAATCGAACTAACCTAACTCTAATCTAGCTAGTCTAGAAAAATCCTAACTACCCTACTTATCAAAAGTCAGAAAATACTGTTACACATGTGACCAGATTCAGACTATATGACGACTTCGACAGCGAAACACGGTTTGGAAAAGGAGCTCCCCAGCCCCCAGTCCAACCCACTCGCATTTGTTCTTGCTCAGCCGCCTGGATTACCCGCCAACCGATCGCCAAGCGCCTTGCCAGAGCCTACTTAGAAACCTTGCCGCGACCACGTACCGATGGAGCCGCTTTTACCCCGGCAACGAACACTTCTCCTTATACATATGATTTGCTATATTCCTGTCCGAGGGACAGGTTGCCCAGCTACATAGGTCGTCCGGTACCTGGTCCAGGAATTAACGCAAGATTGTTATGCCTGACGGAAGGGATTTCGACTTTGCATGATGACGAAAAGTAAGTGCAGTCGCTCCGGGTAAGAGCCGACGTTCATGCGCCTGCTGATCCTGACCAGCTCCTTTCAGCTCAACGAAGCAGACCTCCTTGGTGCGCTACGCAACCAAGCAGACCGGTCCTTGCTGCGCCAAGGACTCATCATGCAGCCATATACACTGAACGCTGAACTCCCAAGTTCGCGTCCACTTGGATTTAACAGTATACACACTGTCAGAAAATACCGTTACACATGTGACCAGATTCAGACTATATGACGACTTCGACAGCGAAACGCGGTTTGGAAAAGGAGCTCCCCAGCCCCCAGTCCAACCCACTCGCATTTGTTCTCGCTCAGCCGCCTGGATTACCCGCCAACCCATCGCCAAGCGCCTTGCCTGAGCCTACTTAGAAACCTTGCCGCGACCACGTACCGATGGAGCCGCTTTTACCCCGGCAACGAACACTTCTCCTTATACATATGATTTGCTATATTTCTGTCCGAGGGACAGGTTGCCCAGCTACATAGGTCGTCCGGTACCTGGTCCAGGAATTAACGCAAGATTGTTATGCCTGACGGAAGGGATTTCGACCATGCGCATTTTTTCGACCATGCATGATGACAAAAAGTAAGTGCAGTCGCTCCGGGGAAGAGCCGTTCATGCGCCCGCTGATCCTGACCAGCTACTTTCAGCTCAACGAAGCAAACCTCCTTGCTGCGCTACGCAACAGGCTGCCAGCCCCCGTGCCAGTGAGCCGCACCGGCTCCCTCCCGCTGCAAGGACATCCTCCTCACATTGCTGGAGGAGCATATCAGTGACCTGGCGGCTGGCCGAGATCGAAGCTGACCTCGCTGACCACATCGCTCGACACGGTGGCCGGAGGCCCGGATCTCCAACGCGGAAACCAAGGTCGCCCACAAACTTCAACCCCAGCTCACAGCGCTGCAAAATGCGGCGTGCAGGCTTCCGAGGCCACATGCCGCCCTAATTTCTCACCAAAATCAGACCTTGGAGGGCAAGTGCGGCCTGCTCGTCAAGAATCTCGACGCCATCCGACCGCCCAAACAGACGGGCCCTGGCCGCGCAGGTCCCAGAGATTGCAGCACAGACAGCGGCCATCGCTGCCCAGCCCGTCCAGCCGGCAGATGGCAGCCTCCTGCCGGACTCCTACGCAGACCTATTGCGGTCAGTGACCACCTCGACCACGGATGCCATCGCCATGAAGCTGCAGGAGCTGGAATTAGCCCAACGCAGAGCAGAAGCGCATGAGGACACCGACCGCGCCCACCGCGAGTGCCGAGTGGTGCTGCGTCGTTTTTCCCAGGAACCAGGGGAGACGGCAACTACTCTTGAGGACGAGCTCAAGAGCAAGCTTCTTACCCTCCTGGGCCTGGCACGTGAGCTAGCCAGCGCTGCATGGGCAGCACCGCCTAAGTTCCCCACACACAGGACAAGGCGGCTCCCCCATGCACCAGTCCTGCTCACCTTCAGCTCCATTGAGAGGATAGTCAATGGCGGGAGCTCTAGCTCGTCGCAAGAGGTTGCACGACCTCCCCTGGATGCTGGACGATGACCTGACCCCCGCTCAGCAGCATCAGCGACGGGATCAACCTGTGGCCGGGGTACCTCCACCATGCAATTAAGCAAGACACAAAGAAGCCCGGCATTATAGTTGATCTGGAGGGACGGGGACCTGATCGTCAACAACCAGCTGTGGAAGCCCCCCTGACGGGCTAAATTAAGTAATTAAACTAAATTATAACATGACTCCGTTGGGAGATCATGTAGCACGTATTCCCTTTTTTATGGATGGAGGTGGGCGAAGCCGCGGAACCCATAAGGCCATAACTAAGCTAATTCTAAGCTATTTAGAAAAATCCTAACTACTCTACTCAGCAAAGCGCCCGCCCTGCCGCCTGGGGGGGGGGGCTTGCCCACAGGGGCTGGTGTGTGGGCCTGGACAGTGGTCTGCCACCTCTTCTTGTTCTGCATGGCAGTCCCTGTTTTCTGCCTTTTTGCGGGATATAGCGGGATGGTGATGGTTGCTGTCAACTGCCACTTTCAACGTCCCTCACAGGACTTGGTCACTTTTCGGGGCCCTAACGACCGTCAGGCCTAGCTGTCTGGACTAGGCATGGTGGTACAGCAGCCCAGGTGCACTTCGGTTCTGGATACCCGAGTGTTCGACACGCCCACCGTGTGCTCTGACCACCGGTTGGTGCGCGCGACCATTCGGCTCCGGTTCCATGTCCCCGAGCGCCGCGCCCCAGTCGGGCCGCCCTGACTGGTCCGCTCTACGCCCGGTCTGGGGGGATCCTGAGGACTGGACGGATGCCGAGCACGAGCGGAACAGGTGCCGACGGGCGTACCTGGCGGCCCTGGACGCCCAGGCGGGCGTCGACGCGCTGGCCCAGGGTGCTCCCAACGCCGCCATTTTTGCGGTATTTAATTGCGGCCCGCGCCGCGTTGCTGGCGGCCTGGCACCTGCCGGTCATGCCCCGCCGACGCCCCGGCCCGCTCTACTGCCAGGACCCCATGCAAGGTCTTGGCTGCCCGGCACCGCCTCAAGCGTAACCGGGACCCGCTGCTGCAAACCGGTGCTCAAGGCCGCCCTTGTGGAGGCCTACGCACACGCTCAAGATCGACGCAGAGGCGGCCCAGTGCATCGCAGATGCCAAGGCCTGCCAAGCTCGCAACCAGGGCAAGGACATGTGGTACCACCTCGACTGGCTCGGCGGCCGGCGGCAGCGCACCCCGGTGGAGCACACGGGGGACGGCACGGCGCCGGTCAGCCTACAAGTAAGTTGACCGCTGGTTGGCCCACAATGTTTCCTTGACAGGTGGGGCTCGCGCCCCCCCCCCCCGCCGCTTCACCCCGAGACGGCCGCCCGTCTCGGTGTTACCGGACCCCCCCCGCCGCCTGCGCCCCCCTCCTCGGCCCCGGACTATACCAAGTCCCCGCCTTGAAGGATCGAGGGCTGCCTTGGCAGCCACCAACGATGTCGTCCACCCGTTCACTTTGGAGGAATTTGACGGCGCCCTTGCTCGCCTGCGGTTCGACGTGGTGGTCGGTGCCGACCACCTTTCTGCTGAGCTGCTGAAGACCCCTGACCCGGCGGTGACGGGGATCTTCTGCTGGCGTTCTGCAACCGTGTCCTGCTCTCTGATGAGCCTCCGCCTGCTGAGTGGCAGATCGACGGCCATCCGAGTCATGCTGTACAAGAAGGGCTCTGCTGCTGACCCCGGTAGCTATCGGGGTGTCTGCCTCCAGAGCGCCACGCTGAAGAAGGTCTTCATGCGCATGATGCTGCACAGCCTGGCTTCGCGCCGCGCTGGATCCACACACACCTGGGTGAGTCTCGGATGGGTTTCCGTCGTGGTCGTAACACTGACATGGCTGTATTTGTCGCGCGTCGGTTGATGGAGGACTCAGGTGCGTCGCATTTGCCCTGATGGTTTGCCGCTGGTCTTCATTTTTGTGGACTATATCAAGCTGCCTTTGACACGGTCCTCTGGGAGGCTCTTTGGGCCATCCTAGCTCTGGATCGGGTACCACCAGCGTTTATTGCTGCCATTCGTCGACTGTACATAGAGGGCTCACAGGCAGTAGTGCGGACTGCGGAAGGCACCACCCCACCATTCCCCACTCACCACGGGGTGTGGCAAGGTTGTGTCCTGTCCCCATATATATCTGTTCATTATTGTCGTGCATGGATCACGTCATGCGCCGGGCACGTGCGCGCTTTACTGGGTTCGAGCCCGGCTTGGACATCCTTAACGAGCGCGATCGAGCACGGCGGAGGTGGCACTGGCTACCGCCTGTCCGCCCCTGATTTATGCGGACGACACCACCCTCATCCCGCGCCCCTGAGCACATTCAGACCTGGCTGGACTGTCTGGGCTTGGAGGCGAGGGTGGTGGGGTTGGAGATTAGTGTCAAAACTGAGGCGATGGTGATTGGGGCCTCCAGTCGCCCGCCGCGCTGCCGCGGCTGCTAGACGGGACGGAGGTCCCGTTCCGTGAGATCGCTTTAAACTGCTGGGGAGCATGCTCCCCGACACCGCGCCGACGATGTGGACATCCGCATCGGCCTGGCCTGGGCTGAGGCTTCGTTCGCTCAACACCTACTGGCGCTCCAAGGGCCTGGGCGAGCCGGCACCACAAGCGCATGCTCTTCAAGCTATAGGTCTGGCCTCGTCCTCACGGTGCCGGCTTATGTATGGCGCCGAGGCATGGACACTCACGGACACACTGGCGGCCAAGCTATAGACGGCACGGTTTACAACAGGATCGATGCTCCGACAGGTCCTGAATGTAGGGTTCTCCAAGCATAGGTCATTAGAGTCTTTGTATCAGGGTATGCCTCGCATTTCGGACGAGATTAGGCAGCGTAGGATAGCATTTGTAGGACATCTTGCTCGCACCAGTCAGGTAGCTACCGCCCGGTCTGGCCGGCCCCCAGCGGCTTGGCCAACCAGGGCGGCATGCATCCTGACCTGGCTGGCCTGGCCCCAAGAACATTCCTACTAGATTAAGCTAGGTAATTAACCTGCCATGAACTACATCCAGATGTTGCTGGCCGACCTAGTGGTCCCAGCTCAGTTTGAACACCGCATTCACTCCCTCTCTCTTCTCTGGACTGCTATGCAGAACAAGAAGAGGTGGCAGAAGATTGTCCAGGCTCACACGCCATGCAGCCCCTGTGGGCAAGCCCCCTCCCCCCTTAAGCGGAAGGGGCGTTTTGCTGAGGAGTGTAGTTAGGATTTTCTTGACTAGATAGCGTAGAGCTACTGAGCTTAGTTCGATTACACGGCTTCTCCCACCTCCACCCATCCAGCAAGGAATATGTGCTACATGATCTCCCAACGGAGTCATATTATAATTTAATTTAATTTTTAATGGCAGCCCAAGCAAGAGATTGAGGGAGGAAATACGGTGTTCAAACTTGGCTGGGATTACTAGGTCGGCCAGCAACTGCTGTGTGTAGTTCATGCACAGGTTTACCGATCTTTCTAGGAATGTCCAAGTTGGGGCCAGGCCGGCCAGGTCAGGATCGATATGCTGCCCTGGCTGGCCAAGCCGCTGGGGGCCGGCCAAACCTTGCAAGGCTGGGCGGTGTCTACCTGACAGTCTGGTGCGAGCAAGATGTCCTATGTACGAATAGACCCCTTCTGAGCCACCACCTTTGAGACCCGCCTTATATTATGCACCGCACTAAAACGGCGTCGCGCCTCGACAGCGTGGTTCATAAAACGGGTCGATTGCCTTAAAGTTGACAAAATTCAGAAATATGGTGGGCCTCGTTAGTGCGGGTATCTCGTGGGTCGTCGGCGCTACGTACGCGGTGCCAAGATGTGATTCTCGGCCGCGCGCAGCGCGAAATCTAACCACTTTTCTATGTACCCACGCGTCCGTAGAAGTTGGTTTCTAGGTAGGGTCGCCAGCGCCGCGCGACAGAACCGGCCCCGAGCTACGCCTTTGCAATCCGAACCCGTTTTAATAAGCGCGGAGTGCCGACGTCGGCATGGCTCGGAAGGGGTCTATGTAATCAGTGCTATCATAAGCTGCCTAATCTCAACCGTAATGCGAGGCATACCATTATACAAAGACTCTAACCCTTGGATGGTGTCTAACTCGTTCCTAAAAGTAGTTACCAGTTGCACTTTGCATTATAAGGTCCACAAACCAACCTAATAACAATTTTACTATCCATATTGGGACCAAAGCACACATATATATTGAGTTACTTGGGGGGTCATGTTGGTGGTCATGTTGCAATGTCCTATATGGGTACATTTTAAGGACCCCCCCCAGGGGGGTCCGCTGGGTGCGAGACATGGTACACCTAAAATGCATTTTATGTGGTTTAAACACCTTTATTGGACCTGGCCTTGGAAAGGCAGTTAAATTGGTAGCCATGCATGGCTTGTGATCACTGGTTGTCCCAGGGACCCAGCTGCAGCATCTAAAAATAACTGGTAACTACAAATAGGTACCAGTTAGGCTGGTACAATTGCTAGCATTACAGGGCAGGTGCCATATTCCCTGACATCATAAAACATCACCCATGGCCAAACATGGATGGTCTCATCTATTCCAGCCTATAAACAACTGGGTAGGCCATAAAACATACAAAAACCATCCCGGCATGGTGTTACACGGGCGCGCCCGTCCGGGTGCGGTAAGGCCTAAGGCCATGTCAATGCCACTAATGCTACCATTCTCAGTTGGCGGTGCGTGCCTCACGCAGCCTCTTCAGCTGCTCACGCCTGGCGTTGCCCACCAGCTGTGTCCCAGCCCCAGCCCTCGTGGACACGCCGTTCCTGACAGCCCAGCACTTGCCCTCCTCGCCGCGCTCGGTGAGCGGCAGCATGGCACGTTGCTTGATGTTGCCGAAGTCCAGCCCCTCCACCTTGCAGTCGTGGTAGATGTTGAAGCAGTTGGTCTTGCCCATGCACAGGGCTGCATCGCACACCTTGCACCAGTACACCGTGCGCTTCGTCTTGCCCCTGGCAGAGCACACGACGCACCGCGCCTGGTCCGTGAACGGGATGAGCTCGGCTTCCTTGTTGTGTGTGCCGTCCCGGCGGGCACGCTCGCGCTCCTCCTCCGTGCGTCGCAGCGGGGGCGGGGGGGACAGAGGGGTCCCAGCCCACTTGTTGTGTATCAGCGAATACGCCAGCTGCTTGAGGAAGCCGGCGTGGGTGAGGGCCGCCTGGCGCTGCTGCCCCGCGATCATGACGTGCAGGAGGTAAGCATTGGTGGCGACGCATGCCATGTGCCCCGTGAAGAGGCGATGCCACCATATCTTGGTCACGAACGCCTTCTGCAGGCAGTACTCTGCGCAGAGTTGGTCGTTCTTGTCGGTGGCGTGCATGCAATCCCAGTAGTTGGTGATGCTGCTGGGTGCTGGCACCGTCACGCGCTCAGATGTCTTGCCGCCATGGCGGCTGACCTGGACCTCGGTCAGGCCCAGACCCTTGGACAGGGTCCACACCGGCTTCTTGTCCATCCAGCACGAGAGGACGAGGCCCTCCTCGTTGACGCCCCAGGCATAGTCGCCCTGCTTGGCCGCCTTGCCCTTGGGCATGAGCGCGCGCACGCCCTCGAAGGGCAGGCCCTTGCGGTTTGTCATGATGGTGCCCACCATCCGGTGTCCCATCTCATGGCACGCCTCCACAGCGGCGCGGGAGGTATACCAGCGATCCATCGCCCACTTGGCCTCGTGGGGCCACTTGGCCACCATGCGCTTGACCACCTTGAGCGTTTGCTCGGTCTCGGGAAACTTGTCATAGGTCTCGACGTGATAAAGGTAGCCGGTCGGCCAGTCATTAGCCCCGAACTGCTTGATGTGGAATGACTCTGGCTTGTTTGGGTTGAAGCACATGACGGGCAGCGCTTGTGGCGGGTGGGGATGGAGCGCTCATCCAGCGCAGCCCGCTGCCCTGGCTTGACATACTTCTTGTATGTCTCGTTGAGGTGGCGCTCCAGCCAGTCGCACTGCCACAGGCGGTACTCGCGTGTCCCCTTGTCCGTGGGGCGCTGCGTGGAATCATTGAGGTGAAGGAACCGGGTGATTTGCTGGAACCGGATGTGTGACATGATGTTCTGCAACATGGGTGGCTGAGCCCCCCCGATCGGGTCGGCTGAGAAGTAATCTGCCCGCGATGGCAGCTTCAGCATGCAGGGACATGGTAAATATGATGCCAATGAACTCACCCAGCTCATGCAATGTCAAAGGCTTCCAGTCCCTCGAGCCCCCCTTGCCAGCCTCCTTCTGTGTGGCGTAGAGGTTGGTCTGCTCCACAATCCGCTCGAGGACATCCCGCTGCGTCCAGAACAGCCTGAACAGCTGCTCGGGGTCGTTGGCCTTGAGCTGGTCCGCGGTGAGGTTCTGGGGGGTGGCTTTGCCCTCCCATGGCGCAGGCGGGGAAAGAATGGGCAAAGCATCGAAATCTGGTTCCCCGACATCAAAAGTCCAGCTGCCGCCATCCCTCGTGTGCTTCGGAATCGTGTCATCCTCCTCGCCATCGCTGCTATCGACAAGTTCCGGAATATCGTTGGCTGCCTGCGGCACCTCCTCGTCGTCGGTGCCCTCATACTCGGAGGAGGCGGCCTCTTCCGGTGGAGGAATGATCTTTTTCTTGGCCCTCTGCTTGCGTGGAGCCTTCCTCGCCTTGCCACGAGCCCGCTGACTGCGTTTCGGGGGCGGCGAGTACGTGATGTCCTCGCTTCCCCCCTCCTCCGAGAGTGGGGGGTTCAGATTCCTTGTCGTCGCCTGCGCTAGGTGCCTTGTCGTCGTCGGCGCCTTTCTCAATGCCCTCGGCAGAAATGTTGCCCTGCTTGTTGCTACCCTCCTTCTCAACATCCGTAGGGGCCGTGGCAACCATAAAGTCGAAAATCTGCACCTTCGTTAGGTCATATTTCTTCGTGTCACCAGTGAACAGGCACAAGTTTCGCCTGCGTCCCGCACCTCGCCACTGACACTACTTGAATCCCCCGAAATCCTCTCATTTTCATGGATGGTCGGCTCCGAATTTCTCGATAGCCCACTCTAGCCCGAATAATTTCGGAGGCACTGACACCTTGATACCCCTTTTTAGCCTAAAATCTGACATACTGCCACTAGGAACGTCCGCCATGGTCTACCGCCGCAATCGTCGTCTTCATCGTCCTTCCACGTTTTTGTCAATTTTTGAGGCGCGCGGACAGCTGTCAACCAGGGTCCGTGTTGGTCTGTACGGCAGTACGGGGTATTCGGTAAAACCCGCGCGTACTGCAAAAGTACGGGTATTTTCAGGAGGGGTAAAAAATACGGGAAAAAATACGCAGTACGGCAGTACGGGTATTTTTCAAGTTGTAGTTAAGAAGTACGGGGTATTTTTGAGGTGAATGCTGAAAAGTACGGGGTATTCCAAGGATGTGTGACCCTGCATCCAACAAATGTTACTACTATATAATTATTCTATGCTATTCATTAATTAATGAACATATAGTGGCAGTGACTTGCCACCTGCCACACTTGGATTTACATTGCAATACATCCTTCAAGTACATGTGTTTATTGTGGTCATGCAAATTATTGACCATTTAACACCGGTCTCTTTTATTATAATACCCTTTTATTATAATGCATCAGCCTTTACAAAATTTGCATGAATGCCATCAACTCAATATAATGCATTATTGAATATGGTATAATGCACCCAGATCTCTGCCTAGTTGATGCAGTGGATGTGATAGCACTACAGTCGGCAGCTTTGCTGCACAATGACAACAAGTGCATGCCATGAATCCCTGAAATTCGAAAAATAAAATGGCAATCAACCCATGCAGAATGAACCACACAATAAACTGCCAAGGAAATGCCCGAAAAAGTAAATACGAAGTGGCAAGTAGCCCAGAAAACACACCGTCAACTGCCAGGGCATTCCTGAGAAAAGTATATGGCAAACTGCAGTTATCTGGGCATGCCCAGATAACGCTGTCAACTGCCAAGGATATGCCTGGAAAAGCACTGTGGAATCGTCTTCTGCACTGCCTTGCCAGAGCCACAAGAGCCAGCACCCGGGGCAGCGGCAGGCAGAAGGGCCTTGGCAACGCGGGCACCGAGCGCTGCCCTCGGCTCTCTCCTTTCCAACGGGGCTGCCTCAGCCGCCTGAAGCCTCCCGATCAGGCCTTCTACATTCCCGGAGTCCTTGCAAAACGCGGCTCCCTTGTTGGGGATGTGGCCGAGATGGCCGACAGCGCGATCCTTTCTAAAGCTGCCAGGCCTGCCGAACTTGTACCGTAGTGGCTGAAATCACATTGCGAATAAATCTTTTCGAATGACCCCCCGAAAAGTGCTAAAATAATACTTCAATTTACCCCGTAAAGTATGAAAACCGGGAGGCGCTACACCTGTTTCTGGCTGCAGGCCGCGGCGCAGCTAGATGAAGTGGAGCGCCACGCTTGCCGCGCCGCGCCGCGTTGCGCCAGATTGAGAACCCGTTCAAGTAGCACTGATTAGGGGCCCTATTAGCACTGATTAGGGCCTTATGTCATACTGGTACTCACTTAATTGTCCGATAGGAACTGCGCTTGGTGGGTAATTAATGTACTTGATAGGTTAGAATCCAAGTCAGACACTGAACTAGGTGCCCTAATATAAACAAGCTCCCGAGCTCGAAGTTTACCTAACCCGGGCTGAACTTTCCCCGCAAAGTGTCAAAACCATGCAGAAAAACCCTCGAAAAATTATTTATTCGCAATGTGATTTCAGCCACTACGGTAATCGCACAGCTTGCACGCCCACCTCTGGCCGACTACCACCTCTTCCCCATGAACGGTCTTTTCCACCTCGTCAATCAGATGCATGGAGGTATTGATACTCCTGTACTTTTCTGTCGTTTGGGGCTCTACGCAGCGCCATGGTCGCATCTTAGTAGGTGATTGCCTGGTGCACAATGCATGAACCGTCGCACCACCCTCCATTTTCATCGTCCATTTTCCTCGTCCATTTTCCGCGTCCTTCTACTTTAATTGCGTCCTTCTAGAACTGCGCGCTTATGATTCTGCCAGGCTGTCCCCTTACAGCTTTTCTCCCACGCAATAAAAAATCCTGTCAAAAAGGAAAAAGGTGCACTGTCACGCGCGTAGTAACTAGGGAGTAGCTATGCACTCGCTGCAAATTTCTGCTATCTCAGCACCGCGGACAGGTTCCTGGGCCTCAATCTCGCGTGACACCTGCCCCCCCGCCCTCCGCGACCTCCGAAATCGGCTAAGTCCAAAGTGAAAAACAGCGAAAATCGTACGGCGTACGCGGTCGAAAGCGTCGGTATACCGTACAATACGGCGTACTTTCATACCCGAGTTGCCGTACGGACCAACACGGACCAGGGTACCCCCCTGTACTGTAACCGTTAATAAGACCCTGCAGACTTGGTCTGAACATAGTGATGTCCGGTATCAGGGTGTACTACACATCTAGTAGCTCTAGCAGCAGACCTAAAAATATCTCGGAAATATCTACTGGCATTCGCGCCAGCTCGGTTCTAAAACTGGTTACGATTTGTAGTTACGAGTAAAACTGGTAACTAGAAATAGGTATCAGTACCATCCTTAAGGGCTAAAGACCATATGTGTGGAAAACCCTACATTCAGGACCTGTCGGAGCATCCTGTAAACTGTGCCGTCTAGCTTGGCGGCCAGCGTGTCGGTGAGCGTCCATGCGCCCTCGGCGCCATAGGTGAGCACCGTGATCGAGGACCAGGACCTTGAAGAGCACTCGCTTGCAGTCCTCGGGCAGCCGGTCCTTCGGAGTGAGTGCCATGCAGTTGGGGTTGAGCGAGCGGAGCCTGGCCCAGGCCAGGCCGATGCGGGTGTCCACATCGTCGACGGTGTCCCGTTCCGTGATCGCTTCAAACTGCTGGGGAGCATGCTCCCCGATCGGGGAGCATGCTCCCCAGCAGTTTGAAGCGATCACGGAACGGGACCTCCGTCCCGTCTAGCAGCCGTGGCTTCGGCGGGCAACTGGTAGCCCCAATCACCATCGCCTCAGTTTTGACACTCGGATCTCCAACCCCACCGCCCACGCGCCTCCAAGCCCAGACACTGTCCAGCCAGGTCTGAATGTGCTCGGGGCGCCCAGGTGCTAGACTATAGCCATAATGTAGGGACACCCATGGCCTTAGTATATAGTTTGGGTGATGCAACCTGGACCGTCGCCAGATGTCCCATCATGGGGCCGCGGCCATGCAAAATTGCACATGCAGGGTCGTAGAACGTAGCCATGCAGTGCCTATAAAATAAAATAAAATTAAATTAAATTATAACATGACTCCGTTGGGAGATCATGTAGCACATTTTCCCGTGGATGGATGGAGGGGCCGGGGACAAAGCCGCGAAACCGAACTACATAATCTAACTCTAAGCTAATCTAATCTAGAAAACCTACCTATGCTACTCAGCAAAGCGCCCCTTCCGCTTGGGGGGAGGGGGCTTGCCCACAGGGGCGGGCGTACGAGCCTGGACAATGGTCTTCCACCTCTTCTTGTCCTGCATAGCAGTCCAAGCAAGAGAGAGGGAGTGAATGCGATGTTCAAACTGAGCCGGGACCACTAGGTCAGCCAGCAACTGCTGTGGGTAGGTCATGACATGTTTGCCTACCTTCTTAGGAATGTCCTTGGGGCCAGGCCAGGTCAGGATATGCCGTACTGGCTGGCCAAGCCGCTGGGGGCCGGCCAGACCGAGGGCGGTGTCTACCTGGCTGGTGCGAGCAAGATGTCCTACGAATGCTATCCTACGCTGTCTAATCTCGTCCGTAATGCGACTCAGGCATGCCCTGGTACAAAGATTCTAAAGACCTATGCTTGGAGAACGTACCCGACATTCAGGACCTGTCGGAGCATCCTGGTTACTGTGCCGTTTAGCTTGGCCGCCAGCCGGCGTGTCCGTGAGTGTCCATGCCTCGGCGCCATACGTGAGCACTGACCGTGAGGACCAGGACCTTGTGAGGAGCATGCGCTTGCGGTGCTCGCCGAGGACCTTTCGCGAGTGCCAGTAGGTTTTGAGCGAACGATGCCGAGCCCAGGCCAGGCCAATGCGGGTGTCCACATCGGCGGCGGTGTCAGGAAGCATGCTTCCCAGCAGTTTAAAGCAATCACGAAACGGGACCTGAGTCCGTCCCGTCTAGCAGCCGTGGTAGCGGCGGGCTCAGTACTGGAAGCCCCAATCACCATAGCCTCAGTTTTGACACTATTAAATCTCCAACCCCACCGCCCGCGCCTCCAAGCCCAGACAGTCCAGCCAGGTCTGAATGTGCTCAGGGGCGCGCGATGAGGGTGGTGTCGTCCGCATAAATCAGGTCGGCCAGGCGGTAGCCAGTGCTAACCCCGCCATGCTCGCGCTCGTTAAGGCTGTCCAAGCCAGGCTCGAACCCCTTAAGAGCAGTAAAGCGCGCACGTGCCCGGCGCATGACGTGATCCACGACAATAATGAACAGATATATATGGGGACAGGACTCAACCTTGCCACACCCCGTGGTGAAGGGGGAATGGTGGGGTGGTGCCTTCCGCAGTCCGCACTACTGCCTGTGAGCCCTCATACAGTCGACGAATGGCAGCAATAAACGCTGGTGGTACCCGATCCAGAGCTAGGATGGCCCAAAGAGCCTCCCAGAGGACCGTGTCAAAGGCCTTGATATATTCAACAAAAATGAAGACTAGCGGCAAACTGTCAGGTCAAAGGCGACGCACCTCCTCCATCAACCGGCGCGCGACAAACACAGCCATGACAGTGTTACGACCACGACGGAAACCCATCTGAGACTCACCCAGGTGTGGGTCCAGCACGGCGCGGAGCCGGTGCAGCATCATGCGCATGAAGACCTTCAGCGTGGCGCTCTGGAGGCAGACACCCCGATAGCTACCGGGGTCAGCAGCAGAGCCCTTCTTGTACAGCATGACTCGGATGGCCGTCGATCTGCCACTCAGCAGGCGGAGGCTCATCAGAGAGCAGGACACGGTTGCAGAACGCCAGCAGAAGCTCCCTCACCGCAAGGTCAGGGGTCTTCAGCAACTCAGCCGAAAGGTGGTCAGCACCGACCGCCGCGTCGTACCGCAGGCGAGCAAGGGCGCCGTCCAATTCCTTCAAAGTGAAGGGGTGGACGGTGCCGTCGGTGGCAAGGCAGCCCTCCTGCAAGGCGGGGACTTGGTAGTCCGCGGCCCGCTCTACCGCCAGGACCCCAAGGTCTTGGCCGCCCGGCACCGCCTCAAGCGTAACCGGGACCCGCTGCTGCAAACCGGTGCTCCTGGCCGCCCTTGGGGAGGCCTCCGCACATGCTCAGGACGCAGAGGCGGCCCAGTGCATCGCAGATGCCAAGGCCTGCCAAGCTCGCAACCAGGGCAAGGACATGTGGTACCACCTCGACCGGCTCGGCGGCCGGCGGCAGCGCACCCCAGTGGAGCACACAGGGGACGGCACGGCGCCGGTCAGCCTTGACCGCTGGTTGGCCCACAATGTTTCCTTGACAGGTGGGGCTCGCGCCCCCCCCCCCCCCGCCGCTTCACCCCGAAACGGCCGCCCGTCTCGGTGTTGCCGGACCCCCGCCGCCGCCTGCGCCCCCCCTCCACCAATCCAGCAAGGAATATGTGCTACATGATCTCCCAACGGAGTCATGTTATAATTTAATGCCTAGCCTATCACGGAAAGTCCACGGGTGGCGGCCCTGCCGCGCGGGGCCTGGGGCACGCCAGGTGAGGACAAAACAGCACAGTGTATACTTGGGACCAAATGAACATTTCTTTTGTTTATCACCGAGGTGAATTCAATTGACATCAATGTTATAATTTACTAAACTCATGCTCCCATTGGGGAGTCACGGAGCATGAACCCCCTCGATGGATGGATGGATGGATGGATGGATGGATGGATGGATGGATGGATGGATGGATGGATGGATGGATGGATGGATGGATGGATGGATGGATGGATGGATGGATGGATGGATGGATGGATGGATGGATGGATGGATGGATGGATGGATGGATGGATGGATGGATGGATGGATGGATGGATGGATGGATGGATGGATGGATGGATGGATGGATGGATGGATGGATGGGTGCACACAATCCTACCGGTCTATTCTATCTAATTACAAACAATCCTACTGGTACGTCTAATCTAGAGTGTGCCAGACCCTAGGGCTCAATTAACATGGTATTGTTTACTGTAGCCCCCGGCCGTCAGTGCAGGGAACGAGTGATTCAGATGGGTAGCATGATGAGTTCAACCACTGGCTAACTATACTAATTACCAAGACTGCTCTAATGGGAGCGAGGTGGGCATCGCTACATGAGTGTCTCAGAAAACCTTTAGGGGTCCAGCTGTCTACATGTAATTAATTGATTAGTTAATCAATCAATTAATCCAGCTGTGCCAAGCCCCTCCTACAACCTGGCGGCCGCCATACAACCGCAGCTGACAGAGGCCCGGCCTTAGCTAATAATATATTGCTGTCAACTATCTAATTGCGGTCCATGATTAAGTATCCAAGTGTGGTCAGTGCCGTCGCGACTTGCGTGGGGGCGTCGACCCCCTGCGCCGCCGGCTGCTCCGCTCGGCCGACCGTGACCTAGACCGCGAGCTAGACCGCGAACGGGACCTCGAACGGGGCGACCGTGATGCCCGCTTGGAGCTCCTTCGGCTCTTCTTGTCCCGCGCAGGTGACCGCGACCTTGAACGGGACCTCGACGGCGAGCGAGAGATGGACCGTGACCGGCTCCTGCCGCGCCGACCGGGGCTGCCACCCCTTTGCCGCCGATTGCCCCCCCGGTCGGAACTGGGGCTGCGGCTGCGGCTGCGGCGACTCGAGCTGCTGCTCCTGCTGCCCCTGCGCTTGCGCCGCTCCGCCTTGTCCCTGAACCTGGGGCTGTGGTCCCTGCCCCGCTCCCTGGCCCGGTCCTTGTCCTTGCTGGGGCTGCGGCTTCGGCTGCGGCTGCGCCCACGGCCACGACCTCCATCACCCCCACTCCATCTATCCTCACCCCCCCGCGTCTCCTTCTTTGCGTCTGACTTCTTGTCGCGACCGTCCTCCTTCGCCTCAGCGCCACCAGTCTTTCGCCGGTCCCTGTCCTTTTCCCTGTCCTTGTCCTTATCTTTGTCCTTGTCTTTATCTTTGTCCCTACTCTTGCTATCTTTATCCCGTTCTTTGTCCTTCCTCTTATCATCATTGTCCTTGTCCCTCTCCTTGTCCTTTTCCCTGTCCTTGTCCTTATCCTTGGTTCGTTCCTTGTCCTTCCTCTCCTCCTTGCCCCTGTCCTTAGCCTTGCGCGCGTCCTTCTCCTGGTCCTCCTCCGCCTCCCTCTCCCCGCCTGCCAGCGCATCCCCCCCCTTGCCGCCGCCTTTGCGTCCCCTTGCCGCACCTCATCTGTGTCCCCCGACCCATGCTTGCCTCCCGTCACCCCAACACCGCCCTCCGCCTCCACCAATCTCTTGTCATTCCCAGCACCTTCCGATTGATGGCCCGACTTCAACGCGCTGCCGGCATCTGCCCCCCTCACCCCAGCGGCCCCAACGGCGCGCCTGCCATCTGCACCACCTGCCGTTGGAGCCGCGACCCCTGCTGCATCCCCCGCCCCGCCACCCCCTACTGCATGGCCCCCTTTGCCACCGCCCACAACATGCGAGTTATCGCCTCCACCGGGTTGGCCTCCCCCCTCCCCCTTTGCACCCTGCTCTGTCTCCTGGCTCCGCTCTTCCCTCTTTCCCTTATCACTGCCACCCTCATCGTCATCCTCGTCCTCATCATCCCCGTACCCTAGACCCAGAAGGTCACCCGCACCCCCCCCACTGCCCGCACTATCCTCTGAGGCATCCCCCGCATTGATCACTGCCCCACGCACATGAACAATGGCAGCAGCCGCGCTCGCTGCTGCCGCCGCACTTGCAGTGCCTCCACCTGCCAGTGCTGGCCCCGATTTGGGGGTCTCGCAATGCGGTGCCGCGGGGATTCTGCCGTCCACTCCTGAACCATTGCCTAACCCACCACCATCCCTGGCCGCCTTCCCACCGGCATCCCTCTCCCCACGCCATCGGTCTCCCGCTGCCCCCCCCTCTCCCTCCTCGTCCTCGTCCACTTCCATCTCATCCTCTGACGCGGCAGGCTCCGCCACCGCGCCAATCGATGGCCGCCGCTCCCTCGCGTCACCTGCGCTGCTCCTCCGCTGCCTGTCTTGGGACACGTTGCCGCCTTTGTGCCCCTCGCCCCCATCCGATACATTGCCCTCGTCTCCCTCCTCCTCATCATCAGCAGGCGAAGCCGAGCCATCACCCTCGCGCACGCACGCCGCCGCAATGTCCCTCATCATCCCGTTGGTGACGTCAAGCAGGACCTCGGTCAGCACGCGCTTGATCTCGGACGCCAGAAGCGCCTCCCGCTCCGCCTTGAGACGGGCCGCGAGCGCTGCCGTGTGGCCACCGCCCCCTGGCCGCCCCCTGCCACCTCCGTCCTCATCGTCCGAGTCTTCGTCTTCAGAGTCGGAGCGGGTGGAGCGGCCCCCTCCCTGGGTCTCCACATCATAGCCCGACCAGCTGGTGCGGCTGCCGGAGGTGGTGGGGTCTCCCGCGCCGTCACCCTTGCCGACTGCGGACATGATCATTGCAGCGGGATAACGGAAGGGGACGTAGCAGCGACGGAGGGACGAGGAAGGGGGCAATGCGACAAAGGAGGCGGCAAATGATGATGGAGGTGGGATGAGTAAGTGGATGAAATAATGAAGGGAATGGGGTGATTTAAGGAGTGGGATAATCAAGGAAAGGAAGAAGGGAAGGGAATGAAAGGAGAAAGGACAAATTTTCATGGGGTAAGGACGATGGGGGGGATGGGATAGCCAAGGGAATGGGGACATGGAGGGGAATGAGAAGTGCAGATGAACACATGCAGTGCTGTGGCTCCTTTTCTTGACAGGAAGTAAACTAGAGAAAAAGAGTAAATCAGTCATGCGCCACACAGCATCGGGGGCAAAGAAGGGAACCCGGTTGGGAAAAGTCACAGCGCATGGCAGGTCCGCGCAAGGTCACAACCCAGTACCAGGCATCATCGCACATACACCGCGGCATCATCGCACGTACACCGCGGCATCATTGCACATACACCGCGGCATCATCGCACACCTTTTGTACGCACATCCGTTGCTGGGAAGAAGCACAACTAGTGAAGACTTCAGCTAACATACCGTAGATTAATATGAACATTACTCTTATCCATATTTACAGGAATAAATATCCTTAAAGCATTAATATCTATCTCAAACACATCGCGGCCCACCACGCACCTTTGCCGCCCTCGCCATCCCCCCCTGCGGCATCGCGCTGCTTCTTCAACAGCTCTTCACGCAGCCACGAGGGAACCGCCTTCTTGGGTGGCGGCTGCGGGACGGGGACCGGCATCAAATGGGGGGGGGGCACCATGGCCCCCATGTTGGCCACCCCCATCGGCCCCATCGGCCCTCTCATGCCAGCCGCCATGTCACCAGGCATGCCCATGCCCATACCCATGCCCATGCCCATGCCCATACCCATACCCATACCCATCGGCACAGGTCCTGCCATCCCCATGGGCATCATTGCTCCCCCACCCATGGCTTCTGGGGGGAAAGGCATCCCTGGCTGGTGGGGCATGCCGCCCCCAGGGTGCCCGGGGCCCAGGGGCGGGAAGCCGGCCCCAGGAAAGGGCATGCCCTGCGGGTGGTGCTGCGGCGGTTGGGGCCACTGAGACGCGGCCGAGGGGTCCCCGTACCAGTAGGTGCCCTGGTAGGGCTGAAAGGTGGGCGGTTGCTGCGGTTGTTGTTGGAATTGGCCATCATGTCCCGGCATGGGGGGTGCGGCCATGCCGCCGCCCTCTGGGTGCACCATGCCGGCGCTGTAGTGGCCGTAGGGACCCTGGCCACCGTTGGCAACATGAGCTGTTTCAAAGACTGCGGCCTGGGCCTGCCCACCCGACCCGTTTTGCGAATATTGTTGTTGGTTTGGCAGCTGTTGCTGCTGCTCCTGTTGCTGCTGTTGTTGCTGCTGCATATGACCTTCTTGCTGCTGCTGCTGCTGCTGCTGCTGCTGCCATAACAACTGTTCGTCTGCCTGGGCCGCCTGCGTCGCGGCTGCCTCCTGAGCCTTTGCGGCTGCCCACGCGCGCGCCCTGGCTGCCCACTCGTCCTCCGCGCTGGGTGCGGCCCCACCCTGGCCGTACTGTTGCGGATAGGCATACGACTGGTCATATCCCTGCTGACCACCCCACGCCTCGGCACCGCCCCAATAGCCTTGGGTCATGTAGGCTTGCTGCTGAAGCTGCGCTTGTTGCTCATGCTGCAGCAGCTGCTGTTGCTGTTGCTGTTGCTGTTGCTGTTGCTGTTGCTGTTGCTGTTGCTGTTGCTGTTGCTGTTGCTGTTGCTGTTGCTGTTGCTGTTGCTGCTGCTCTGGATTCGCAGGCCAGTGCGCGGCAGCAAAACCATCGTTCCCGTGGCCATGGGCCCCGCCCTCGTGAGAAGCGTCCATCCCAATGTTATCAGCACATGTGAGCTGCGAGCCTTAGCTTAAACCGCGGCATCTCTCCGTCAGTCCCGCTGTCACCCCCCCACACGCTCAACCTCCTAAGCTCGGGAGCCGGCCACAAGTTCTTTAATTCCCGATAAATCCAAAAAATAGCACGCATAGACGTTCAACTCAGCGTAGGTTAGCGGGGTCAGACTGGGTCCACTACCAAAAAGCCATGGTTCCTCTAACATGGCAAGGTTGTTCAAAGTCCAACGACACGGCTCTCGGAGGGGTTGCCCACTAATGCCCGAGAGAGTGCGCTTCGCGTATGAAGTATCTTACGAAGTACGAACCCCGAAGGTGCTATGCCGGTTACAATGTAGGTAGCAAAAACTTGGCTGGACTCTGACGTCTGTCACCTCGCGTAAGTTACAGTCACCAGTCACTCACCAGTTTTCTGCCCATGGTTGTGACTTAATTGTGCGTGCAACACCAACAGCTGCAGCAGGGCTGCATGCACTCACCAGTCACCACTCACCAGCATCAAAGCCCGACGTCTGTGTTCAGAGTCCATCATGTATTTCGTCCAACGCCGGCCTTGCTGACAGAGAAGATGAATCTAGGATCGCGTCCATGAGAATCTCCACCCTTTGATAAACCAATTACACTCTAGCTCGAGTCACCTATCAGAATGCTAGCTCCAACAGGGCAGTTGTCATAACTAAAATACACCATGATACCACAATGGACAATGGCGAAGGACTACTGTATTCGAGAGACACCCGAGGCTGTGGCCGAGGCCGGCTGTATTCAGGCGAGGCCGTGGTTGCAAGGATGCTGTTCCTTGGATGTCCGTTCCTTAGCGCTGTGGCGAGTTCTTGCCGCGCTTATCGTCTTAAGCTACGCATGGTGGTCCGATGACTTATATATATTATTTCATGTGGGGGAGCAGATTGCCACCGTGGATACGCTCGATGGTCCTCATGCTTGGCTGGCTCGCCAATTGTATTTTCTCCGGGGCCCAACTGTGTATGCAGCATTGGCATGCATACAGTTTGCCGCCTCTCTCTTTCTATTGGTCGGATTGTATACCCGAGCAGCGACCTTGGTATGCTTGCTCCTGATCACGGCAGCGGACGCACGAACGCCCATGTTGCGTGGGGCTGCCATGGCGTTAGTTCGGTTTCTACTGTGGTTCAGCCTGTTCCTGCCCCTTGGCAACAGGCTGTCGATTGATAGTTTGCGAAGGCCATCACGCAGGCTGGAACCCAAGCAGCATTTCAGGTGCGTGGGGTGCCTCCCTTCTTTATAGGAGGGGGGTGGGGGGACGTGGGGGGGGGGGTTGGAGTGCTTCCCATCTGACCCATCGCCAGCTCGTAAGGTCAGGGCTGTTGCATGCTCCTCGAAAGCTTCATGTGAAGAGCCTTTGGTCCATGACTATGTATGGTTGCTGACATGAACATCCCCCCCCCCCCCCCCCCCCCCCCCCCCCGGCTCCCCCCTCGCCTCCTCCCCCGCCCCCCCTTTCTCCCGGGGTTTTGGCCCGATCCTTGTCAACTATTGCAGACCACCCCCATGCCCGCACGTATAGTTACTGTTTGCGGAGACCGATTCTTTGTACCACGTACGAAACAGAGTGCTTTCCTCCCGGATGGCAAGACTGTCCTTAGCAACTGGTATCATGGCAGTCACGTGCTTAGTAATGAATTAAGCATGGGTAATTAGCGCTCACCCAGCACCCTGGCAATATCTGTCTGCTCACATGCACCGGTCGAGCCATTCCATTGCTCCTTTGCCGATCTCGAATCTTCTGGTCTCTAACAGGTTCTAAGATTTGTAGAGGCAGCAATTGCATCTCACTATAACATTAGTATCATACTACTATAGCTGTAGAGTGTAGAGAACCGTGCCTCTCTGGTTTGTACAGGTCCGATACCCGACATCCCCATCAGCGTTCAGGAAGCAATCCCAGTTGAATTTTTTGGTTTAGAATTTCAAGGTTGCTGTTTCTCTCATGGCATGGCCAGTTGCTCAACTAACCAATCCATCTCACGTCATTTGTCACAACCAACTTACCATCTCACCGATGACCTTTTCCAAGTCATGATGTCACCAGTAATACACGACCCAATTGGGAGGCCACCACCTGCCACAATAGATGACTGGAAGTAAACTGCTTATTCCCTCTTCTCATTCACCTTATCCTCTTAGGACAATTAATAATAATAATAATAATAATAATAATAATAATAGTAATGATAATAAGTTTTCCGCGGACCGGCACTGAGCGCAAATGGTTTTCACTATTTGTGGCTTGCCAAATCAGAATAATAATAATGATAATCTTCGTATGTGTCGGGTCCTTACCGCCACCTCACCACCCGTCACCCGGCATGCCTGCAGCGCTGCCTCCATCGCGGCCACCCTCCAGATGGCCATTGTCTACATCTGCGTCATCAAGAGGCGCTGGGTGGAGCACAACAGCGACTGGTTCCCCCCCGATTTCCCCGCCCTCTCCTACGTGCTCTCTGCGGGGCGCTACATCCGCCCCTGGGTCATCCCTTCGTTCATCCCCCCCCCCCCATCTGCGCCGCGCTGACCGTGCTGACCATGTTCATTGAGGCCGCCGCACCCGCCCTCATCCTGCTGACACCCGTCACATCCTGGGCCCGCTGCGTCCCCGTGGCCTTGCTCATGGCGCTGCATGCGGGCCTCCTTGCCATCATGAGGCTGCGCTACTGGCCGTACGTTGGCCTGATCACGCCCCTACTGCTGCTGCCGTCACCCTGCTGGGACGTGCTCGCCTCGCACTGCTGGGATGCGTCGCGCTGGGTGCGGTGGCCACGCTGGGTGTGCCGGATGCAAGGGGCGCGGTGGGCACAAACGGGGGGGCACCGATCGCGGGCACATGAGGGCCGGCTGCCAGTAGGACACGCGACCAAGGGATCGTCTCTGTACACTCCAAAGGGGTCACTGTATGGGGGGCCGGAATCAATGAGCCACGCCACTGGTCACGGTGTGCACGCGGGCGCAGGGACGGGCCAGGGTACTGGCCTGGCGGGCGTGGGAGGGGGGCCTAGCCTACGTCACACGGCACGATCGCGTGGTGGTGGTGACGGTGGTGATGGTGGTGGTGGTGGTGGTGGTGGTGGTGGTGGTGGTGGCAGTGGCAGTGGTGGTGGTGGCGGTGGTAGTGGTGGTGGCGGTGGTAGTGGCGGCGGTCATGCTGCCGCCCGGGTAAGCAAATCCGATCAAGGGCTGGGCTTGGAGCCCTCTCATGATGATGATGACGACGAGAGGGACAATCATGAGGAGTTATACGGTGAGGAGGAGGGCCATGAGGGGCAGGGTGGTGCTACAGCTTTGCAAGGCAACCCCCTTGATGGGCAGGGTGGTGCGCTTGTGCGTGGGGAACTGTGGCTGTTTGTCGTGCCGCCACGTCAGCATCATCATGTATCTGCATGTTGCCCCCCTTCATCAGGGCACGGATATTCATGCGGGCACGGGGCAGCAGGGCACTGCCCGGCGGCGCCGCAGGAAGGCAGCCTTCTGCCTGTGTGTGTGGCGCTGCTGTGTGGGGCCACGTTGGCGCGCGTGCGATCTGCCTGGGCGCCTGCCCCGCTGTGTACGTGTGCCAGTAGCCTTGCTGCAGGCTGCTCCAGCAATGGTGACCCTGTGGGCCATCCAGTGGGTGGATCATGCCCATCCCCCGCCTTCTCTCCTCCTCTGCCCTCATCGTCACGCCATCCTTCTCTTTCCCCCTCTTTTCCTTCTTCCTCTTCTGCCCTTCCTTGCTGTACCTCTTCAGCCCCCTCTCCCCCCCAGTCTAGTCCAGAGGGGGACCCGTCCCCGTCCTGGTGGCTCGAGTCCCCCCACCATGGCCCCGACCGCGCCGTCTTGCGAGGTCCCCATGCGGCGCGAATAATTCTGTCGCGTGTGCCGCTGCTGGGCTCCCTCGTGTTCTGCCGGCTGCCGTGCCAGGCACACGACGCACTGTCGGTTGGAGTCTCGCGGCTGCTGGACTGGTCCTGTGGACAATCCTTTTCCGCCCTTCCCTCCCTTGCCCCTTCCGCTTGCTCCTGTCCAGTCGCATGTTTACCCACTCCTTCCCTTCACCGAGCGGGTGATCTGACACCGAGACGTGACGAGCAAGGCGAGCCCTTGGGACAGCCGGGTGTGGATGTGGAAGCGGGGGAGTGGATGACGAAGGACGGCCTGCATGCTGGCCACGATGACGTTCCTGGTGGTGACAGGGGGAAAGCAAAGGGGAGAGCAAGCGGGAGGGAGAGCAAAGGGGATGATGGCTGGCAGCAGCAACAACCCCCACTGACAGGCAGCGACCTGGACAGGAAAGATCACAGAAGAAAGGCGCATGGTGAAAGGCAGTCACCAGATCGACGATCATCGGAAAAAGAGCGGCCTGTGAGCCGTCTCTCTCGTTCGTTCCGCGCTGCATTCTCTTTTGGCTTCGGCGGGGGCCAACGCAGCAGCCTACAGAGCACCCTGTCGCTCTGGGCGCAGCTTGCCCTCCTCACGTTTATTCTGGCGGAGACTCTTGGGGAATGGCGGCTTCTGCCCGCATTCCACGACACCTTGCCGGCGCGCCTCCTGCTGCTCAGCCAGCACTGGGGCATGTTCCATCGGCCGGTGCACGACAGCTTTTGGCTCGTAGCGCTGGGGCACGCCCAGGGGGGCCCTGGCCTGACTGCCAGCTACCTGGGGTCGCACAATGACAGCAAGTACAGTGACCAGGAACGCCTGGGGCAGAGAGGGGTCGAAGGTGTAATACCTTCAAGTTCTGGCCAAGGTGCAGCTTCAGCTCATGTCAAGGGCCAGCACAAATCCAGCCCAGCGGTGGGGCTCCAAACGCAAGTCCCCCCAGAGTACGACGTGGACCTGCTGCGCGTGCTTAAAGAGGTGCGGCACGCGCCCCTGGCCTGGGACGGCCACCGATTCACCGCGGCACCGCCCACCTGGTGGGACCGGCTGTGGGGATGCGCCCAGCAGCTACTGCCGTGGAGGACAGGGGGTGGCGGGGCAGGCAGCTTGGGTGGTTTTGGCAGATGCGATCGTGGTGGCGGTCTGCCTGGCATCCCTGGGTGGGAACCGGTGGACCGGTCCCAGTTTCTGTCAACCGTCCCCGTGTGCACCTCCTGCCTGTACCGCAGCCATTCGTGGGAGTACCTGGTGTGGTGGATGCGGCGCGAGCCCTCGCAGGCACATGCGCGGCTGGAGAACGTGGCCCGGAACTTTTTCTGTGCGTTCCCGGATTTGTTGCTGCCGCCACCACCAGCGGGAGGCCTTGGGGATGCTCGTCAGGGAGAGCCATCGGGCGCGATGGTCCGGTTGCGGCATGTGGACGTCATGTGGATGAGTGTGCCCATCCCTCCGCCGCCGCGCTCGGAATGGCACATGGGTGTCCATGGAGATATCGAAAACCAAACTTCTAGGATTGTCTACCAAGTATCTGTGGCCTGTGACATTAGGGGCTAGGCCCGGCGGGAAATGCATCTGCTGAGACGCCAAGATGGAGGGGCTGTCTTGACGCAGTCCATGAAGATGATGTAAATTGTACACATGGTACCAGGCAGTGGGCGCTTTTTCATGTTTTAGGCCTTGTGCTCGGCTGCAACCCTGTGATTCAACGTGCAGGTGATACAGCTAATATATACATGCAAAATCGCCGCGGAATCTATGCCAGAGATCGAATGCAAAATAAGCTGAAGCTATGCTGAGTTTTTAATGTTTTTCCGCGTTCTACTTATTGCAGCATTTTGTTCAGTATTTATTGTTCGACGACATGATACACGGATGCTACTTCACACAAAAAATTGTGTTTGATTCGCCACAGCCACTATTGATTAATTAATTAAAATTAATTAGTTAACACACAACGTTACGTGAGCATAAGTCCTCAGTACAGTCGAGTGGGAGGGTTACATGCTTAAGCACCACACCACCTCCACCATCGCGGCACAGCTCAAGCAACAAGCCCTCAACCTTCGTGAGGAGGCCGAGCTCGACAAGCGCAGCCACAATGTCATCGTCAAGCACTTCGACCAGCCGGCAGGTGAGACCCCTACGAGTCTTCTCACGGCGCGACATTCTTGCCCCCATGCTACTCACAGGTGAGCTGCGGATGTCGGCTGTCCGCCTCCCCCGCGCGCGGGGTAAGGCTGGCCCGGCACCCGTGCTCCTCACCTTTAAGTATACATGGCGGACAAGCTGTCGTTCCTTAAATGCCGCAAGAAGCTCTAGGGGACTCGCTTCACGCTGGACGACGACTTGACCCTGGCCCAGCAACAGCGGCGACGCGAGCTATGGCCGACCTACCTTCAGCTCCGGCAGAGTGCAGGGGGAAAGCCGGTATACTGGAGGGGGGCGGTCATCCACGTTGACCATAAGCCCTGGCAGGCACCTCCTGCCACCCCAGCAACCTCATTCTAGGGAATATATACCAGTAGTGTAGACTAGTCAGGCTTAGCCTAGCACGTGGCCTACGCGCATGTGCGCCTATAACGGCCCCCATGGATGATGCCTTCAGAATTTAGCCAAGCCATGCCTATAATCAGCATGCTCCCTGACACCGCCGACGATGTGGACATCCGCATCGGCCTGGCCTGGGCTAGGCTTCGTTCGCTCAACACCTACTGGCGCTCCAAGGGCCTGGGCGAGCACCGCAAGCGCATGCTCTTCAAGGTCCTCGTCCTCACGGTGCTCACGTATGGCGCCGAGGCGTGGACACTCACGGCAACACTGGCAGCTAAGCTAGACGGCGCAGTAACCAGGATGCTCCGACAGGTCCTGAACGTAGGGTTTTCCCAGCGTAGGTCATTAGAGTCTTTGTATCAGGGTATGCCTCGTATTTCGGACGAGATTAGACAGCGTAGGATAGCATTTGTAGGCCATCTTGCTCGCACCAGCCAGGTCGACGCCGCCCTTGGTCTGGCCGGCCCCCAGCGGCTCGGCAAAACCAGGGCGGCATATTTTGACCTGGCCTGGCCCCAAGAACATTCCTAAAAGGGTAGGGAAACATGCCATGAACTACACCCAGATGTTGCTGGCCGACCTAGTGGTCCCAGCCCAGTTTGAACTCCGCATCCCCTCTCTACTCCGCATCCCCAGTTTGAGCATCGCATCCACTCTCTGCACGAGCCACGAGGTAGCCATGGCTGACGGCGGCGCTCATAACTTTCACCTTTGAGCACCGAATTCAGCCGTGAATATCACAATCGATGCGTCTTTCTACGACGCACGTGCTGCTATAATTTTCCGAAGCTATTACGCAATATACGATGAGCAAACGCCTCTCGACGAATCGCAGTTTGGAAACTGCGATGAGCCAAGCCACTGCGCCTGCAGCTCCGGCTGCAGCTTCGCCTCCCGGCCTCGCAGGCCACGGTGACCCTAGCCAAGCGTTAGTGGTTCACTCCTCCGCGGCCTCGCCATCGGCATCGCCAGAACCTAAGCGCAGCCGCTCATCCTTTCCACGCGAACCGCGTTTCAAGCTAAAAACCTTCAATGTCGACGATTACGACTGGTACAACATTGCCCCGTGCACTGCTCTGGAGTGCATTTTCCTCGGGGATTACGCCTCGCTCCTTGAGCTGTGCCTCCACCTTCACAGCATCAATCGCCTTCTCGAGCCAAATGGCCGCAGGATTCAATGCCGAGATCTGCTGCTGACGGGCCTCCACTACAACCGGCCTGACCTTCAGCATCTGATTCTCTGCTCACTCCTCCAGAAGTCTGACGGCGAGATCTGGTCCCCCACCATCTCCGCAGCCACATTCCGTTCCATCCTCACGGAAGCCTTTCAGCAGCACGTGACCCCCCTTGCTGCCGACGTAGCCGCAATCGGTGGCACGCTGACTGCTGAACTTCCTCACATTTCCACCGCCGTCGCCTCCACCTCCACTGCCACCTCCACCTCCACCGCCGACATCAAAGCCCAGCTCCTCGACATTGACCAGCGCCTTAAAGACAATGCAATCGCCATCGAGGTCCTGCAAAACACCGCAGGCCACACCGCCCAGGCGGTGAAGGAAATTGCCGCCAAGCCATGCAGCCCCGGCTGGCCTGGCCGGCGATGCTCCTCCCATCACCACCTGCTGGGCGGACATGCTTAAGCAACATACCACCTCCACCTCCTCCGCCGTCGCAGCCCAGCTCCAACGGCAGACGCTTGACCTCCGCGAGGAGGCCGAGCTCGCCAAGCGCAGCCTCCTCAACGTCATTGTCAAGAACTTTGACACGGAGGTCGGAGGAAGGTGAGAATTCCGAGAAGCTTACGCGTGCGTTTGAGAGAGAAATCCTTGGTCGCATGCATGGGCCTTAACGGTGAGATCGAGCTGGTCGCCCACCGCCTTCCCCGCGCGCGGGGTAAGGCAGGGGCGCCCGGCCCCGCTCCTTCTCACCTTTAAGACCCCGGCGGACAAGATTTCTTTCCTCAGACACCGCAAGCGACTCGAGAAGACTCTCTTCACCCTTGATCACGACTTGACCCTGGCGCAGCAACAACGGCGACGGGAGCTATGGCCGACCTACCTCCAGCTCCGGCAGACCAAGGCGGGGCAGCCGGTGTACTGGAAGGGGGCGGCCATCTATGTCGGCCACAAGCCCTGGCAGGCGACCCCCGCGGCCCCAACGACTCCGGCCAGACGCCCCAGCTTAGGGGAATACAGCAGTAGTAGTGTAGAATAGATAGACCGTGGCCATGTACATGTTCGCCTCCTAGAGGCACTATCCCAGCTAAGCCACGCGCTTTATTTAATCATGTACATGTGTGCCTATGATGAGCCACCCTCCAGATGATGCCTAGCTTTATTTAGTTATGTTGTGCCCATGCAGGGAGTAACTCTCTGCTGAGACGCCATGCCCTAGCTTTTTTGTCTAGCTATGCTGATCTTCCCCCCCATGACAGGCTCCCCCTTCGCTGGGCATAGCTTGAAGATCATGGGGCTGCAAGTGCCCTGGTGCACCTAGAGCAAGGGTCGTTTACATTCCCACCCTTGCAGGAAGTAGCTTAGAATGTATGATTGGCCATATGCCCCTTCTCTGGGCTATGTGCTACATATACTCCCAACGGAGTTATGCTCCTAATTAATTAATCCACTCTCTCTCCCTTCTTTGGTTGGACTGGGCACCACGCAGGACAAGACGCGGTGGCAGAAGATTGTGAAGGCTCACACGCCAGCCCCTGTGGGCAAACCACCTCCCCCCAAGAGGAGGAGGCGTTTTGATGAGTGGTGTAGTTAGGCTTTTCTAGACTAGATAGCTTAGAGTTAGGTTAGTACGATTACGCGGCTTCCTCCACCCCACCTATCCATCATGGAATATGTGCTACATGATCTCCCAACAGAGGCATGTTATAATTTAAGTAAGTAAGTACGTGCGTGTCATGCGCAAAGGCATGCCACAGAGTACTATGCTAATGCTATGTTATAATTTAATTTAATTTAATGCCTACAATGGGACCCCAAGGCGGGGCAGCCGGTGTACTGGAAGGGGGCGGCCATCTACGTCGGCCACAAGCCCAGGCTGCATGGCATGCGACCCCCGCGGCCCCAGCGACTCCAGACGCCCCAGCTTAGGGGAATACAGCAGTAGTAGTGTAGAATAGATAGACCGTGGCCATGTACATTCTGATCAGGCACTCCGCAAAGGTGAAAACCATTTGCGTTCAGTGCCGGGCCGCGGAAAACGCGGAAAAACGCGATCTGCAAATGAATCCGACCGGAATCGAACTGGGGACCTCTCGCACCAATTTTGCTGACTATAGGACGGACGTCTCCGGTTACCATGGCATCGCCAACTTACACCTACAGTCATCCGCAAAAGTTCTCCTTTCCGGGGAGTGATGCAAGCCTTTCGGATGTACATGTACGCCTCCTAGAGGCACTATCCCAGCTAAGCCACGCGCTTTATTTAATCATGTACATGTGTGCCTATGATGTGCCACACTCCAGATGATGCCTAGTTTTATTTAGTTATGCTGTGCCCATGCAGAGAGCTGCTCTCTGCTGAAATGCCACGGCCTCTAGTTTTTGTATAGCCATGATGATCTTCCCCCCCACAGGCATGCTCCCCCCTTACCCGGGCATTATAGCGTGATAGACCATGAGGGTGCAGGTGCCCTGGTGCACCTAGAGCAGGGGTAGCTTACATTCCCACCCTTGCATGAAGTAGCCTAGAATGTATTAAAAGCCATATGCCCCTTCTCAGGGATATTAATTAATTAATTGATTAGAAACATAACTCCGTTGGGAGTACACTGATGTAGCACATATCCCTGAGAAGGGGCATATGGCTTTTAATAGATTCTGGGCTACTTCCTGCAAGGGTGGGAATGTAAGCTACCCTTGCTCCAGGTGCACCAGGGCACCTGCACCCTCATAATCTTCACACTATGCCCAGCTAAGGGGGAGTATGTTATGTGGGGGAAGATCATCATGGCCGGCTATACAAGAGCTAGGACATGGCTTCTCGACAGAGAGCATCTCTCTGCATAGGCATAGCATGGCTAAATTCTTAGTGCAACATCCATGGGGGTCCCGTTATAGGCATGGCGTGGCTAAATTCTTAAATGCATCATCCATGGCCATTATGGGCGCACATGCGCTGGGGCCGCGTGGTAGGCTAGCCTTAAATCTACTACACTACTGCTATATTCCCTAGTCTGAGGTGGCAGGGGGGGCCTGCCAGGGCTTGTAGTCAACGTGGATGACCGCCCCCCTCCAGTATACCGGCTTCCCCCTTGCGCTCTGCCGGAGCTGAAGGTAGGTCGGCCATAGCTCGCGTCGCCGCTGTTGCTGGGCCAGGGTCAAGTCGTCGTCCAGCGTGAAGCGAGTCTCCGAGAGCTTCTTGCGGCATTTAAGGAACGACAGCTTGTCCGCCATGTACTTAAAGGTGAGGAGCACGGGTGCCGGGCCAGCCTTACCCCGCGCGCGGGGGAGGCGAACAGCCGACATGCGCAGCTCACCAGTAATGTGCATGGGGGCAAGAATGTCGCGCTTAAATGCCGTGAGAAGAGTCGTCGAGTCCTCACCTGCCGGCGGCTGGTCGAAGTTCTTGACTATGACGTTGTGGCTGCGCTGGGTGCGGTCGGCCTCCTCGCGGAGGTCGAGGGCTTGTTGTGCCGCGATGGTGCATGAGGTGGTGGAGGTGGCGTGGTGCTTAAGCAAGTCCGCCCAGGTGGAGGGAGCATCACCGGCCGGGCCAGCAGGTGCCGGCTTGGTGGCGATGTCCCTCACCGCCTGGGCGGTGATGCCGGCGGTGTTCTGCATGCACTCGATGGCTATGGCGGTGTCCTTAAATCGTTGGTCGATGTCGAGAAGCTGGGCCTTGAGGGTGGCGGTGGAGGTGGCAGTGGAGGTGGAGGCGAGGAGGGTGGAGGTGGAGGTGACGGTGGTGGAAATGTGAGGGAGCTCAGCAGCCAGCGTGCCGCCCATTGCCGCCACATCTGTGGCAAGGGGGGTCACGTGCTGCTCGAAAGCTTCCTTAAGGAGGGTGCGGACGATGGCTTCGGTCGCGACGGTTGGAGGGGGGGCCCAGATCTCGGCGTCGGAACGCCCGAGGAGGGAGCAGAGGGCGAAGCGCTGGAGCCGGGGGCGTTTCATGCGCGGAATGAGATCAAGTCATCGGTGGTGCCAGGTTGGCCGTTGGGCCAGCGGCCCCTGTTGTGGGAGATGAGGTGCAAGCACAGGTCTACAAGCGAGGCGTGCGTGCCGAAAAACACGTCTTCCATAAAGGCTCCCGGGGTACTAGTCCAGAAGCCAGGTGCGTTGATGTCAAAGGCGATCTCGTTCCAGTGCGGCTCGGCAGGGCGACTGCGCTTAGGTTCAGGCGATGCAGATGGCGAGGCAAGCCCGGATGGGGGCTGGGCAACCACCAGTGCGCGACTAGTGTCACCGCTACCTTCCGGACCTGAGGGCGAAGCTGCAGCCGGAGCTGCAGACGTATTTTCATTGCTTAACGCATTCGTCAGGCTGCGTTGCGTCGAGGCGCGTTTGTTCGCCATGATAGCAGTTCGCGTAATAGCTGCAGGCTGGTCACAATACTGCGTTACAGCTGTAACCGTTGATAGTAGCAGATGCGCCTAGAAAAGATGCATCGGTTGCAAGTGATCTGACGGAATTTGGGGCTCAGACGCAAAAGTTCTGAGCTCCGCCGTCAGCCATGGCTACCTCGTGGCTCGTGGCTATGCCGTCAGGGATATGTGCTACATTTACTCCCAACGGAGTGATGTTGATAATTAATTAATTAAGGGGAGGGTCCCATGGAAATGTATCAAAACTGAAGCCCCCTAATAACTACAGAAATGCAACTGACAACCACTGAATGATGTTTGGGGACCATAAATATGATGTTTGGGCATGCATACCACCACTTGTTGGGGGTACTACCCCCAGCCATACGCCGGCTATGAGCTAAAAATAGAAAAAAACGCTGTCCGGGGCACATCTTGCCCAGAACAGTGGGAGAACCAGTTGCATGAAAAAAGTAATACCCATATAAAAATGTCATGGGACATGGTTTCTACCTAATTGGATCAACAAAATCAGCACATCCCTTTGAGTTATTAATTTTTGGGCCCAAAATACGCTTTTTTAGGCGGGGCGTCCCCATACACACTCATAACACATCAATTAGGCCTAAAAAGTAATAGTCAAATTCTGTCATGACCATAGAAGGCACTGTCAAAGTTTGGTGGCATTCTGAGCCCAGCTGTAGCAGTTATTAATTTTGGCAGTTGGCCACCTGTGCAGACGCTAAGGAAGGCATTAGTGAGTATTAAGGCACACTAACACTTCCTATGCCATCCAAAAGGCTCCTGACCATGCCGAATTCGACCACAATGTACAAGGAGGTGGCTGGGCACGTCATGTGCCCTTGCCTTACCTCCACACGGGCAACCTGTTGCGTGTGTGCACAACCATGAGGCAGGTAGCTCTACATGCCTAGTCGACACTTCAAAAGCATATTCCAGGTTTATGGTGTGGGCATCATACCAAAACCAAGCTCAAACACACCCTAGAAAGCCATATCCACTAATTGCCCAACAAGGGTAACAACAGACAGTCCACAGAGAAAGCAGCATTATCATACATGCTGATTGCCAAGGCTTCTCACCATGGTTAACTTGCCTTGCTAGCATATGAATTAGGGCTCTCCCATTTTAGTGGGAGAAAGGCCAACACGACAACGATAACCCCTACCTACGTGCAGTTCCACCCATGCAGTATGCCCCTCAGAAAAACCACTGCCACCTTTCTTTCCAGCGCAATTGTTTGCCAAGAAACAAACTCAAGCTTGTGAGCCTCTAACCACAATGAAGCCTCTGCTAAGAAAGGCCGCGTCAATATTCACACAAAACTGAGTGCTGTTAGCAATCTCCTTCCAAGAAACCACTCAGCAAATCCCTGACAACTTGACGATATGCCACGGTCACGCTTTGACACGTCCCAGCCATGCAACGTACATAAAAACCACTGAATTAAGGTGCCAGGAATCTGGCGATGCGCAGCACGGAATGGCATTATACCTGGTGCTAACTGCACGGAAAAAAGCCGAAAACTTGCGTTGATAACCCATAAAGGAAGCGAAACATTCATAGGGTCACGTTGATCACACGATCGTACCATTACCGGAATTGTCCTTCGCCCAGCGGTGCAAGAAAGAACAACCTTCCATGGAATAATAAGACGCGCATCCCGCGAGCCTAGCTGGAGAGTGTCTTACCGATCATGACGGAAATCTTGCCGAAACCCAGCAAATTTTTTAAAGCTTTACCAATAACAATTTAAACGCATCCTTGACGCTAGGTAAAGCCCATAAAACCTGACAATCACCGCCGCCAGCCTGCATTCTAATTTATTCCTCTCGACGAAAACATCAGATTGGACCCCCGTGCATGGCGATGGTCATCAATAAAATCATCGACACTGCAAAAAACGCGAACTCCGCTATCGTTTACTCATCTAAGTAGTATCATTTACTCATCGTCTTTAAGATTCGCTCAGTTTCTCCGCATTCCGCGAGCTATCTTTTTCTACTCTGCCTGAAAGCACGTCGCCATGGCCAGCTCCGGTAGGGGTGCGCGCACCGTGCACCACTTTTTCACGGTACGGACGGGTACCGCGAATTTTTCGGCGCCAAAAATATTCGCGCCGGGACCGTCGTCCCCTTAATTAATTAATTAATGGGACCCCCCCATGGATGTTGCATTAAGAATCTAGCCCTGCTACGCCTATGCAGAGAGTCGCTCTCTGCTGAGAAGCCATGCCCTAGCTTTTGTAAAGCCATGTTGATCTTCCCCCCCATGACAGGCTCCCCCTTAGCTGGGCATAGCTTGATATAATAGATCATGGGGGTGCAGGTGCCCCTGGTGCACCCAGAGCAAGGGTTGTTTACATTCCCACCATTGCAGGAAGTAGCTTAGAATGTATTAAAAGCCATATGCCCCCCTCTCTGGGATATGAGCTACAGATACTCCCAACGGAGTTATTTTCTGATTTGGCACGCCGCAAAGGTGAAAACCATTTGCGTTCAGTGCCGGTCCGCGGCCGGAAAACGCGATCTGCAAATGAATCCAGGCCGGAATCGAACTGGGGACCTCTCGCACCAATTTTGCTGACTATAGGACGGACGTAGGAGTTATGTTTCTAATTCATTAATGGTGCGCAAGGATAGATGGCAAGTAGTGATGAAGGAGACCAATTAACCCCAAGTCTGTGGGGGCTCCGCGTGTGACCGCGTATGGCATTCATAGCGATTCGGGCCGCGGTGCCCACGCCCCTGTAACTAGGACCTAGATAGCTTATACCATCCATTCCATCCCATGTTCCGCTCCCACTGAGGGCTTATGCTCACGTGACGCAGTCACGTGTCTATTAATTAATTAATTAATTAATCCATTCCATCCCATGTTCTCCCACTGAGGACTTATATGCTCACCTGACGCAGTATTATTATTATAATTAATTAATCCGTTCCATCCCATGTTCCCCTCCCACTGAGGACTTATCAAGGAGACAACCAGCGCAGGCCAGAAATCGGGAGACTTATGCTCACGTGACGCATTCGCGTGTCTATTAATTAATTAACTAATTCATTAATTAATTAATTAATTAATTAATGAGTTTATATTTAACATTGTTGCTCCGAACTGCTAAAATTGATTAATAAACACGTAACCGCGTTATGTGAGCATGAGACCACAGTCGAGTGGGATGGGATTAAATTATAACATGCCTCCGTTGGGAGATCATGTAGCACATACTCCTTGATGGGTGGTGGAAAGGAGAGAGCCGCGTAATCTAACTATCCTAACGCTAATCTACCTAGTCAATATGTGCTACATGATCTCCCAACGGAGGCATGTTATAATTTAATTTAATTTAATTTTAATTTAATCTACCTAGTCAATCTACCTAGTCTAGAAAAATCCTAACTGCCCTACTCATCAAAACGCCTCCTCCTCTTGGGGGGAGGGGGCTTGCCCACAGGGTCGGGCGTGTGAGCCTTGACAATCTTCTGCCACCGCGTCTTGTTCTGCATGGCAGTCCAAAGAAAGGAGAGAGAGTGGATTAATTAATTAATTAATTAATTAATTAATTAATTAGGAACATAACTCCGTTGGGAGTATATGTAGCACATAGCCCAGAGTTAGGATAGTTCGATTACGCGGCTTCCTCCACCCCCTCCATCATGGAATATGTGCTACATGATCTCCCAACGGAGGCATGTTATAATTTAATTTAATTTTTAATAGCCCAGAGAGGGGGCATATGAGCCTATAATACATTCTAAGCTACTTCCTGCAAGGGTGGGAATGTAAACAACACTTGCTCTAGGTGCACTAGGGCGCCTGCACCACCCAGAGTCTCGGGCAACGCCCAGCTAAGGGTAGCCCGTCATAGGTGGGGAAGATCAGCATAGCTATACAAGAGCTAGAGCGTGGCATCTCAGCAGAGAGCAGCTCTCTGCATGGGCACGGCATAACTAAATAAAGCTAGGCATCAGCTGGAGGGTGGCTCATCATAGGCACACATGTACATGGCTAAATGAGCTCTCGTGAGTCAGCTGGTATAGAGCCTGTAGGAGGCTTACATCTACATGGCCACGGTCTATCTATTCTGCACCACTACTGCTGTATTCCCCTAAGCTGGGGCGTCTGGAGTCGTTGGGGCCGCGGGGGTCGCCTGCCAGGGCTTGTGGCCGACATAGATGGCCGCCCCCTTCCAGTACACCGGCTGCCCCGCCTTGGTCTGCTGGAGCTGGAGGTAGGTCGGCCATAGCTCCCGTCGCCGTTGTTGCTGCGCCAGGGTCAAGTCGTCGTCAAGGGTGAAGTGAGTCTTCTCGAGCCGCTTGCGGCGTCGGAGAAAAGAAATCTTGTCCGCCGGGTTCTTAAAGGTGAGAAGGAGCGGGGGCGCCCCCAGGTGCCTTACCCCGCGCGCGGGGAAGGCGGTGGGCGACCAGCTCAATCTCACCAGTAAGGCCCATGCGACTAAGAATTTCTCTCTCAAACGCACGTGCAAGCTTCTCGGAATTCTCACCTTCCTCCATGTCAAAGTTCTTGACAATGACGTTGAGGCTGCGCTTGGCGAGCTCAGCCTCCTCGCGGAGGTCGAGCGTCTGCTGCTGGAGCTGTGCTGCGACGGCGGAGGTGGTGGAGGTGGCGTGCTGCTTAAGCATGTCCGCCCAGGTCGGGATGGGAGGATCATCGCCGGCCAGGCCAGCCGGGGCTGGCTTGGCGGCAAGGTCCTAATTCACCACCTGGGCGGTGTGGCCTGCGGTGTTTTGCAAGACCTCGATGGCGATTGCATTTTCCTTAAGGCGCTGGTCAATGTCGCGGAGCTGGGCGGTGATGGAGTCGGAGGGGGGGGGGGGGGGGAGGCGAGGAGGGTTGCGGTGGCGGTGGCGGTGGCGGTGGGGATGGTGGGGAGCTTAGCAGCCAGCTTACGACCCAAAGCTTGCATTTCGCAAGCGAGGGGCGTCACGTGCTGTGAGAGGTGGTGGAGGAGGGTGAATTCTCCCAAGGGGACGGGTTGCCAGAGTTCCGCTGAAGAACGCTTAAGGATGGAAAAGAGGGCGGCAAGCTGAAGGCGCGGTCGCGACCAGCCAGACAGGTCACCTACGCGGAACTGAAACTGGCTGCGGAAGCATTTGTGGCGGAGAGAGCTAGAGTGGATGCGGTATTCAAACTGGGCCAGCTGGGACCAGTAGGTCATCCAGCAACATCTGGACGTAGTTCGTGACATGTTTCCCTACCCTTTTGGGAATGCCCTTGGGGCCAGGCCAGGTCAGAATGTGCCGCCCTGGCTGGCCAAGCCGCTGGGGGCCTGCCAGACCAAGGGCGGTGTCGACCTGGCTGGTGCGAGCAAGGTGTCCTACAAATGCTATCCTACGCTGTCTAATCTCGTCCGAAATATGAGGCATGGGATGGGATGGGATGGATGGAGCGAATTATGTTAGACCTAGTTACAGGGTTATGTGCTACGTGATCTCCCAACGGAGGCATGTTATAATTGCACACGCATTGATTGGACATTACTGTGTGAGACAACTATTCCTGGTTACGCGTCATATCAATACACTCCAATTTATTAATTAGAATTTCGAGTGGCAACATCTTATTTATCGGACAAACAAGGGAAACTTGAAACTGGGCGGGCAAACGAGCACACCCGAAAAGAAAAAAATTCCAGCAACTCCTGCTTGGGAAGACTTGCCCTCGGTTCACCAATACTCGGCCCCAACATCAGAACTCCTGGACATTGTGAAGAAAATTAGCCCATCATCCCGCTTGACTTGCAACCACCTTGACTGCCCATGGCATCAAAGTAATGCTCCTAGTACTATAAACCTATGTCGGCAATCAAGAGAGAGCTGCCTGCTGGATCTAGCGTCACTAATAAGGTACCCCAAGAAAGGATGCACCACGCCTAAAAGCACATGGCACTGGATACAACCCGCGGCCTGTAAGCAGTTCAATAACCTGCCGGACAGGTAAAAGTTCAGACAGCAACGTTGCTGCTATCAACATGTCCCAGCGAGTCACCTCTGTGGTTCTAGTCATCAGGACTGGACCTGTTCTGCGAGTCTGCGACACAGTGCCCTCAAGACCAGAAGGGGAGCTATCAGGTTCATTTTCCCTTTGCCCACCATCGTCCGGCGGCAGCTTGCATGTCGAAACCATTCAACCCCCAACTATCTGGCAGTTCATTTCTTGGACCCATCCTCGGCGAACACAGCATTTGGCCCCCTCTGTCTCCGGGACGGCCGACCTAAGAAGCAGCGACTGTGTGATGCAGTCGTCTCTTGAGGCCCAAGTGGCTCCGCATTACGGTTAACCTCACAGTACCACAAACATTTACACCAGCCCAGGGATGGAGCTTTGATTGCCTCCGCGGCCGCGCCGCACCTCCACAGAGCCCACCGCTGGCTGCCCCACCGCTGACCACAGAGCCCACCGCGATAACAGGGCTGCTCCACTTCCCCATGGGCCACAAACTGAGGGGCATTCTTACAGAAACACCACAACCGACCGAGCAACGGGATTTGCCACGCCCACAGATAAAATCAAGGGGCACAATCATCCTGCGCATATCCTGGTGTAGCTCAGCAGGCCTCGTTCCACTCCACTTCTGACATCCTTGTCTCTGCCACCAGCCCGAGAAAAAGCTGCAGGGCGCGGCCAAGAAACCCTATACTTGCCACGTTCCTATTCCAGCATCGACCTCCATCCCTTCTCGGACACTGTCTCCACCCATCAAGTGCCCCACGACTCTCCCAATGGAGGCACATGCATGGAAGAATGAGTGGACGGCCGCGCATGCATATGGTTGTCTCTTTGATATCTCCTTGCTCTGGCACCGGCCCTGCCTCCACCTCTACTCTGGCACTGGCCCCTCTTCGGACATCATCTCCAGCAGCTCCTCGGCCGCCTGTGCCTGCTCTAGCAGTATGGCCGACGCGCGCAGGCCGCGCTCCCCCAACGAGCGGTCCACCCCGGCGAGCTGCTTGCGCAGCGGGTTGGAGGCGGCCGAGGCCGCGCTGGGCCCAGAGGGGGCGCCCGCGGCGGCCTTGCTGTTGCCGCCGCTCCTCCTGGCGCTGTTGGGCTTGCTGGAACTGGCAAACCCGGCCGGCTTCGGGGGCTGCGTGGGGATGAGGGAGCAGGGGAGCGGGGTTGTGGGGGAAGTAGGGGGGAAGGAAATCAAGGGTGAGCAAGCCATGGGTGGACAATGGACTGTGTTTATGATGGCCATGACAAAAGGTACCACCATGATGAATGCGCATCAAGCCCTGCAGCACTCAGTCGTCCGGCTTGTTACAGCTTCCAGCAGTCAAGTGCTTGTGGCAGCTGCCGGCAGTCGAGTGCTTGTTGCAGCTGCCAGCAGTTACATGCTTATTACAGCTGCCAGTTTCCCCTCCAATTTACAATTTATAATAGCAAGCAGACATTTATCCGCGCCCTCAGACACGAATGGCAAGTGAACACCTTTCAAAATGGCAAGTAAACTGAGACTGCACGAGCTAGCGGGTAAAGAGCAACGGAGCGGAAAGAACCGAAATGGGGATGGATGATGTATGGCCACAATCATGGTCATGGTCCGTTCTGGTGGTGGAAGGCCACCAGGGGGTGAACGCAGAAGCCGCACTTACTGCTAGGCCCACAGATATGAACCAACACTGCATTACACGCATTTATTACACACAGACTGTGTATAGTACACAGAAAACTGACATTGTACTGTACCGGTTTGCTATGCATGGACCATGCAAAATACCACGGCACGACCATAGACCGTGCCAAGTATATGAGACCGTACCATGTTTAGGACATTGTACGTGAAGACCATTTGCGATACCATGTCGGGGACATCGTACGTGAAGGCCATTACAAATGGGCTATGAATGTGCCTCCAACATGTGGGAGGTTGCCTTGCGAAGCCCTAGTCCGCGCTAGTACATCTGCGGAAGTCGTCGCAACCACCCTGTGCACGTGCACTAGCCCTTCGCCAAGCGACTACATGAATAAGCAAACCAGCCAAATATTTTAACCCAACATTGCCTCGCAAAGCCGTCGCCCACATTGGAGACTAGATGGGACAGGCAGGCAAGCCATCCCTCACGTGGTCAACCAACGGACAGCCTTGGAGTGGCATCACAGCGGATGACAGCGTAGGCCGGATACCACCAACACACCCTCTTGGGCCTTGGCCTTGCCCAGGGAACAGGAACGGCCAATGCCAGTGCTCCGATGACAACGGGACTTGAAGGGGTAATTGTGAGGATTTTGAAAAGTCGCTGTAGGTACCAAGGTCACTGTATGCTGTCGATACCAAAGTTGGCACCTTTAGTGAGACACGTTCTTTGATTCCTCTTTGATTATTGCAATGTCACTGTAGAAGCTGGCAGAGCCAGTGTAAAGCCACTGTAATCATATGGCTGCACACTGGCAGAATGGCCGGGTAAGATGTCAAGATGGCCTCACCAGAACGTGCATGCTCAGCCGCGGCATGCGCGGGGGGGGGGAGGGGTTGACCAGGTCCTAAGTCCGCTGAAGCGGGAGCAGCCATCCATGAGAGGCAATGGCATGGGCAGCCACGCCATCGGAAGAAAAAAATGCATGAGCATTGGACGGGGCAGCATGAGCAGGATGCCCCTTAATCACCTATGGCAATCGCTCCAGTACCAGTACGAAACAAACAAACAAACAAACAAAAGTAGGAAGCTTGACACATACTAAAAAAAACTTTAAGAAGAACTTCACGAGAACAAAGTACTGGGATTGGTTCTCATGTAGATTACGAACTTGTAGATCGATATGTTGGCAATAAGGGTTGAGTGAGTCTAATGATGGACCTACTACCAGAGCTGTTAAAGAGGAAATCCACCAATTGATGATGTTCCATTATGGAGACCTGCTAGGTAAACGAATGCGCAAGGAAAATATGCCTCTAAACTGTTCTGCCTCGTCAGCTGATCCCCCCCTCCGATGCATTTCCCATGCATCTTGGCCCGCCCCCCCCCCCCCCCCCCCCTCCTTCCCCGGAGCTTACACTCTCCGCCATCACTTGAACTCAATGGACACCAGCTCCTATAGCTTAAGCCCGCACACACATCTTAATCACCAGAAAAAAGACATGAATTCATAACATAACAAAAATAAAACCCTCCACTGACAAGGCCTTTTTCCTGGGACTTCACCCCACAACTGCACATGTGCAACCCCCACCAGGTTTTCCCCCCTATTGGCTCGCGTGCCCTCAACGCCAGGCCAATCCAGGAGGTCCCGCTATAGCTCCACATTCCTACCACCCCTTGCTTGTCATCCCTTGCTTCACAACCGTCACTCCTTACCCCTTCTCACCCCTCCGCCCTCACCTGCATGCCCCCCTTGCGCGCGGCCTCACCTGCACGCCCCCCTTGCGCGCGGCCTCACCTGCATGCCCCCCTTGCGCGCGGCCTCCTCCAGGCTGGCAGCCACAAGCTTGGCGCTGTCGGCCATCTGCTGGGCAACGTTGCGGCTCATCTCCAGCTCCTGACAGCGTGCGAAACAATAAGAAACATTTGAATAACAATGAGAAACATATCAAGAAATTAATATGAGTGACACGATGAGAAACAAATGACAACCGCAAACACACACACACACACAACACATGTAACACAATCAGCAAACAAAGGGATGATTAGAACAAAGCCACCCATCATTACATCAAGCACAACAACTGCTGCACAAAATGAGCTAGAGAGGCAGTGCGCATCCAGCTGATGGCCACGGCAAACTATTTTCACAAAGGCAACCTCAGTAACGTCATTACCAACGGTGGCAGATATGGACAAAATGCCTAAACAAGCCATAGCTCCAAGACATGTTTCGCGAGTATGACCACACCTACAACAAAACACCACCAGCATCGCGGTACCATCCATCACGCAACCCATCACTACAAACAGTGTTTGCGGCGGCCATCTCCTCCTTACGCCCTCCATCATGGGCATCGTGGCCTGCCCGCTTGTGGCAGTGACAGAAGCTAGTGCGAGCTCGTCGAGGGCGTCCTCCTCTCGTTGTGTATAGGGGTCGAAGGTTCCTTTATCGGTACCCACCTGATGCAGTCTAAGTGATAATTTATTAAGCATGGGCAAGGTACACAAACTGCATGTCCATACACCACTTATAACCACCCACCGCGTTGGCGGCAGCCAGCTCCTCGGCGCGCTTGGCGGCCGCCTGCAGGTCGGACCGCAGCGACAGCATCTCCTCCTCCTTGGACTCGAGCGCGTGGCGCGCGGCCGCCAGCTCAGCGTCGCGCGTTGCTAGGGTCGCGTGCAGCTTGGCTGCCTCTAGCGCCTCCCCTTCCAGCTGTGAGCCCTTCACCTGCCGGCGATGGAGATAAGGGGGGACGTGTCTCATAGTGAGTATTAATGAGACAAACCAGCGCAGGCATGGCATTACTATACTATAGTGACCATGGTATCCATGACGCAACCAGCGCAGGCAAGAAATCTATACCATAGAAACCATAGTGAGTGCGTTTGTAAGGATGGGCCTCCCCTTCTATCTGCAGGCCCTTCACCTGAAGTGGTTGGATCCGATCATTACAGGGGGCACATAGCCAGGATCCGCCGAGGTGGGGGAGGGGTTATCTATAGCGGGGATGTATACTCGGACGGGCCAATGCAGGTAGGACTTTTTTAGTGGGCACGTTTTCAAGGATAGCGACAGTAAATCTATGATAGTAAAATCTGATAGGCCGGGGCAGAGGGCGGTGTCTTGTAGCCGTGCACCTGGCGTGACAGGTGGTTAGGCTAAGGACGGCAAGGGTGTCATGTGCAGGGTGTCACGGGGCAAGCACCCTGGGCTTACAGGGGTCGTCGTGTACACGTACACGTATACACTTATGAAGTCCAACACACGCACGGAAACCGCGGTCCGTAGAGGTACGCAAATTGTCAAGGGGTACGCAAATTGTGTTGGAATATTAGTTCAGTTCAGCACACTACTATTTTTCTTCCCCCCCCCCCCCCCTCCCCGCCTCCCCACATCATCAGCGCACACGGCATTTCCTGCTAGGTAGGTCGTGCTTGTTTCAATGTCAATTCCCTTTAAGAGACGTTTCATTACAAAAATAAATAAATGTGTAATTACAATGTTTACAGTTTTGTCCCCGTCTGGGTTCGTGCCGCCAGAGGCCGTGCTACTTCCACCACCAAGGCCGGGCTACTCTGCTACACCTACGGGGACCGCGCCACCTAAATGTACACCAAGTTTAAGACCAGTTTAACTATCGCCGCGATCGAAAAAGTTGATCTACAGGCATGCTCCGGCAACAACCGCCGCGCTTGTGAGGTCATTCTAGGGACATGCTCCGTGTGCGCCAGGGGGTCACAGGTGCCACACGGGCGGATGCCAGAAAAAGAGGAGGACGGAGACGGCGGTCAGGCACAACGGCGCGCCCACCTGCGCGCACGCGGGACGTGGCAGGTGGGTGGGGGCCGCGGCGGGCACAGGAGGGACGAGATAACGTAAGGAGACCAGCGGGGGCACACGGAAGAACACACGCGCGGATATCGAGACGAAAAAGGATATCGCAGATAAACACCGCGGACGAGGTAAACACTAATAATAATTTGACACAGTGAAAAAGGTAAGCGGATACCGTTTTGGAGACAGTCTATCGTATGGGACCGAAATTAATACCAATGTCCTTTAACTGCCACAGTCACCCGGGGAACCGTCGTCGAAAATAAGGTCTTTAGAAGATGACGAGCAGCTGGGCCATGTGCTTGACTTACTCGACTGAAATCGTTGCTTTTCTGGTCTCCGCCAGAAAGGAAAATAGATTGGTTAAGAGTTTTTACTAAACAGCAATAACAGCAAGGCAATGGTTTCTTTCACAAAAAAGGGTGGAGGTGATGCAGCATTGCTGACCGGTGGCTAGAAATTCTCCGTTGCAAGCTGCAAAGCTTACAAGCACAAAACAAGCCCCATTGCGAAGCCGGCCTGCCTAAATCCAAACCGTGCCGACCACATTAAGTACATAGCAGCTTCTCACTGGTCTTCAAACTTTGCCAGCGTACATGCAAGCCGTGCAGCACCAGGCAGTCCCCGTCACTGCTAGAGGACAGCAGCGATTGTGACACGCCAGCCGTGCGGAAAAGAGCGCGTGATATTGAAGCGGCGTCGCCAAGGCCCACATGATCCACACGACCCAGCTGACCACGACTACCATAATCACGCTTTCACCCTCATAACTACATCACACTGTATCGCAATGCCCTTGCGCCCCCCAAAAGGTTGAGGTAGCCCTACAGCCTCCCTAGTAAGCCCCACCCGTCAACCTGGCGGCCCTGTTCTAGCCCCCCAACCTCTTCAACTCACAAGCAGCCAACCACCGCCTTACAATATCACCTCCTATACTATATGATAGATGATAGCCTTTCATGCATGGTGCAGGCATTATACTGTGCTATACCGATGTCTCACTTAATCCCGATACCAGCCATGACCTGCTCGCTCTTGCCCCATGTCCAGAGATCCTGACCGATGGCCCAGGTACCACCCTGCCACCGGCTACAGTGACCGCTACAATCACCACCAGCACCGAAAGGAGACCCACCGCGAGGCTGAGCAGCTCCTCCAGTCGCTTCTGATTGGCCGCTAGTTCGTCCTCGAGCGCCTGCGTCTGTGCCTGGTAGAGCATCTTCACCGCCTCAATCGTGGCCTGGTGTAGGTAGGGCAACGTGGACAGGGGGAGGATATGGGAAGTGGGCTCAGGTCACCCAACATGAACCACACTGGGCAGTGATTAACGTACAAGGAATATCGCATATATATACAAGGAATATCGCATCGCCCGGCCCGTTAAGTTTGTTTGTGATGATCAATACGTGAAAAGACTACAGTTACGTGTACATCAGGGCATCCAGGCACATCTGCTCGTGCATGTGAGTATTCATTGGCAAGGCAAGTACGGCAGCTAAGGTGCATAGGGTGTACAGGGTTGCATACACAGGGTAGATCTGCAGCTTGGCAAATTTGCAACAACGAAATGCCAGCGTTTCCTTTCGAAACAAATCACAACTGGAGGTTACAATCTCGGACTATCTGCACAGGCAGGCATGGAAGAAATTTGTAAGGGGGGCACTCTCCTTGCTTTTGCTCGCATGCCCATGCCATGAGAACACTCACCAGATCGGTTTCCACCCTCCGAGACATGTCAAACGAAATCAGTTTTTGCTGCAGGTGCCACAGCCCACGGTGGAAACCCAAGGCCAGGACGATGGCATTGACACACAGGAGGGAGGACAGTGCAGCGAGAAAAACCAGAGGTAAGAGCTTCAGCAAACGTGCGTCAGCACTCATCAACTTGTATGTATGATGGCAACGAATGGTACAAGTCCAAAATTTTGCCAAGCTTAGGCATTTACTATAACGCCGGCAAGTGTTGCCATGCATGCCGGCAAGTGCTAGCATGACCAACTGGATCGCCAACACTCACAACGGAACTTGAATTGCATGTGCAAGGAATGGGTGGATATTTACTGGCACTACGTGCTACCCGAAGACAATGCAAAACCGACAAAGCATGTCATGATATCCGCAGGATGGTCACAAGCATGGGTACAAGGTGAGACTCTCTGGGAAGCAGCCAACCCATTCTGCCACACACATACAAGCCCAGCTCTCCAGTGGCTTCTATCACAGCCATCCACTGCAAGGCACAACAAGGGCAAAGCGCTTCCATGGCTGCACATCTACAGCACCCACCTGCGCCCCCTTCCAGTCGGTGTCCATGTTGCCGTGCACGCCGCCCGCGCACCTCCCCTCGTAGATAGCCTTGGACATCATCGTCAGCTCGTCGTTGCGCAGGGCTGGAGAAACAAGGCCCAATAGTAAACCAATGGGTCCAGGCCCGCCGAGGCAAGCAAAGGCAGGCATGAGAGTGAAGGCATTGGGCATCATGGTCAGCTCCTTATTGCACAGCGACTATGCGGAAAAGGTCGAACCATCCCAGGATCAAGGCAAGGTGAGGCAAGGATGGGACATGGGGCCTTGGGGGGGGATGTCATCATCAAGGACTGCGCCGCACACGCTTTGGGGAAGACGATTAATGAGCACCGAAGTGATGAGCACCAAACCAGGGGTTGAAGTTGTGACCACAACAGATGCTGCACCGGAGCGACCGAGTTTTAACATGCCAAATTATTAACCAGGGAAAACAGTGATTGGGCATGGATGCAAGAGCAAGCGGTCATTGCACTGGACTCAACCTAGCTGCGCCATGCTTGCCATGTACAAATGCCACGTACCATTCAGTCCATGTCATTGTTTTGCGGGCAACGCGGAAAAGATAAGGGCAGGCTCGAGCTACCATGTTCCGGATTCTCCCGATTTCTGGCCTGCGCTGGTTGTCTCCTTGATGTATGCCACGTACTCTCTAGTCTGCTTGTCTGCTGGTCGCTGAACCCTTGTGCTGGTCACTACACTCACCCAGGAAGCGCAGGCGCACCATCTCCCAGCAGTCCATGTAAGGGTGCGCAATCGGGCGCGCCGTCTTGATCATCTTGTGTGCCTCCTGCTGGCTGTGGCCCTGCGAAGCGCAGAAGCGATGGGTGGCGACAGGGGTGGGGGCGCAGATGCCAGCATGAACGAGGGCACAGACACAAATTAGTACCAGTGTGGGCGCACGCACGCAACAACGTAGGCGCATGGAGGCAACATCTGGCCGCATGCGGGCAAAGGCGCGTGCGCATGTCGAAGCCAGCTTGAACAGGCACCAGGCACGGGTCCAGGTTCGCCCCCCAGATGCCAGCATAAACCACATATACCAACATGAGCATGCTGACGCCACATGCCAAACTCAACAGCACCCATTTCACAGCTCCGCAAGGCAACGATGCCTTGGATTCGACCGGTTCTTGGTGGAGTATTCTCAACTCACACTTGGGACTTGGTACTCCCACACTTCTGTCATCTCCCATCCCATCCCTCCCAAACACGTCCCAGATGATCCAACCATGGCAAGTCCCCACTTGACCGCCACATCGCCTCACGGGTGAAGGGCGCATGCCCCCTCTCCCCCGCCTGTGGCGCACACGTACCAGCGCATATACGCATATTCCGTTTTACAACATGGTCGTATTAATGGATTGGGCACGCACCAGCACAAAGGGGAGCTACCCTCGTCGGCTTGCTCACGCCCATGACCACGCACCAGCACAAAGTGGAGCTACCCTCGTCGGCTTGCTCGCGCCCATGACCACGCACCAGCACAAAGGGGAGCTACCCTCGTCGGCCCATGACCACGCACCAGCACAACGGGGAGCTACCCTCGTCGGCATGCTCGCGCCCATGACCACGCACCAGCACAAAGGGGAGGTACCCTCGTCGGCTTGCTCGCGCCCATGACCACGCACCAGCACAAAGGGGAGGTACCCTCGTCGGCTTGCTCACGCCCATGACCACGCACCAGCACAAAGGGGAGGTACCCTCGTCGGCTTGCTCGCGCCCATGACCACGCACCAGCACAAAGGGGAGCTACCCTCGTCGGCTTGCTCGCGCCCATGACCACGCACCAGCACAAAGGGGAGGTACCCTCGTCGGCTCACTAGCATCCATGTATTTATCCAGGGGCAACGCACCAGCACAAACGTGAGGTACCCCAGCACGGTGAGCGTAGCGCGGTTGATGCCCGCGGTGCAGTGCACGTAGACCTTCTTGTCCAGCGCGCGCAAGGTGGCCAGCACGCGCACCGCCTCAGGGAGCATGCGCGCCTGGGGGGAGGGGGGAGGGGGGCGGAGAGCAGAGGGAACCCACCAGTGAAAAGCAGATGGAGCGAAGAACATTATTAGGAATAGGAATAGAAGGAGAGCCAAGAACAATATTAAGGGAGCGAAGAACATAGATAATTGTTAGGAAGTGAGCAAAGAATATGACTAGGAAGGATTAATGGGGGGGGAGGGCGGGAGCGCCAGCTACACCGTGGCGGGGCAAGGTACGACAGGGCATGGGGGGGCGAGGCAAGGATCACCAGGGCCAACGGGAGCCAGGGGGGGGATGGACGGGGCAAGGTGAAGTGAGGGGAGCAGCAGGGCAAGCACACAGGGAAGGCGGGAACATTTACATAAAATGGAACTTGCGGTGCCCCAAATCTGGTGCATGCATCGTGAAGCATTTGGGGTAGGAGGGGGTAAGAAGGGAAATGCCTTAACTCCGCTTCATTGGATGACAAAGGGGCAAGCGGAGATTGATGGAGGGCGCAGAAGGTGACAATGGTGTGGTTGGAGGTTGGGGGGACAGGGAGCCAGCCCTCACCTGGTCGTGGTGGTCAAAATCTCGAACCGCCACGTGGCACCAGAGCGCGCCCCTCTGCGCCGCACGAGCACGGATCTCCTTGTAGGGAATCTGCGCCATCGAGAATGATCAGCAACGAAAAAAAAAAAAGGCCAAGTGACGAGAAAGGACCGATCGCACTACATAAAGAGAGTCAGAACTGCAGCCACAGAACCAGCGTAAGCAAAATAAGCAAAGTTAACCATAATAAGAAAGTTAAATATATTGTGACCAAAACACTGCCGGGTTACAGCAGAAATGCAAAGGGGCATTTGTGCACGGGCCATGAAAAGCAACCCAAAGCAATCATTGGTAGCGGTGCGGTGGAACGAGGCACATTCTCGCCATACCATTATCACATCACAGTGCCACCTGTTGCCACCGTTGGCAATGCCCCACACAGCGCGGCACTGACACCTAATCAGGCCAGCGACCCAGGCGCTGCAAACAAGCAGCTATACCCTCAACAGGACAAAATCTACCAAACATGTGTATCTGCCACCATCCGTTCTTTACGGTACCAATGGAATGCAGGGCCTCCACTCAACTTCCCACCATACCACCCCCACACTGCGCGCCAAACGCCCTACTAAACCATTCACATGCAGCGCCTCAAACGTGCCACCAAACCACTCGCATCCAGAGCCTCAAACGTGCCACCAAACCACTCACATGCAGCGCCTCAAAGCATCCCTGGGACTGGAGGCACAGGATTGCGTTGCAGCCGGTAGAGTCGATGATCGTGTCCTGTGCAAGGAGCAGGAAAAGGCAGACATGGGCACAAGAAAAGGGCACAGGACGCAATAAGGGCGAATAGAAGCTTGGCCGAAGATCCCCATACGAGGACAAGACAGGCAGTGAAGTATCCAGGGAGGATAAACACACAGGTGATGGACCTTGCCACGCCTGCCATTCTATTTTCCTCCACCGATAATAGGCTGCCGACAATTGGTGCACCCCAAAAATGCACCCTACTCCACAACCCAAGCCATACCGAATAGAAGACTTGACAACAGCGTGGCCTCCAGAAACACCACTAAACTTTCTCAAGCACCCACCCACCCACCCACCCACCCACCCACCCACCCACCCACCCACCCACCCACCCACCCACCCACCCACCCACCCACCCACCCACCCACCCACCCACCCACCCACCCACCCACCCACCCACCCACCCACCCACCCACCCACCCACCCACACCTCCCCAAGACCACACATGCCGACGCGCCCCATTCTTGGAGTACTGCGGTCAAGAGACGACATGAGACCTTGGGACGGATGGCTCTCCCCACACCATCTGTCCCCCAGCCACCCCCAGCCCACCCCACGGAGCAACACCCTCCTGCCCACCCCACGCGCACGTACCACGTTCTCGGTGGACCGCGGGCACGAGCCGACATAGACCTCGGGTGTGATGCCACTCCAGTTGAGCGTCCACTTCCACGAGTCGATCCCCTTGTCCTCCTCCGCGTCATCGCCCGACGCCTTGGACTCCTCCTGCGCGTGTGCAGCGGGGGATATGTTGTGGCACGAGAGACTAAAGTGAGTAGATTGCGGAATAGATACAGACAAAGTTACTTTGTGGAACGCGACTGCATTAGCTGATTACATTGTGACTGCATGGAAAGTGACTGCAATAAACCGTGAATGCATCAGTTAAAAAGCAAAGCAGCAAATGGATAGATCACAAAGGCGCACTAGGTCCGGCTCCCACGAAGCCCAGCACAAATAAGGCGCATGTAGAGACCAACTGCAGATCTTCTCTCAGTGTGGAACGAGAAATGGTGTGGAGTTCAAACATTTACCATCTGTATACATCTTGTTCAATTTCGAATTCCTTTTTATCCTCATAGGCTTGAATATGATGTTATATTATGAGGGGGGATATCGCAGGGATGCAGCGCGTGATCCTGATGGGATGCGGGGAAGACAGGCGATGCAGGCGGCGAAGAGAAAGGGAGGGAGGGAGAACACCAGCAACTTTGGCTAGCAGTGGCCGATAGATACTGACACAAATGAGCAAATCTTACAATGCTTCGAGCAGGAAAATCAGCAAATGCACAGCCAACTTTCGGAAAGGCTGCCGGGACATGTAAGGGGAAAGAAAAAACAAATGCAGGCTATCAGCACGGTGTACAAGCGCGCAGCTGCCAGTCCTGGCGGGCAGTTCTAAAGGCCACAGAGGCAAGTGAATTCAAAAGAGTGCAGGGGCGAATTCAATTATAAATTGCCAAGGCTGCCCCTGCCACCGCTACGACCTCAGCCCAAACCGATCAAGAAAAAAAAGGGCAGAAAAATGCAGCATCGAATACATGCACGCACCCTCCTCAAGATTACATAGAGCACCAAATCCTGACAAGAAGCCATGATATACTGGAAACATACGAATGGCTGGCTGCGGCGCGGGATAGATCCATAGAACGACAGACTTTACTACAGACTTCACGACAGATGCGCTATCGAGGCGACAGGATGGCCGCCGTCAACGGCAACGCAACATTACCATCGCTTTGGCGTTACGTCATACCTCTCGTTTCTTCCACGCCGCTTCTTCAGACATATCCTTGACTTCATCTTCCTTGAGGATATTATCGCTTGATGATGCCCTGGTGGACACAGTCCGGTGCTTAGCCTGCCTTCTCCCAGCAGCTAGGCGAAGATATGTGGGCTGGAGCGTGCAGGACACGGTGACGGGCGAAGGGCTACCGCATCCCCGACCGCAGTCACGCCTCGACGCCGAAGGTCTTCTAGGTGTGCCTTGCCTGGAACGGAGTGCAAAGCTGCTTTCCCCGATGACAGAGCGCAGCAGCTCCAGTCGGCCAGCCATGGCTGTGACAATCGTCTTAACGAAGCAGAACGCTGGCGGTTACTATTCCGAGCAGATCCCCAAGGAGAATAGCAATTCCCTTGTATTAGTAAAATATTTCGCAAAGAAATTGTGCGCCCGGTGGGAGATTTGTTGATTGTTGAGGGGAAGGGGATGGCGCTAGTTACGGATATTAGTTACGGGTAAAATATGCCCTCCTCGGCGTGCCCTTTTTGTGTCCGACTGCCGACCCGAGAGATATTATTTTGTCCTCCGCTGTGGCGGTCGCATTTTCTGTAAGTTGCCTTCAAGTAAAAGGTTGTCCACCAGTTACGAAACAAGGCGGTCATGTCGCCTGCAGATACTGGCGGCTACTAAGCACAATTTTGGGATCCAGATTTTCTGGCCGCCGTCACGGATATTATCAACCGGGCTTGTTCATCAGACGGTCAGAATCCGTGCAAAGATCTCCGGACCCCAAAGATGGCGCCAAGCCCGCACGCCAAAGCAGATCTGTGCAAGGTTGAGGCTCGCCTCACATGATCCCCGGCGGGGATCCAACTGACTGACTGACTGACATGTTCCCTGGCGTGGGAATGAACTGACACTGACGGAAAGCTGACACAGTGACATGTTCCCCGAATGAGGCCCAGTCGCCCAGTGTACAGTGTACACCCCCCCCCACGATTTAAGATTGGGGTCCGACCAATCCAGGGCTCACAATCTTTACTTATCTTACTACTTTGATTCGATTCTACTACATTATATCACATTTTTATACTCCTCTTGCTTACTTCGAGGTCAAATCCAGGGTCTCAACTCTCAAGATCATACAGTAAGCCTGAGAATCTAAAACTTGAGGGGGGGGAGTTTCGAATTTCGACTCGAGAGTCGATTTCGACTTTCGTTTCGGATGTGCGCCGCGTCACCTTCATTATTTACCGGAGTATTTATTCGCTTTTTCACGCGTAGCATGCCCGCATAAGGCCATGACGTCTCGTTGACCACCACCATCGGCATGGCGGCAATCGCGGCATCAACTACCGGGTTTATCATAAAACTGCGGCAATGCTTCCGACTTCCGACATCTTGGTAGCCACGGGGCGATTGTTAGAAACTTGTTGCTCTGCAATTGCCGATTTCATTATTTTTTAGATTTCGCGAAACGCTAATTAGAAGGAAAGTGCGGTATCCTACTTTGCCACCTCTTATATTCTTGCTTTTATTCTCGGCCGAATTTTGAAGAAAAGGGCACGGACGCAGATGGGAATTTAGGACGGGCAGCTTCGGCCTAAAATTCCAGAAGCCGCCTTCTTCTTATATAACTATGGCGACTTCACGAGGGCTGGAGCTGAAGCTCCATCCTTTGGTCATAATTAACGTATCGGATCATCATACGCGTGTCAGGGCACACACTAGCAAAGGTCCTGTTAACCGCGTTATTGGTTGTTTGCTTGGGGCGCAAGCAGGCAGAACAGTGGATATATCGAACTCTTTCGAGCTGATATACAAGATCGTGGACAATGCTGTCGTGGTGGATAGGGATTTTCTCCAGAAGAAAGAGGCTCAATATAAGAAGGTGCGTTGACCTCGTTGACCTCGACCCGGGCAGCCTTTTCGGCAAAACGTCTGCCACGTGTCCGTTCTTTTTGTGAGGAAGTCCACCGTTTTGAACAAAAATCTTGCACGCGAGCACAAGTGATTTCTATCCTTTTTCAACATGTTATTATGCCTGGTGGCATTACAGGCATGTCCACAGTATTTTGCTCTCAGGCGCCATATACCTTGTGCTTACCGCGTTGTGGAACTTGTTTAGATCTTTTCTCTCAAACGCCTGTGCTGAAAACAGGCCTTTTTTGTCCCTCGTTCTTTTTTGGGAACTAGCATCTGTTATTCTGAAAGGGGCGGTATTGTTTGTCCTAATAGTTATCTTGCCCCAAGTATCTATTGCCTGGTGTGTCATCTGTTTGTTCTCCTCTTGCTATCTATGGTAAGCATCGCTATCAACCGCCAAAGGTGCTCCCTGACCTGGATTTTTTTTATCTCTTATGGTACCGCCTCCTCTCCCTACTTATCGATCTTCCAACTGACCTTACGAATACGTTTACCCCCCCGGTGTTCCCCAAGGTGGGCATCCACATTCCTTACATGGTATACAAATGTTTACAGCGTTTTTCAATACGGTTCATAACAACTACGTCCCCCAAGTGTTCCCCAAGCTGGGTATATCACTAGCAAGCATTTCTGACGATTGTCGCCGTCTTTTCGCCGTCTCTTATTATTATAAAGCCCCAGGGCATCCCCGCGCTGGACAGATCCGACACCACTGGAACCAACTACTCTTGCTACTACGTTACCTTACAAACCTTGTCCGTCTTTGGCAGGTTTTCCCCAAGCGGGGCATCCCTGTGATCCGCAACAATTTCCAATTATTATCACCCTCTTTTCTTGTTACTGACATCCCCGTTGGTTTTTCCCAACTGGACATCGACATTACCACCAACAAATACCTATCCACACAAACATCCATGCGCCACCCCCAGGCGTTCCCCAAGCGGGACATTGGACACGCTACGAATGCCAGCGCTATCCCCACCATGTACAACTGGAACTTGCATCCTCCATGTGTTCCCCAAGCGGGACGTCATCAGCACTTCTGATGCCAACGCTTCCCCCAACAAACCTTACGGACCTATGCCCCCACCCCACCCCACCCCACCCCACCCCACCCCCCTTCCCCCCCAAGCTGGACGTATACATCTATGAGACAACCAGCGCAGCCCAGAAATCTGGAGAATCCGGACCGTGGTAGCTCGCGTTTTTTAGTCGTTCACGATTATGGATATGAATGGACGTGGAAATGTGTAGCCTTGTTCGTTGAAATTATGGCTTGCTAACGCTAAGAGCGACTTGATGACCTAGGCGGTGGGGCCGGAAACATATTGCGTGATCAGGGCGTGTGTTTCGAGCCTAATTGGCCGGGAGTGTCTAGTGGTGAGCACCATTGCGGCAATCGCTCTCCTGCATTTACGAGGAAATACCCGCAAATGGAAAACCACTGAAAAGGTCTAGCGTATATATATACCCCAAGCTGGACATGTACATAATCTACCGCTTATAAGGCCAACGTGTCCCCCAACAAACCCCAATAGATACATATACCCCCCAGGTGTTCCCAACCGGCACGTAATCAACACTTCTGACACATGTCCCTCAGCAAGACCCTATGCATGCATCCACCCCCCAGGTGTTCCCCAAGCTGGACATCGTGGGCTGGTACTCCACCGGCCACCGCGTGCAGCCGGACGACCTACCCATCCACCGGCTGATGACGGAGCGCAACGAGAACCCCGTCTACCTGCTGCTGGACCCGAGCGGCGCGACCGGTGGCGGCAACGTGGGCGGCTCGCTGCCCGTGACCCTGTACGAGAGCGAGGTGCACCTGGTGGACAACGTGCCCAGCATGACGTTTGTCAAGGTCGGGTATAGTGTGGCCACGGTGGAGGCGGAGCGCATCGCGATCGAGCACGTCGCGCACATACTCCCGCAGGTAACACAGCGTGGTGGTCCTGCCGGTATGCCGAGACAATTACCAGAATATATCCTGATGCTTGCGCAGGTTGGAATGCTGTTTCTAGCTATGGGTCATATCTTTCTTTGATTGGAGCTTTATTCTTCTTGTATGTAGTCTATCAAACTTTGACTGGTGATGGTATATAGTGGAAACATGGTGGTTATCATATAGGCATTATGGGTATCGCTAGTTAGGCAATAGTGTGTGAGTTAGTTAGGCAATAGCGTGTAAGTTAGTTAGGCAATAGTGTGTGAGTTAGTTAGCCAAAAGCGTGTGAGTTAGTTCGGCAATAGTGTGTGAGTTAGTTTGGCAATAGTGTGTGAGTTAGGCAATAGTGTGTTAGTTAGTTAGGCAATAGTGTGTGAGTTAGTTTGGCAATAGTGTGTAAGTTAGTTTGGCAATAGTGTGTGAGTTAGTTTGGCAATAGTGTGTGAGGCGGAGTGTATGAGGCGCATCGTGATGGACCGCGTCGCACTTGTACTGCCGCAGGCGGGTGCCGATGATAGGTGAGTCACTGTACCGTGGTGCAATGTGTGGCGATCGGTGTGTGGCAGTATTGAGGGTTTATGGGCGGTAGCAGCAGCACATCTGTCAAGGCGGAGTGTATAGTGTGGATGGTTGGATTGACTACCTTGCTCTGCTTGCTGCCGATTTGCATGCCTCCCCCCATCCCTGATTTTGCTCCTCTTTTTTTCCGCGGTTGACGTTCTTCCCTTTCATCCCGCATCATCTGCATGCATTCTTGTCCTCATTCTTCTGCACAGGGCGGCAAGGGCTCCAAGTCCTCCCAGATGACTTCGCACCTGACCTCGATGCACACTGCCACCAAGATGCTGCACGCGCGGCTCAAGGTGCTGCACGGCTACCTCAACCAGGTATGAGGTGGCCTGCGTATGTCGTCCGTGGTGGGATGAGAGGGACACGGATATGCTTGTCTGATTTAGTGTGTAGGCCATACTTCAAAAGGGTGCTTGATGACTAAGTGTGAAGGCCATGGCAGAGGAACTTCAAAAGGGTGCTTGGTGGTTTAGTGGGTAGGCCATGGCAGAGGGACTTCACAAGGGTGCTTGATGATTTAGTGTGTAGGCCATGGCAGAGGTACTTCAAAAGGTTGCTTGATGATTCAGTGTGTAGGCCATGGCAGAGGAACTTCAAAAGGGTGCTTGGTGGTTTAGTGGGTAGGCCATGGCAGAGGTACTTCACAAGGGTGCTTGATGATTTAGTGGGTAGGCCATGGCAGAGGTATTTCAAAAGGTTGCTTGATGATTCAGTGTGTAGGCCATGACAGAGGTATTTCAAAAGGCTGGTCAGGTGGTTGCATCACGTGCCCTTGCTGTATTCCACTCACATCCATCCTGCCCCTGGTGGTTTGAACATTTGATTGTGCTACAAAAAATCGTGAAGTGATAAAAAGTGAGTTACCTATTTATCTAGCTCCAGATCAAGAAGATTAATGCAAAGTCGGCCCCCCTTCTCCAAATTGCAAAAGAAGTACTGAGAAATTCTTTAAAAATTGGGAAAAAAAAATTTAATCGTGCATATTTTGTTGTTTGGTCATCCTTTGTCTCAGGTGTCGCAGGGGCAGGCCAAGTTTGACCACTCGATCATGCGCCAGGTAGCGTCGCTCGTGTGCCACCTGCCCAGCATCGACAGCGCCAAGTTCCAGGAGGACTACATGGTGGAGTACAATGACACGCTGCTGGCCACGTACCTAGCCAGCATGACGCGCGGCGCCAACCTCATCAGCGACTTTGTGGACAAGTTCAGCGTTGCGTACGACAAGCACGGGCGTGGCCGCAGCATGATATGATGATGTGGATGGGAAACCTGTTTTTCTCTTTTTTTTTCCTGCTCCATGAAATCGTGTGTAGCTTTGGTAGCTGGACTACGGCCACCAGTCACCCAGTCATCTTCAGGATTCGTATTCTGAGTTGACCAGTTCATGTGGACAAGGCAGCGTGGCGGTACTGATGCGTGGAATAATTTCCATGGCCGACAGCACAGCAATCAGGATAGCAATGGAGGGTTCACCGATTAAGGTATACAAAGTTCACCATTTGCTTCTTTCCTCGACGCTATACAAAGTAGATGTAACTAAAAGCATAAGTAGAGAATGCTGGGGTTTCGCTAACGCAATTAGTTGAGACGAGATCATGAGATCGATGACTGCAGCAGAGCCCTGTTGTACAGAGTAGGCATTAGGCACGGGACGTGCAGGAAATGAAGACATGCAGGTTGCAAATTTGCCTTGTATCCATGTACGTACTTTGAGGTCAATGGACCCTGGTGTCACTTAGTGCATGAACGCTACTGGCTACCTTCTTGCCTTGCGCATGCATTGTCAAGTGCTGTATTGCTGCCGACATGGATGATGAGTATGGGGCATTCAAATAATATTTGAATTACAATTATGAAGTGAGACAACTATGCCTGGACGCATGGCGATCCAACGTATATCACTCCATATTAGTTGTCAAAGCCTTCGATTCCGTTTTCTGGCCTGCACTGTGGGACATCCTCGCTCTGTTCCGGATCCCTCGCCCCCTTATTGCTGTCATCCGCAACAGGTGTATGAAGGGTCCACCACTTCGGTGCGCACTTCCTACGGGACCACGCCACCATGCCCTTTACAGAAGGGTGTGTGGCAGGGCTGTGTGCTGTCGCCCTACCTGTTCATTATTGTGGTCAAATACATAATGATTCAGGCGCGCAAGCGATTTGCCCGCATCGTGGGTAGGGAACCAGGGGTGCAGGTCGAGAACCGTTTCTGGCATGGCGGGGCGGAAACGGAGATTCGGCTGGCGGACATCATCTATGCAGACGACACCACCCTCTTCGAGGACGCTGAGCACGTGCAGACGTGGCTTGACTGCCTGGCAATCGAGGCCCGCGCTGTGGGGCTTGAGGTCAGCAAGAAGACAGAGGCTCTGGCGATTGGGCTCACTCAGCCCCCGCCCGCCCTCTTTCTCCTTGACGGCTCTCGAGTCCTGTATCGGGACCGCGTCAAGTTGCTGCATGGGCAGCCTCCTCCCCAGCTGCGAGGCTGATGTGGACCACCGCATCTCCCTCGCCTGGCACGCTTTACGCCAATACCGGGCCCTGTGGCGCAAGCCCCTGGGCAAGATAGAGAAACAGGACCTGTTTAAGGTCCGCGGGCCTCCCTGTTCTTACATACGGGGCCGAGACGTGGGCCCTCACCGCCGACCTGGCCCGCAAGCTGGACGGCGCGGTCACCAACATGCTGCTCTACATTTTCCGAGTAGGCTATGCTGCTCATGTTCGTAATGTGGACTTGTACCTCGGCATGCCATATATCACCAGCACCATTAAGCAGCGGCGCCTGCAGCTAGTAGGGCACTTAGCTCGCACCAACCAGGTAGACACCTCACGTGGCCCCCCCGCGGGGCTGCGCCCAGCTCAGCCTGGCCAGCACCTTCTTACGTGGGCCGGGCCCAGCAAATTATGCTCGCCGCCGCAAGGCCCGCACCTTCAAAGAACAGCTAGTCGCAGACATGGGGGGGCTAGGTCTCTCCGTGATTTGGAACAAGATGATCAATGGACAAGGCCAAGTGGGCCCAGGTCATAGAGGACAACGAACCCCCTCCCGTGGGGAAGCGCCCGCGTGTGCAAACATACGGGAAGCACGCCAGACAGGTCCACTAGGGTAGCGAGCTTAGACTAGTTGGCTTTTGATGTTGTAGATAGATGTTGTAGATAGATTAGACCGGTAGGACTGTTTGCATCCATCCATCCATCGCCGGGTTAATGCTCCGTGACTCCCCAACGGGAGCACTAGTCTAATTATCAATTAATTAATTAACATTAGTTGTGTAGTGCTGGTCTACGATCACCTGGACGCTGGATGACGACCTGACCCCCGCTCAGCAACAGCAGCGACGCGACCTGTGGCCGGAATACCTCCGCCATAAGCAGGACCCCCAGAAGCCCAAGGTGTACTGGAGGGGCGGGGACCTGATGATCAACCACAAGATGTGGACGCCCCCAGCGGGCTAGAATAGCAATAGCCCTAGCAATTGTAACCATTGGAGTCACTGCCGCTAAGGCAGCCATGCCTAGAATGTTCGCCTAGCTGTGCCAACATACCTAGTCACGTGCCGCCAACGCACGGTACACAACCAGCCATAGCCTTAGCCTAGTCCTAGTACAGCCATGCTACGCCCGTGCTATGGTCAGATTACTTGCCCACGCTAAACTTGTTATGCCCGGCCGCTTACATGGGTCTTATTGCACCCACAGTTTGCCGGATCGTTAGCCTGTCCTTTTAGCTAGCACGCCCGATTGCAGCTGTGGCATGCCTTTGGCATGAAGGAGACTGGGGGTCTCTGCCCTTTCTCCTGTAGTGCACACACAGGGATTAAAAGCACTTCAGTGCTCCGTGACTCCCCAACGGGAGCACGTGTTTAATTAACCCCTAAATGGTCTGAGATCCTGCCGATAAATCGGCTGGATCTTCACAATTTTGCAAACCAGATGCCATCCAACCTACCCATATCCAATGGCTGTCCTTGGGGGCCAAGCATGTCCATGAGTTGCCCTTCGGGTTGGTATATCACAACCTCACATATATGCAGGGTAGGCCATGTTTAACTGCCGTCAAAGTCAGGGGGGTCAAGACGCGCGTTTTCATTTTTGGTAGAATGTGCATTTTGAATTATGTTATAAGACCTAGGCACCTACCACTTCAGGGATGATAAACAATTAGTTGCTGAACAGTTTGAGCCATTGGGGTCATCATTTGGGTGGGTATACCAGCAGTTACACCCAGTACAGCCCATAGGGGTACCGTTGGTAAAAAGCAACCAAGGGAGTAGGGGTGGGCATACTACCTACTAATATGGCCACCAACCATGCCAAACAATACATTTCCCTTCCACAATGATGGGGAAACATAACTGCATCATCACACTGCCCTAACATGGCACCTATGTGCAGGTGCCACCTTGTCCATGCTCGTAGGTAACGTGGTACGGACACCCTACGCAAGGCATGCATTCTAGGAGGCAGCCACCAACAAACTAGTGATTTTAAGCCTATTTCAGCCTGCCCTAGCAAGGATAAACTAGGCCTTAGCTGCTATAGCTTGCCAGGTGATGGCCAGCACACCTGGTGGCACATGCTGTCAATGGGAAGCTTTTACTCACCAGTTACGTGCTTGATGATGCCACAGAGACCAGCCAACTGCCTCACACTCATGCAATATGTGTATGGGAAATGTACGACAAACATATATGGAGGTATTCAAACCCATACACCCTCTAAAACTTATCACCATCACCCTGTGGCAGGTCAACTGACTGAGGGAAGCATCTAAGAAGGGTGTTTTAGAAAGGGGCCAGGCCAGGGTCAAGAAAGAGCATGAATAGTGCAAAAAGAATGTGCTACACAAGCTAGAACGTATATATAAACGTCAAACATCGATAGGAAAACGATGCTTACGCTTTACCAGGCATGGATGGCGTTACCTTGGCCCAGGCGGTGGCCGCAAAATGGCGCATTTCGGCACACCAAAGTTGTGCAGCATGGTCGCTGGATTCGGCGATTTCTGGCCACCCTTGCACGTTTACGACTACTATGTATCATAAAAAGTACAAAGAAACCAATATATCCTTTAAAATACGCCGGAAAGGTATTGCTGTCAACGTTTCTATCGTCCGGCCTGATCGCAGTTTTTTCCAGCAAGAACGCTGCCGACACCTATCAAATGGCATTCCCGCGAACCAAAAATTGGCCTGTATGATCTTTAGGACGTATAAAATCAATATCCTAAGTTTGGCCAGAAAATTCGAACGCAAACGTAAATGCCATGCGTGGGCGCAAGCCGCCATGGCCAGGTCGTCGTTTTCCGGAATGCACGTTGTACGTGAAAAAGTACCCTGACCCCTTGTACTTTGACCGGCCAGAACACCTCTATAACTTTGTCAAAAGTATGCAAACCCTAGTACCATGCTGTGAAGAATTTTATAAACTTTCGATCTTCTCAGCTAAACGTTTCCTAATTCTCAATAGATTTCGCGGCATCTGGTCCCCCGAGAAGGGGCCGATGCATCGGCTGGAACTCGATTTTTGGCGGAAAATCGGCAGCAAGACCATTTAGGGGTTAATTAATTAATTAGTTAATTAATATGTAACATCTTATTCCTCTCACTGTTGTGTTTGTTCATCCTGTCCATTTTTTCACTGCCTACCCATTTTCACCTTACACTTTTTTTATTTGGAGTGAGCTGGGCAATGAGGCTTTAGACCCTGTTGGATAGGAGACCCCCGGCCGGGCACCATGCATGGGCGCTGAAAAATCGAACTCCTGACCCATACTTCAACATCGCCTGTGCCTCACCACATCCCAGCAATGACCTTCCTTTATTCCATTTTTGTTTTTGTTATTATTATTACTCTTTACCTTGTTTTTATTTATTCTTGTTCGTATTATTACCTTTTACATTTTCTTTTCCTTTTTTCTTTCTTTCGATCTTTCTCTTTTTTCTTTTTCCCTTTAATTGTAATGTATACTCCTTACATATTCTTTTAGCCCCTTCGTGTATGTGTGTATGCGCTCCCTCTTTTCCTTCCTAGTTTTGGTTGTTTGTGTTGGTCGTGGTGGTGTGTGCGTGTGTGTATGTGTGTTTTCCCTATCAACCTTTCTTGAATTACCCTCTGTGTCCCTCCATGCACTAGGTCTACCTAGACGGAGATAGCCACGCGCGGCTCCCGCGGCCTTCGCGTCTTTCCTCTCAGATAACTACCCTAGTCCTTCCACGGCGTTGGATCGCCATGCGTCCAGGCATAGTTGTCTCACTTCATGTAACAAGGAAAAGTGAATTGTTGTTACATCCTTCAAGTTTTGTGAATGTTTGGCTTTTATTCGAGGTCTTTTGGCCAAGTGTTGAGAAAGTATGAGGTTTTCCGGGATATATAGAGATTAACCCCTGGCCGACCCCAACGAGCTACCGCCGTTCACCGAGCTCGAGCTGAGCACCGCCGCCAAGCAACTAGCTCCGCTTCTACGCCGCCGTTGGACCTGACCAGCTCCCAGCCCCGGTGATTAAGCTCACGGGGTTCCTGCTTGACGTCTGCAACCAGATCCTGCTTGCCGCCGCGCCGCCGATTCCTGAGTGGCAGCGGCAGCTACCGTATTATGCTGTACAAAGACAAAGGTTCCCCTGACGACCCCGCCAACTACCGAGGAGTCTGCATCCAGAGCGCCGCACTCAAGTTGTTCATGCGCATGATCCTCAACTGCCTTCGTTCTGCTCTCAACTGTCGAACCTAGGGGAAAGTCAAATGGGCTTTCGTCCTGGGCGCAACACCGTCATGGCCATCTTCGTCGCGCGTCGATCGCCTCTTCGATCGAGGAAATCGCTCTCCTGCAACCTGCATGGTGAGTTTCCCGCCATCCTGATCTTCGTCGACTTCATCAAGGCTTTTGATTATGTCCTCTGAGACGCTCTGTGGGCTGTACTTGCTCGCGCTCGCGTCCCCACTCCCCTGATTACCGTCATCCGCACGCTGTATGAGGGGTCGACCACTTCGGTGCGCACTCAACACGGCATTACCCCGCCATGCCCACTGCAGACCGGCGTCTGGCAGGGTTGCGTCCTGTCGCCGTACCTGTTTATTATTGTAGTGGATTATGTTATGCGCCAGGCACGTATATAGTCGCTTTGCTAGCATCGCAGGCCGTGCCCCGGCCTAGCGATCACGAACAAGCTTGGAGTTCTAAGGGGGCCGACTAACAAGCAGAATTTACTAGCTGACCTCATGTATGCCGACGACATCACGCTCATCGAGAAGCCGGAGTCTGCCCGGCAACTTTGGCTGGACTGCCTGGCGCTCGAGGCTCGGGCGGTTGCATGGTCTAGAAATCAGCCCCAAAACGGAGGCCCTCCGCCTGGCCCTCGGCATGGCAGGGCCCCCACCCACACTCCGCCTCTTAGACGACACCGAGGCCCGGCCTACCCTACTTCAGGCCGCTTCAAGCTGCTCGGCAGTTGGCTTCCCGACTGCGAGGACGACATGCATGACGACACGGATCGGCATGCAGGCGTGGGCGCACCTCCATGACCACTGCCGCTGGTGGAGCGACCCCGCCCGGCGACCCCGGAATTCGTCAAGCGTGACCTCTTCAAGGTCGTCATTGTGACGATCCTGACCAATGTACAGCGCCGAGACCTGGACACTGACGCAGGAGCTGGAGCAACGACTCGACGGCAACGTCACCAAGATGCTGCGCAAGGCCCTTAACATCCCCTTTGGTTTGCACATTAGTAATGAGGATTTGTACGCTGATTTGCCCTATGTTTCCCACATTATTAGGCACAGGCGCCCGTGGGCCTAGCCGGGCACCTGGCCCGCACAGATCAGGTAGACACATCAGATAGACTAGCTGGCACCAAACCCGCCCAGCCCGGGCGATATGTCCTCACCTGGCGTGCCCCATGCCGCGCGCGGCAGGGCCGCCACCCGTGGACTTTTTGTGATAGACTCGGCATGGACATGTGCTACACTAGACGCGACGGGCTCACGCCCGGGCAGCCTCCTGGTTTGTCTGTAATATGGAGGCAGATGGTACGCAAGGATAGATGGCAAGTATAGTGATGGGGACCCCCTGGGACCCCTGTACTTTGCCGCCCCCCTCCAGGGTTGCCTCCAAGCGGTCCATGCTGCCCACCCGGCGGTCGCTATCCAGGCCTACTTGGATGATATCTATACCTCCTGGGCCCTGTGCCGGACACCACCGCGGCTCTGCTGGCACTGCAGACCGCGGTGGCCGACATCAACCTCCAGTTGACCCTGGCCAAGTGCGCGGTGTACTCGCCCCAAGGTGATTGCTCCGGCTTTCCGCCCCAGCTCTTGGGACGGGACGAGCGCCTCCATGGGTTGGATGTCCTCGGCGTTCCGGTTGGCGACCCCGAGTTTGTCATCGATGCTCTGCGGGCCGCCCTCGAGGCACGCACTGAGGTACTGCCCTTGATTGCGCGCCTTCATGATTCGCAGACCAAGGGTCTGCTTCTGTGGTTTTGCGCTCACCCTCGCGTCGTTCACTGGCTCCGGCCGGGGCGCTCTTCAGGCTCAGGTCCGGCTGGCCGCCGAGGGCCACGACGAACGCATCCAGTCGGCCTAAGTTGGCGCACCTGGTCCCGGGCCCCGACCTCCCGCCACATGCTATTCGCATTGCCTCCCTGCCTGCACGGATGGGTGGCTGTGGTCTGTCAGACTCGTGCCGCCCGGCTGGCCCCAGCAGCATTTTTGGGCTCCGTCGCTCAGTCGTGGGCGGAAAACTGCCGGCTCCTGCCCCTTTTGGCAACGGCAGCGCCTGACCTCCTGGACCCCAGCAGCCCTTTGCCCTTCGTCACCGCCATCCAGGGGGCCTATGCTGAGATCCAGCAGGCCTGTTCTCCCGTTCGTGCCGCTCAGGCGGTACAGCGCCACCTCCCTCGCGGCACTCCCTCGGTCGCCTCCGTTCAATCTCCCGCCGCATTCCCTGCTCGCGTCATCGATAAACACCAGAAAACCTACACGGGTATTCTGCACACTGCTGATTGGATGGCTCTTTTCGCGGACCTCAACGCCCAGGGACGTGCGTGGCTGTTCTCGCTTTCCTTGCGGAGTGTGGGCTCGGCGTACCTTCGTGCTCTTCCCATGGCCCCCCCATTCGCCTTAGCTCCCAGCCACTACTCGGTGGCGCTCCGGCACCAGCTATTTGCCCCGCAGCCTCTTGTTCCGGCCGGGCGGCCTTGTGGTAGCTGTGGGCAGCCGCTGGATCCCACGGGGACTCACTACCTTGCCTGCATGGGGGGCCAACAGAATCAGAATTGGTATTTGTATTTGCACACTGTCCTCCTGACGGTGGTGCTCGCCATGGTTCGGTCGGTTTTCCCCCACGCGAACATCCGGTCCGAGGATGCGGATGGCGCTGCCTTCTATTCCCCCAATCACCGGCCTGACATCGTGGTGCTGGACTTTGAGGGGGGTGGCCGGCATCTGCTTATTGACGTTTCGGTGGCGCGGCCCTTGGCTCTTTTTTTTTTTTTTTTTTTTAGCCACGTGGCTGGGGCCTCCCTCACGGCAGGTTACACGGCGGACCGGGCGGAGCGGGCTGTCGCGTTTGCGTGCCATATCATCCTGGACTGGTCATTACCGCTACTTGGAATGCATCCACTATAATCAGCAGTAATCATGTGTGAGATATGCCACCTTTAAAATGAGAATGAAAGGTGCGGTCCTTTATGGCACCGCCACCTTCATGACAGGCAATCCGGCCCAACCAGCCGATTCTTGAGACCATGCTTTATCATTAAAGCAACCAAAAGACATTTCAATTCCAATGAGATACATGACGAATTACAAAGAGTGTCGAGTTGTAATGTTGTAGTTATAAGAGCAGCTGTGAGGTCCCTTGGTTGACGCCACTGCAGGCCCCTTGTGGCGGCAGTACGCGTGTGTTCCCGACCTAGTTCCTACTGGCATTCTTGCCAACGACGACCAGGGTGCCCGAAGGCCCTGTCCCTTGTCTCGTTCTCAGTCTTACACACATTCTTAACAAAACCAATACATTGTCATATCCGTCAGTCCATCCTCATGGCAACTGACTGCATGCAACCACTCACGGGGGCTGCTCCGGGCTGCTCGAACTATTTCACCCCATGAAGACAACAAACCAGTTGTGAGGGAGAGAAACGGACGAACAACGACCACCATGGTTCGTTGCTCATCCTTCTATACTGCTCAATGCTCAAGCCTGGCGGCTGGCGCCACTAGCGCCACTTTAGACATCAGCCAATCATAACATTGTCTAATTTCCGACAAGCTAAACTTCAAGCTTTATCTGTCAAGCGAACACAAATATACAAGGGCAAATCTATCGGCCATGCCAGGCACCGCCTGGGGCTTCCTTGCATTTGTGTCTGGTGTCCCACGTTGAAATCCTGAAATTGCACATCTGCTCAGTGCCTCGCCGGCTTGCTGTGTACCAGCATTCGGCAAACTGCCCTTGTGACGAATGTTAGTGAAATTCAGGTCCGCCCAAAAGTTCCGTCAGCAAATTCAGCGGACTTGGCGCGTGAGTACAACTGAGATCTGCGGCGTCAGTACCGGGCCGCGGTATAGCAACCCGCACAAGGCTGCGGACGTCAGAATTACGCTAAAATCTGAATTGCGGACGTGATAGATCACGGACGCGACAGGGCCAAGCTCCTGGCCTACGGCGACGTCGGGCACCATCGTGTGGTGCCCTTTGTCCTGGAGGAGTTTGGGGCCATGGGGCCCCTGACCTCCGCCTTCTTCAAGGAGTGTTGCCGGCTCCGGGAGGACCGGCTGGACCTGGAGGGCCAGCGGGCCCCATGGTCGGCGCGGACCTGGACGTCATATTGGCGTCAGCGCTTGTCGGTGGCGCTGACTCGGGCCATGGCTGACATCATGCTCCGCCGTACGCGGGCTGATTTTGCGGTGCAGCAGGGCTATTAGGTTCCTCCCGTTAGGCGTTTCCATTGGTCTTATCGTAGTATAATAGAGCTTTGACATGGCTCTGTACATAGGTTTATAGCTGGGCGTTTGCTTTGGTTTGAGTGATTTCACTCTGCTGTAAGTAATTATATTTTTATAGTATAGTAGTGATGAAGGAGACCACCCCCAAGTCTGTGGGGCCGGGCTCCACGTGTGACCGCGTATGGCATTCATAGCGATTCGGGCCGCGGTGCCCACACCCCTGTAACTAGGACCTAGATAGCTTACACCATCCATTCCATCCCATGTTCCCCTCCCACTGAGGACTTATGCTCACGTGACGCAGTCACGTGTCTATTAATTAACCTGGAACTTATGCTTTGTCAACCGACTTGTAGAAGCCTAGCTTATTGGTCGTCGCCTGATCCACGTGGGGTTAGTTTGTTAATTAATCAATTAATTAATTAATTAATAGACACGTGACTGCGGCGTCACGTGAGCGTAAGTCCTCAGTGGGAGGGGAACATGGGATGGAATGGATGATGTCGCTATCTAGGTCCTAGTTACAGGGGTGTGGGCACCACGGCCCGAATCGCTATGAATGTCACCATACGCGGTCACACGCGGAGCCCCCACAGACTTGGGGTGGTCTCCTTCATCACTACTTGCCATCTTTCCTTGTGTACCATCTGCCTCCATTAATTAATTAATTATTAGTTAGGGGTTAGTTTGTTGGTTGGTACTACCAAGTCTTAAATGCTCCTTTGGGACTTCAGTGCTTACTACAGATTCAGGATCTCACCTCTGGATTCTGCCAGGCTGTGTGTGGTGTTGTTCTGTTGCGTGTGACTAGGAAGGATGAGGAGATCTTGTTTTGAGATTCCATGATTCTGATTGGTTCCCTTGAGGCTAAGGTTGAGGCGAGCTCGACAAGCAGGTCGATATCAAGGACGTGGGGTCGCCATTGTTGACACGTTGGTTTTGATCCCTCGCAGATCATGGTATAATAAAGCTTGTCTTTGTTGTCCATTCTCCAAAAGTCCCTTTGATACTAGACTGCTTTCAGTTCCACAGAAGACGTCTAGGGCATAACTTGTCTTTGTGTCTGCAATGAATTAAGTTCCCTGAATCGCGTGCTGTGGAATCTCCATCTCAACGTCAACTGCTCGGATATCTATCTATATACTTGAAGATCTGTGCATCAAGAACGCAACTCAGGTAAAGATCTTTCATATTTGGACTATGGATGATTCATTCTAATGGATGATTGATTAATTAATGAATTAGGAAGATAACTCCGTTGGGAGTATATGTAGCACATAGCCCTGAGAAGGGGCATATATGGCATCACATCCTGGGCTACTTCCTGCAGGTGCAGGGGGAATGTAAACTGCCACCTACTCTGGGTACCTGCCCATGCACCACTGTATTCAGGCACCTAAGGGGCGCCGACAGAGTTTGGGGGGAAGATCATCAAATGTGCCGCTAGACAATGGCTAGAGCATGGCATCTCAGCAGAGAGCAGCTCTCTACGTGGGCACAGCATAGCTAAAAAAAGAAACTATGGATGATGAATGATGAAGAAACTATGGATAATGATGATGATCATTTTTAGTCGTTACATTTGTATGTATCGGAGGATCTCTAGATACTTAGGTGTTTCTCTTGAGCCCGAATCTTCCGTGTAGTACAATGTTGAAAGATCGATGTCTATCGTCCGGGAATAATAATGGTGTCGCGGAAAACTTCAACAAGTAAGAAAGAGAGAGACATATCCTCCTGTGACTGTCTTGCTCTTTCCGACCTGAAGGACTTCAGCCGTAACCGTTGTTAATACTTGGTAGACTTGTGAGCGCGACCCAATGTGGTGGTATATGAGTGGTTCAAAGACGCAATCACCTTTATCCCCTACGGAATGCACCGACGGCTACTACACGTGTAATGTCGCTATAGTGCGCTGGTTGTCTCCTTGATAGTAGTAGTACCGGAATCAGATGAACCTAAATCAGGTGTTTTCTGCAACGTCACCCACATCTGTTCGGTGCTGCCCCTTGGCACAAGCTCTACAAACACGTCGTGGACCGGCTGGATCGCGTAGTATCTCCGCACATGTGAACCCTATGATGCCCAGATCTCCTTTGCGGCCGTTCCGATCTTGGCAGCGGATTCGTTGTCTACACCGTTGAGTCGTTGCAGCAACACGATGTTTTCTGGCATATACACGGGCTTTTGGTTCCCACCACAAATTTGAACGTGCTGTCTTCCGGATTTTTGCCTTTGCACCGTGTGCGCAGTTCTTGGACGTTTGGAAACATGGCATGGCTAACGTATAATGACTGAAGTCCTAGCAAGACCTTTTCAGTGGTTTTCCATTTGCGGGTATTTCTGTTACGTCGCGTAACAATTCGTTGTAGTTACGGACGTAAATTAGGTCCTTGGCCTCGGTTGTCCCTAGGTTTACGTGTAGTTCTAGCTGGGACATGATTGTCCTCGTAACAGTACTGTGGTATATTGGGTGCCTTTGGGCGCCGCGCCGCGTACTTTATTAGTGGTCCTTATCCTTTGGTAGAATGTAGTGGACCGGCGTGCATCTGTGCACCTGCCTGTGTTTCTGTGTTTCTGCAGGCGAGGGCCAGGTCGGCCCGAGCCTGTTGGACCGTTGGTGACCATTTATGCACGTTCCACTCCTTGTGTGGTCACTCGGCGTGTGTTAAATGAATTAACACATATTAGCTTGGGTCACGGCAGTGTAGTTGTGTTTCCTTCCTCTATTCCTGGAGTAAACGTGTAACGAACCCAGATTTACACCTAAACCTGAGCTACGTCGCGAAAGATCAACTGTGCCGGTAATAGGAAGAATCAAGGTGGCCTAATGCAGATTGCGCTTCACGACTGGGGTCGTGTCAGAGATATCTGGCACCGCGACTTGATGCCAAGCTATTTAATACACACTTATAATGGCTAGCAAGACCAATTACAAATGGATAAGTGCCCCAGGTTCAATGTGTAGGCTTCATCGCACTTTACATTCATCAAACCAAGAAGACGAGACTCTCGTCCTCGGACCAATTTCACCTAGGTCTGACACCAAGCTGGCAAGTGGCGCCGACATGGCGCCGACCTTCCAGAGAATTACGAAGCATGCAGTCCACACAAGATCCTCGGGTCGACATCGACCCTCGCCAGGCTACAGAATCCACGCATGAGTACAATATCTCAACCAGCTATAAAGTACGCAGCGCGGCGCGACTGCACCGGCCCCTAGAAGATCGCATACATCAACCTAGGCCCAAAATAACTGGTCCGAATCACACAAACTATCATAATTCCATACAAAAGTCCTGACCAAGGGACAATTCCCAAATTAAGTCCCGAAATGAGTCCCAAAGTCCTACGGACTATGACAACAAGCCAAAATACATAATTTATTCCATTGTTGCGCCCGTTCCAAGGGTCGGGTTCGCAACACTCCTCCCCCTCCCCGGGGGACGGTAGTCCCTACCGTCATGCAGGTAAGGACCAACAACGAAAGGGAGAAAGCACACAACAAACATACTACTAACCACGCAGGGTTACTCTACTTGCCACGCAGGGCAAAATCAGATTGACCATAGGGGTACTATGTCCCAGCCCTTGTTCTCCAACGGGCCAGTAAAACCATTTCCCCAAAACTCGCCACACAAGGACAAGTCTTGACGTAGTCAACGTATCTCCCTACTATAGGCCGAAGGGAGGAAACTAGATCCTATCACGTGAGGGCTTTCGGGTTTTGACCACAGAAACTTCTCCGCGTGGGTTAACAGTCGCCTGAATGAACAGCTCGTTTGACTTTTTCGCCATGGCGGGGCTTCCATGACTAGAGACTGCTCCAGACGGCGGGGATATTCCCAGTACTGACGGTACAGGGCATCCATTGGCATTATAGGTGTGGGGCGCTCCACCTTGCCTGCTGGCTGTCTTCCCACCACGAAGTCATTCCTATAGTGTCCACCTTCCCACTCCCACGCTTGTCCTATCTACCGGGACCTTACACCAAGAACCAGGTCCAGGTTGGCCTAAGGCCGGCTACCTATACCCCAGGTCAAGCATGACATTTCACGGTCGACTCAAGCAACATAATACCGTGCCCTCATCACATGAGGCACCACTGGAAACTGGAACAAATCACAGGGCAATGCACTGGGTGACTGGAAACTCCGGATCTCTGGACTGGAACAACAGGAACAGGAACCCCATAATCCTTCCTGGAATCTCCCCCACTTCCCACAAATCCATCATTGAATCTCCCTCTCACCGCTGCCCTCCCTGGCGACCGCGCTAGTGCAGGGCTGCGGCAGCATATAAAATTCCGCCAATGCTTATCACAACTGGGACAGTAATACGCGCGTGGCGGACACGTTGCGCGCGACCATGCACAGCTAGCTAGTGGCGCGGGCACGCAATAATTGGGGTTCGCAACAGTGGTCCGCGGGGCGCGCACGCGCCATCATGTGACAGCGTTGTAAACGCCACGGCCGAGCAAAGGCCAAAATATGGATCACCGCAGTCGTCATCAACGACTACGGGAGGTGCTCGCGTGCAGAACTGACCAATGCAGTCGATGCAGGGAGGACCGCCAAGCTGAATCACGTCTTGCCTGTGCGGAGATGCGCGCGCAAGCGCTGAACTCGCCATCCCGTCTGCAAGACCCCTGATGTCGAGTCAACCACAGCGGAAGGCCACCTCCAGGTAAGGCAGAAGGCGGGGAGACCTCTGGGGCCTGCCCGTCGTTCCTATCTATGTTATTGGCCTCTGGGGCCGACGCGTCTGCATCTGGTGCGGGCGTCTGTTCTACCCGGTTGACTAACTCTACTCCTCCCTTCCCCCTCGTCCGAAGATGTCGTCCGGGAAACGTATGAGCGAGAGGCACCAATGGCCCGCAGCTAGTTTGGTAGAATGACACAAGCACCAATAACAGCGACCATCACGTCTCCCGGGGGAAGTGACCGTGTACACGTCGGCCTCCTCCGCCTCCTCTTGCTGGTCACGTGCCTGGTATAGGTACTCCGCCACGACCACAGGAGGGCCGAGAGGTTCCAGCGCACTGAGGGATCAAACCCGAGTGTGGGACCCCTCCCCTTCCCCAGGGGACCGCGCGTCCGCGCGCTGGTCGTCGTCATCCGGGGGGCCTTGCTGGAACTTGTGGGCCCACGTTGGAACACGTGTGCGCGTCTTGAGTCGCGGGCAGTCCTTCTTGAGGTGTCCGATCTCGTTGCACCTGAAGCAGCGGGCCTTGGACACGTCGATGGTGTGTAGCTGTGTGGCGGGCACCTCATCGTCCTCGGATTCCTCCTCCCGGACGGGTTCAACTTCCCGTGGGCTGGCTGAGCCCTGGTGCGTGATGATGTCGGCCACTTGGAGAAGGTACTGCTGGACGGCGTGGATGTCAAGATTCGCCCAGGGCACCTCCGCGTAGTGCTTCTTAACCTCGTCCAGGAGGTCAGGGTGAATAGCCTCCAGAAACCGAATCTTGTACTCGGTCCACGTCAGGTCGCCGGTCAGCCGCGCCGCAAAGGAGTCAAAGGTGGTGAGGAACTCCGCCAAGTCAGTGTTGCCTTGACGTAGGCGGCCGAACTCAAACCGCTCGGTCAGTCGATAGCCGGGAGGGATGAGCTTGCGCCGGATGCGCTCCAGCAGTTCCTCAACCGTCTGCGGGTATGACTGAGCCGCCACACTCTCGACGTTAAGCATCCCGACTACTGATGGGTCCATGCACTTCACCACCACGTACGGGATCAGCACCTTGGTAGCCAGCTGCCACTCGTTGTGTTCACACCATACTGTGTACAGCTGCTGCCACATACGAGCCCACTCGTCGATCTCGCGGGGACTCATGCCCGCGTGGAGCTTGGGCACCGCCTTGAAATCTGGCAGGGGCGGGGCCTTGACCGGCTCTCCCAGGGGCCCGCCCGTCTCGCAGTACGCGGGACTGGAAAAGGTGGGGGCTGTTGGCGCCTCGCCCACGCTTCATAATGGGACGGTCCATGGGAGGGGGCATACGGGGCAGACTCGCGCCGGGATACAAGAGCGTCCGCGCCGCGCCAAGCTGGATAGTCGCCAGTCCCACGTCGGGGCGCGTAGGCGTCAGATTGCCGCCGAAAGGCGAAGCGGTCCGACTCACGCCGCACGCGGACCGACGTGGGATGCTCGTAGCCAGGGTCGTCCAAGGGCAGTCGACTGAAGTTGACATTCGTGGGCGCGCTCCTGGCGGGTGTGTATGGTGGTACGGTGGGGAATGGGCTAGGAGGAGCGTGTCCATCGTCCCATGGGTCGCCGTGGACGTAGGCCGACGATCCTGGCGCTCTAGGCGGGGACCTGGACTCTCGCTCGTAAGACCCGAAGGATACTCGACGAGGGTCCCACCCGGGCTCCGGCCTCGACCCCCCCCGTCCACGCCCGGCCCATGCATGGGTCAGACGCGTGCTCCCGCGCGCGTACGTCGCCGGGTAGTACCGATCCATGCGAGCAGCAGGCGGGGGTACGAACGGAGAGCTGGCTGTTGAGCTACCTGCGTCCTCTACATCCTCCTCCTCCTGCGCATCTTCCACGGAGGGGGGTCGCTGCGTAGGAGGTACCCTGTCCCAGTTGCCCATATGCTGGGTCAATAGCGTTCGCGGCTGCTGCTGCTGCGTCTGCTGTCGCTGTCGCTGCTGGTGCTGCTGCGGCTGTCGCGACGGCGGAGACTGCTGAGACTGAGGCTGTCGCTGCGGCGACTGCTGAGACAATTGCTGCCGCTGCGGCGACGGCTGAGGCACATGCTGTCGCTGCGGCGACTGCTGAGGCTGATGCTGTCGCTGCGGCGACTGCTGTTGCTGATCAAACCCTAGGGCAGCTTGTTCTATCTGCGACTCCAGAATAGTCTGCCGTTGTGCGGTAACCCTAGCGGCTGCATCGGATCTCCGGGAGCCTCTGGACGTGCTAGATCTTCTGGAACCCTGACTGGACGTGCTGGATCTTCTGGAACCCTGACTGGACGCGCTAGCCGCGTATTCTTTCTCTCTATTGTCCTCTGGGGACTGTGCAGTACCTGTACCTCGCCTCCTATGCCTCCGGGGCATTTAGGCCGTTGTACCTTACCCACACCGTACACTGCAAGCAACACCTCCCCAGTGAGAGAGAGAGAGAGAGAGATGACAACCGCGTAATGTATATATACTTTAATAGTACTTATTACTGATATTAACTATTAGCTATTAACTATTAACACTAGGCTATGACCAGTAGTGCTATAGAGCTGCTGTATCAAACACTATCTAGTGCTTATGACCTAAAGGAGGTGCCCAGGTGGAGCTGCTCTAGTGCTCGCAACACATCATGTGCAGGTAGCTGTGTGAGATACCTAGTCTGGTGCAGCCCTTATGGGAGTAGTATATTATCCCTAATAGACTAATCTGCCTCTGTGATGAATACGTCTATAACCTCCGTCATTATTACGTCTATTGCGAGAGGTTCCCATGAACTACCGATTAGGTATAAAGCAATATCACACGGTATTGAAGCATGAAATGCAGGAAGGGAAAGAAAAGGAGGACAGCCCACCCAGGATACCTCTACGTGCAGGTGACGTGCTCACAGCGAGAGAGAAACACAAGGCAGAAACAAAACGTTCACAAACAGTACCAAGAACGTTGAGGTACAGCCACCGGCAACACAGTAAGGCAACGGCCAGCCGGTGACTACCCTCGAGCCGTAGGCAGCGTTGCCCTCTGGGGGTCCGCCCACGGCTCACGAACGTTGGCCTCTGGGGCAACGTGGGTACCAACAGTCACGAACATGAAATCGGACACGACAGAAAACATATACCCCGTTGCTACGCGCGTGGGTAAGACAGGGGACAGGAAGGACTTATATATATATTGCTTTACCGATGCCTTACTGCCGTCAGTATCGTTGAAAACCCTGAGTTCTGGCCGCCACCTGGTGTCGTTGAAAGCCGGAGCTCTGGCCGCCACCGGGTGTCGTTGAAAACTGGGGCTTTAGCCGCTACCGTCGGCAGCCCAACACCACGGGATCGCTGCTGACCCCGCCGAGTATTCCTTACTGGCCGCTCGCCGTCTAGGTCGTCGTTGAATCCCTTGCGGGATTGCCGCCGACCTGTCCAGCGGTCGTTGAATAATGGAACCTCTATCTACACCAAGCTCCGCCTTGGTCTTCCTAACTGGCTACACTAGCTCTCTCTGCGAGAGTTAGCTAACCTTGCCAGCTACACAAACCTCCGATACCAGTGTAACGAACCCAGATTTACACCCAAACCTGAGCTACGTCGCGAAAGATCAACTGTGCCGGTAATAGGAAGAATCAAGGTGGCCTAATGCAGATTGCGCTTCACGACTGGGGTCGTGAGATATCTGGCACCGCGACTTGATGCCAAGCTATTTAATACACACTTATAATGGCTAGCAAGACCAATTACAAATGGATAAGTGCCCCAGGTTCAATGTGTAGGCTTCATCGCACTTTACATTCATCAAACCAAGAAGACGAGACTCTCGTCCTCGGACCAATTTCACCTAGGTCTGACACCAAGCTGGCAAGTGGCGCCGACATGGCGCCGACCTTCCAGAGAATTACGAAGCATGCAGTCCACACAAGATCCTCGGGTCGACATCGACCCTCGCCAGGCTACAGAATCCACGCATGAGTACAATATCTCAACCAGCTATAAAGTACGCAGCGCGGCGCGACTGCACCGGCCCCTAGAAGATCGCATACATCAACCTAGGCCCAAAATAACTGGTCCGAATCACACAAACTATCATAATTCCATACAAAAGTCCTGACCAAGGGACAATTCCCAAATTAAGTCCCGAAATGAGTCCCAAAGTCCTACGGACTATGACAACAAGCCAAAATACATAATTTATTCCATTGTTGCGCCCGTTCCAAGGGTCGGGTTCGCAACAAAACGGGTTTGGTTAAATGGCTTATGGCGTATTACAGTAGCACATACGTAAATGCATTGAGATCTGGATCGTCTCGTTCGTCTTTCGCTAGGGGTTTAACTAGAGGCGGCCTTACTAGTCTAGGTAGCATTAGGCCAGGTAGAGGTAGAGGTGGCGGTAGAGGCTTGCGGCGTAACAATGAACTCGGAGGGATTTTAGATAGAGAGCGAGACGACGATCCTCTGCAACATACGTCATTGAATCAACCCTTCCGCGGCTGGGAAAATGAAGACGACACCTACTTGACAGGTAATGCATGGGCGGGTCGCCTGCGAGTTGGGGGGGTAGTGCTGCCCGATTCGGGACACGCCCTGCCTAGAAGATAGACCTGCTCGAAGCGGAAAATCCTTTTATAGATAGCTCCTTTTCCTCGTTTTGTTTTCCTGAGAAATGTTGCTTACTGTCGTAGATAGGTGATGGTTTCGGTTCGGTGTTAGTGAGACGATTAGCGTCTTGGTAGGTTCCACCTTTTCCTTCGTGTTGCTGTTCATTAGACGGCCGCACTTGCAGAAATTCACTTGGTCGCTGACTTTAGGACTACGAGCGCTGGACCATTGCCGCCCTCGTCATTTCGGTGATCCAGATAACCCAGCTAAGTCGACTCCTACCCCTTCCACTCCTATCGTGACTACTCAAGAACAACAAGGTGCGTTAACATGAGCCAGCGGCGATCTTTTACTGCTCCTTCCCATTCTTCTAGCGATAATAGTCTAGCTAAATATTACGTAGTGATTACGCCTCAACGGTCCTCCATTTTCCTTTCTTGGTCCGACGCTAGGAAGATCGTTCAGAATCGTGTATACAACGTAATTAGGTATAAGAAATTTATGTCCTTCGAAGAAGCTCAGCAGTTCCTTATAGATCATAGCCAATCAGATTTAGGCCTGCATGTACGCCCTATTCCTCATGGTCGTCCTCCCGTAGAAGCTCTAGTCTTTGCTACCCCTCCTTCTTCTCCCCCTAAACGGGCTGCATCTTCATCTACCTCAGATACTCCTCTCACTTTGGAGTTTGGTTCCCTATCCATTACTGTTGTTAAAAAGGATTGATTTTAATTTTGTTCTTGCTTCAGACCTTCAAGGTTTTTCCTTTTTCCTTTGTTGCTTTCATCTAGATTCCTATTCCTTTACTTAATTAAAGATGGATCCAGTGGGTGGAGATATGTCGCCTATACCTACCAATACTAATAATAATACTAATAATAATAATAATACCAATAACAATAACAATACTCGTGGTAACCGACGGGACTCCCTGGAAACGGTGCACCATCTCACTCCTCAAGGTAATCTGCGTACCTCACCCCCTTCTCCTGTTACTGGTGGTCGCCGTCGTCCCTCAATTACCCCACCTACCTATGAACAACGTATGCAAGTCAGATTTAGTGATGACCCTTCCTTTACCCTGAACCAGGCCCCTGCCCCTCCTGCAACCTTGGCTCAACCCTCCAGCAGGTCCTCACTAACTAACAATGCTTCTAGGCCTCCTTCCCACCCTGTGCCTTCCATGCCTGCCTTTAACACGGGTCGTACCTCTGCCCCTGTCGGCCCTTCTGGGCGCCCTAGTGCAGTTCCCTTTTTCCCACCTGCTTCCTGGTCCTACCCTGAGACGGCCTATGAGGCTGCCCAGGTCCCTACCCGTGTGGCTGATTTAGAAGTTAATAGTGATTTCAGCACCATGCCCCTAGATGATAGGAATTATGATCATTTTGCCTACTCCTCTCTTCGTGAGCAATATACTGTCCCCTTCTCCTATGGGCACCAGCCTGAAACGGTAGCCCCTTCTAGACCCTTACCCAAAACTTTTCCTATCCCTTCCTTCTATCCCGCTTATGTAGCAGTGGAAGATAGTGGCCCTATGGGAAAAACTGATTCTTCTAATCCCCCTAAGCCTCCTGCTCTTCCCCTCTTTGCCAACCTTCCTAAGCTGGATGTCAAGTCTACCCCTCGACAGTTTTTCACGTTTATTATGTTGCTCACCCAGAACACAGAGTCATGGCAGAACCATAATAGATGGCGCCTCTCTGATGCTGTACTAGTTCCTCATTATCTTACTACCTGCATTACTCCTGAGCTTGCATGCTAACCTCATCCAGTGTGAGTCTCTTGCCTCTCATGCCTACCCAAACTCTGTAGCAGCGTTTAGAGAACCATTTAGTCCCTCCCGATGCAGATTGGCAGGATAGATTAGCCTTTGGTACCTTGCAGCAGGGTACCAAATCCTTCAAAGAATATATGAAAGAGTTTGATGCCCAGATGGTACGAATTAGGGATTTGTCGGGCGCAGAAGTACGTGCCCGCTTCCTTCAGGGCCTCAGTAGACCCTTATTGCGTGAAGTCAAGCGCCAGTTCTCTGCCTACCGTTTTACTGACCTGCCCCTCAAGCATGTGCGCCAGCATCTCTTACGAGTAGCAGATTTCTTCACCACGCCTTCTCTTCCTACCCGTTCCCGTATTAATAATATTAGTCTTACCCCTGAGGAGGAGAACTCCTATGTAGAAGAATTAGATATTTGTGTTACTGACCTTTCAGCTCTGGATGTCTCTCACATCACATGCTATCATTGTAAGGAAGTAGGTCATCTTAAACGTGAGTGCCCCAAGTTCCTTTCGGGTGCTCCCCCTCATCCCGACGCTCGCCCTCCTCGTACCCCTCAGCGTGCTCCTATTCGTCCCACTTCAGGACGCATTCCCTCAGCTACCCCTAGTAGGCTGAATGCTGTGCAGACAGGACCCCCAGGGTTCCCCTATGATAATCAGGCTCCCGCACCCTCTTCGATCCCTCGTGACCCTCCAGCAGTGGCTTTTTCGCCAGGGTCTTCTTCGGGGTTAGTTCCTATGGATTTGGGGGGGAGGGGGAACAGTAGGCCTGTCAGCCGGGGGTAACCTGGACAGGTCCTTAGATAGTACCCCAGATAATAATTTTTGCTTGCCTGTTTTTATAACCTCTGTAGGAGCTGAATCATCCCTACCACTACGTGTGCGTCCTCTTATGTTCTTGAATGGTGGTTTAACCGTTCCTCATACTGTTGTAGACCCCTTCTTGCATGCTGATGAACTCTTGAATGTCTCTGTGTTAGTGGATAGCGGTGCGGCTAGCTCCTTTGTGAGCGAGGCCCTAGTTAGGCGTTTAGGACTAGTCCCTATCCCTCACACAAAAACGGTCACTGTCCATTATGCTGACGGTCGCACCAGTCATTCCCCGGGTACGGTGTCCCTTCCCCTGGTCATACAAGGACGTACGGTCAACCTGACGGCCACTATAGGCCCTATCACTACAGCTGATGTATTACTAGGATTAGATTGGCACCAGGATAATAAGATTACTATTAATTATGATACTATGGTCATTTGGTTTCCAGATAGCTCTTACTGGGTACCGGAACGTCATTATAGATTAGAAAATTTATCCTTGGTAGATATTACTCCTCCTACACCTGTTGATCCTCCTGTGAGACCTATACCTGAAGTATTAATGTCCAATGACGAATTGCGATCTGAACTAAAGGAATATGGATACCTATTATGTATGTTCCTTCAGTTAGAAGTACAAGAGATACCTATCACTAATAATAGTGTGGATATAGATGTAAACACAGTGGATACAATAGGAGTGGGATTTACTGAAAATGAAATAGTAAGATACATGGCTGTGATAGATTCCTCAAAAGTATTTGAAGAAAAGACCCCTTCTTATCCTCCTCCTCGTTCTGTTTTACACCGTGTAGTTATCAAGGACGGTGCAGTTCCTACGCACTCTCCGATGTATAGAATGGGCCCTACCGAATTAAAGGAACTAAAACAGATTTTAGTGTCACTATTAGAAGCAGGATTGATAGAGCCTAGTAACTCCCCCTACTCTGCTGGTGTCCTGTTAGTTCCTAAGCCAAATGGCAAGTTTCGCCTAGTTACTGATTATAGGAAGTTAAACGATATTACTGTGAAGTCTAAATACCCTCTACCTCGTATTGATGATATATTTAATAAGGTTAAAGGTTCTACCTGTTTCACAGTACTAGATTGTGCGGATGGTTTTTGGCAACTACGCATAGCTCCTGAGGATTGCCACAAAACCGCCTTTGCTACCCCTTTTGGGCATTACCAGTTTAGAGTAGCGGCTATGGGACTCTGTAACTCCCCTGCCTCTTTCCAAATGTTAATGAATGAAGTGCTTAGACCTGTTATGGGAAATTCTCACCTTCCTCAAGTGTCCTCTGATTTAAAGGATCCTTCCTTCTCCTCTGTTTCTTTATCTGAGCATGACCGTTCTTGTGCTCAAGCTTACTTAGATGATATCCTTATTTATTCTCCTGATTTTGAAACGCACCTACGTGATTTAAAGAAAGTATTAGAAATAATGGCCGAAAATTCTTTATGGGCGCGCCGTGCTAAAGTTCGTTCGGGTAGGAGTGTCCCATTAATTTTAGGGCACGTTCTGTCAGATGCCGGGGTTGCTACCGACCCGGATAAAACTAAGTCAATTCAGGAATGGCCTACCCCTACCGACGTTAAAGGTGTACGTAGTTTTCTAGGAATTGCTTCTTACTATAGGCGTTTTATCCCGCGTTTCGCAACTATAGCAGCCCCTATTAATCATCTATTAAAGAAGGATATCCCCTTTGTTTGGAGTAGTGAATGTCAGTCGGCTTTTCAGTGTCTAAAATCCCTACTCCTCTCCCCTCCCGTACTCATCCTACCGGATACTACTAAACCCTTTGTTGTAGCTACAGATGCTAGCAAGGTAGCTATAGGGGGCGTCCTTCTCCAGGATCAGGGTCAGGGCTTACAGCCAGTCGAGTATATCTCTAGGACAATGCTTCCTGCGGAGCGTAACTATCCCGTACACCAGCAGGAACTATTAGCTGTGGTGTATTGTTGCCACGCGTGGCAGCACTTTCTTAAAGGCGCTCAATTTGATGTTTGTCTGAATGAACCCTGCGAGATAGATCCTTATAGATTAGTTACAAGTTTTGCGGGCTTCGCCCGCGACATTAGAGCTTGTACTTTTTGTGGCCGGTCCCCGGCCAGGGAGCCCCGGCTAGGGAGATGTGAGTCACCACGTACCTCCGTCGAGTGCCAAGTGGCGCTAGTCCCGCCAAGGAGCGCGCGCTAGCTTTAGAGTTTCGACCACAAGATTCATGCAGTTTGGCAAAAGGGTGAAGGGAAAAAATCCAAAATATATTGGATAGACTTTCATGAAGGCTCGAACCCGGGTCGTCACGAGTGAATAAACGATGTATGCCTTTGCGCCTGAAGACTACGTAGGCAGCTTCAGCGGAAGTTTCACAATATGTACATTGCTACAAAGGGACAAACTGCGCAACCGCGCAGTGGACGGAGCTCGCGAACTACTTGCGGAGTTCAAGCTCCAGATTGACTGCTACCCCTGCACGGGAGCGCGATGCGCGCGGGGATGAGTGACCTCGCCAACCCCGCAGACAGCAGGGGAAAATCGCTTACAGGCGGTGGAGCAGAGGAAAATCCACGTGTGAGCTTCCTGCGCGTTTGTAACTGGTTCCTCAGGATAAAGTTTGGTCCAACAGCCCAAAAGTTTGCGACGGTTATATCTGGAGCTCGCGAACACAGGAAATCGCAGAGTTTTCTAGTAGGAGCCATCTGGGCATACGGACCTCTGCCAAATGGCTCATCTGGATGTAACGCTTCAGAAACCTCAAAAATGGGCGCGCCGTGGTTTGACCTTTTCGTGATTGGTCGCAACGAAATTTCGCGCAGCTCATTCGTCAAGCGGACTGTAAGTCGCGCCGCTGAGTGGCTGGAGCCGAAAGCCGTTCGAAAGAGTGTTAGCTAAAATTGTGCCAGGGCTGCGTTTTACAAGTTTTAGTATATATGTTGATCCAGACGGATCACCGTCCCCTTACCCATCTTCTCTCACAACCCAACCTTACCCCTCGTCAAGCGCGCTGGATGGAGTTTTTAGCACAGTTTTCCCCTTTTAAACTTCAGTATGTTAAGGGTGTAGATAACATAGTACCAGATGCACTCTCTCGTCGTGCAGATTACTCCTTTTTCGAGGACCTTGATGTTCTCAATACTACTCTAGTTCCTACTACTATGGGTGTAACCCCTTATGGTGAACTACCTGATGATGAATCCTATGCCTACCTCTTTCATACAGCTGTTCGCATGCCTGATCTCCTTTCTCACGTAGGACTCTCTCTCCCGTGTGAGGCCCTTCCTGTGGCCTCGGTGGGGGGGGAGGGGAAAAATAAAATTTCTATACCGCTTAGCCATATAGCGACTAGGTCAGGGAAGTCTTATGAAAACATAGTCCCTCTAGGACCTCCCCTTCTCTTTGGCAAGGCGGTAGGAGACCTGTTCTGGATACCTCTGTAGCGATGCCTACCTCTGATCTTGAACGCCTTATTAGTAGATTTACGGCCACTGAGCCGGAAGCATTAGCTGCCATTGCTGCCCATCCCCAACAATTAGGCAAGCACCCTTGTAAATTTGTAGGTGGGTTTTTATACGTGCAGATAGCAGATTCTCCCCCTCAATGGCGCCTGTATGTCCCTCCTATCTGTCGCTCCTCCTTGCTCTTTGAGTTGCATGACTTAGCTGCTCATCAGGGTGGTAAACGGGTACGGGACCTAGTAGCCCGCTCTTACTACTGGCCTTCCCTTGTAAAGGATGTAGATGAGTATGTTAGAACCTGTCAATCTTGCCAGGAGATGAAACCCAACAATGTAGGACAGATAGCAGAGCCTAGGACCTTACCTGATCCCATCATGCCGTGGGACTCCATTATGATGGATTTTGTAGGACCTTTTAGGAAGAATGATAGAGGTAACGCCCAGATCCTTGTTTTCGTAGATCGTTTTACTCGTATGTGTCATCTCGTGCCGTGTCCCTTAGAACTCACCGCACGCGATTGCGCACGCCTATACCTTAATAACGTATATATAGATATCATGGTTTGAGTAGGCAGTTTATCAGTGATAAAGATAAGTTATTTACTTCTGATTTTTGGCAGCAGTTCTTCGCTGCTATCGGTACCAAGGTCACCTTCGGTACTGCCTACCACTCCTCCTCTTCTCATTTAGTAGAACGTTTGAATAGGGTAGTGGAAGAAGCTCTGCGGCACTATGTGAATGGCTCTGGGAGTGATTGGGAGGATTATCTATGTCTGGTAGAGTTTTCCCTTAACAATGCCCTCAGGCTGCGCATGGTTATACGCCCTTCTTCCTAGATACTGGTAGACAACCTCTTACCCCTACCTCTCTGTTAGCTAGTCCTTTAAGGGACAAGGATGATGTGTCCCGGGATACTGTAGAAGGTGTGCAGGCGTTATTAGATAAGATGAAGAATGCACACGACAACGCTATTGCAGGGTACCATAGGGCGCAGGCCAAGTACCTTGCTAGGTTGCGTGCCTCATTAGATAGAAGAGCACCTGAGATAGAAATAGGAGATTTAGTCTTAGTAGAAGGCCCCCGTGTTGGCCGATTCGCTCACAAGTTCGAAGCTGAACTGAAAGTGAAACTTAGGCCCGCCTTCTTAGGACCCTTCCGTGTGTTGTCTAGAGTAGGTAATTTCTGTATGAGATAGATATCCTACCTCTTGGCAGACCCACTCGCGCACCTTTCATAGAAGCCAGCTGAAGCTTATCATCAAAGCACGTTCGCTGGTAGAGAATTAGCCCCTGCCCCTTTAGAGCATAATCCTGATACTGGTGAGGTAGAGGACGAGGTAGAGGGTATCGTGGCCCATAGAGATATCAAAAAGGGCCGCGGTACCCAGCGCCAGTATAAGGTGAAGTGGATGTATGCTCGTAGTGAGGTAGATAAGGTCTGGTATACGGAGAGTGAGCTAGATGGGTGTAGTCGCCTTGCAGGAGTATAAAACCCTGCATAAGCTCTAGTTGTAGACCTTCTCCTCTCTTATGTTATGTCTGCTGTCGACGGGTGGTTGGTTGTCCCCTCCCCTCCGCAGCCGTCATGTCAGAGCCTACCCCTCCGGCGGAGAGCCGCTGCCGTCCCCGCCCACCGGACCCTGAGCTGTACTTCGAGGCCCTTCCGGGCCGCTGGGTGTCACGGTCCAGTTATCCGGGTGGCATCGTGCAGCCGGCCCTCCAGGCCCAACATGCGATTTAGTCAGGGCTGCTCTCTTTGGGGTCGCGTGGTACGGCCCATCCCCTGATGACCGCACCAGCTTGTTTTGCACGGGTTCGACGATGCCGGGCATGTTGTTAGGATGTGGCTCCCGCTGTCCAGCCTTGGGACAGATAGCGCGGTTCTCCAGTGCTCCCGGTGTTCTCCTACCTTTCTACCCCTGTGGGCCGCTCCTGCCTACGGGATGTGTTCCCCTGGCTTCCGGCTGAGGGTGATGCAGAAGTAGATGAGAACCCCTGCGACCTTCTACGGGCCGTAGAATTCATGGAAATCGCAGACCAGTCAGCGGGAGTAGCAGTTGGTGATCCTGCCCCTACGGACGCCCCAGCGAGGCACATTACACTCCAGAGTATTCAGCCTCGAGCGCTGCGTCCTCCTCCTCAGCGTCGCTCCCCCCCTGTCCCGTCGTCCCACGGTCGACCCGGCGTGCGTCAGTGGAGCCTACCCCTTTGGGTTTGCGCGAGCCTGATCATCTCTCGGCGACTGTTTCGGCGATGCAGGCCCAGATTCAGTCCCTGACCACGGCGTTCGGGGCCTTCATGGCGGCCCAAGCGCAGGCCCCGGCCACGCCAGGTGGGGTGTCTGTTGTGTCCGCGCCCCCTACCCCTTCGGTTGTTTCGGCACCTGTGGTTTCGCCTGCTCCGCGCGAGCCCTCGGTTGCTGCGGCTCCGACACCTCTGGTTGCCTCTGCGCCTGCGACCGACGTTCCTGCGCCGCGACGCGAGTCTTCCGCCCCAGCGGCTGTGCCCGCCGTCGCCGCCTCTGGGCCGCCCGCTGCGCCATCGCAGCCAGTGCGGGGTTTCTTCAGCGACACGGGCGATCATCCCAGGCTTTGGGAGGGTGGTCCCCCGCAGAGGATTCCGGTGCCCGACTGGAGCTTGGATGGTAACCAGTCTTATGCCGGACTGCCTGTCCCTACGGGCCCTATTTTCAATATGTGGCCTGAGGGTGCGCCGGCAACGGAGACCGGCGCGCCAGTTGCGGTGGCGGGCCCGTCACGGCCCTCTCTGGCTTCGGGTCCGGCGCGACCTCCTGTTGTACCAGTGCCCCTGCGTCGGTGTCGGTTCCTACCCCTGCTTCGGCCCCTGCCCCTTCGGCCTCGCGGTCTTTGGCTGCGGTTGTTCGGTCCACCGGTCAGGATCCTCGCGCCACCCGCGCTGCCGATTCCCTCCGGGAGTTGTCCCAGGGTGATCGGGACAGGGCCCCTTCTGTGGTGCATGCGACGCCGGAGTCGCGCGACACGCCCGTTCCTGGGTATGGTATGTCCGCACTCGCCTGCCGACAGTGTGACCTGCCGCGCGCCTCCGCCGAGCTTGCCATCTCGTCCATGTCCTACGGGTTCTCCCAGGTGTGTCGGGCGCCGCGGGACGTGGCCTACCCATTGAGACTGATCGGCCCCTTTCGACATGGTTATTTTAGCTGATCCTGTGTTCCAGGGTGAGATCCTGGTTCGGCGCGTTCTGTATCGCTGGGCTAGGCGCCACAACGACTTGGACACCTACGGTGGGTTCCAGTGGGCTTACCCTCCGCCTCTGGGCATTATGGCTTCGGATGCCCTTACGGTAGAGTTTCCTGCGGTACCGGGTGCTACGTACAGCACGGTCCTCCAGCCCATCCTTGAGTGGGATGCCCGTCGTCCGGCGCCCATCCCGGGCCAGGGTCTAGACTCCCGTGGCCACCCTCCTCCTCGGGCCAGCGACTACCTAGAGACATTCGGGTCGCGACAGTGTGCTCGTCGGTGGCGCTCCCGAGAGGTTCGGCACATCCGGATGTGGCCGTCCAACGTGGAGCCCCTGGTGGATCTGTTCTTCCCGACGGGTTTGCGCCCTCGGATCCGGTACCATCGCCTCCTCCTGCGGGCCCTCTGTTTGATCGCGGTAGAGCCTTTCCTTCGCCTCTTTGCCTGTGGCTTCCTGGACTGGGCCCGTGGCCAGGTCGTTCTTACGCAGCATAGGTATTACTGGGCCTTTCTGGGCCTTTTTCCTGACGGCGTGTGGGCCGATGTTTTCCTCACTGTAGATAGGCATGACAATGTCGAGGATGTGGCCCACTACCAGGCCTACCTGGAGGTCCTGCTGGCCTCTCGTGGCACTTATCAGACGGATGGCCACTAGATAGAGGGCCTTAGGCCCGACCTGAGGGTGTTGTCCCTCCGGTATATAGAGTCGCCCTCATATTCTGGCCAGTTGGTTGGCTGTTCTTGGTCCTTAGTACTGATGTGTTTACTCTGTGTGTCCTGCCCAGTGCCGTCCCCCCCGGCAAGGACTCCGTTCCAGGCAGTTAGGGGAACCTCCCACCAGGCTTGGTGCTGGCTAACCCTACACCACCCGGCGTGGTGGTGGAGACCGTGTGAACTATTGGTGCTTTGTATCTGGGATGGTCTATCGATTGTGTTGGTGTGTGCTGGGTGCATTAGGTTTTTCCTACCCCTTTGGTTTCCTCCCTGTGCGTAGGGAGAGGGCTCCCTACCTTTTGTGGGGGGGAGGTGTTACGTCGCGTAACAATTCGTTGTAGTTACGGACGTAAATTAGGTCCTTGGCCTCGGTTGTTCCTAGGTTTACGTGTAGTTCTAGCTGGGACATGATTGTCCTCGTAACAGTACTGTGGTATATTGGGTGCCTTTGGGCGCCGCGCCGCGTACTTTATTAGTGGTCCTTATCCTTTGGTAGAATGTAGTGGACCGGCGTGCATCTGTGCACCTGCCTGTGTTTCTGTGTTTCTGCAGGCGAGGGCCAGGTCGGCCCGAGCCTGTTGGACCGTTGGTGACCATTTATGCACGTTCCACTCCTTGTGTGGTCACTCGGCGTGTGTTAAATGAATTAACACATATTAGCTTGGGTCACGGCAGTGTAGTTGTGTTTCCTTCCTCTATTCCTGGAGTAAACGGGTTTGGTTAAATGGCTTATGGCGTATTACAGTAGCACATACGTAAATGCATTGAGATCTGGATCGTCTCGTTCGTCTTTCGCTAGGGGTTTAACTAGAGGCGGCCTTACTAGTCTAGGTAGCATTAGGCCAGGTAGAGGTAGAGGTGGCGGTAGAGGCTTGCGGCGTAACAATTTCCTCGTAAATGGTGGGAGAGCGATCGCAGCAATGGTGCTCACCACTAGACACTCACGACCATTTGTTAGGCTCGAAACACACGCCCTGATCACGCAAGCTGCTGTTTCCGGCCCCGCCGTCTGGGTCATCTAGTCGCTCTACACGTAAGCCAGCCATAATTTCAATGCACAAGGCTACATATTTCCATCTCCATTCATATTCATCATCCTGAACGACTCGAAAACGCGGACAAGATAACGGCAGGCTCGAGCTACCATGGTCCGGATTCTCCCGATTTCTGGCCTCAATGCGCTGGTTGTCTCCTTGATAATTGTCAACTAATGAAATTGCCATGTGTGGGAATTAACTACCTAGTACGTCGACCTAATCAGTTAATTAAAAGCAGAGGTTTTTTGTTTATGATCATGCTAAGCTTATCGTATGGCATTCATATAGCGATTCGGGCCGCGGTGCCCACACCCCTGTAACTAGGACCTAGATAGCTTACACCATCCATTCCATCCCATGTTCCCCTCCCACTGAGGACTTATTATGCTCACGTGACGCAGTCACGTGTCTATTAAGGTTAATTAATTAATTAATGCTAAGCTTATTGTCACACCCTGCCGGTACGTATACGTACTATCTATCAAGGAGACACTGTCTCCTTGGTTGGCAACCAGCGCACTGAGGCAAGAAATCGGGAGAATCCGGATATCGGGTATCTATGTACGTACAATCTACTATGATAAATGCCGGCATTGATCTCCCATTGGAGTCATGTTATAATTTAATTTAATTTTTTTTAATATGCCGTCATCGACATGCACCAACGGCTACACCTGTAATGTCGCTATCCGGTAGTACATGAACCTCAATCATTATCATAACTGGTCAACAACTATTGAAATTGCCATTTGAAGAACTAGCTACTCTAGTACGTCGACCTAATCAATTAAAGCAGAGGTTTTTTGCTTATATTATCATGCTAAGCTTACTATCAGTATTTCCAGATAAATAGGTGTACGTTTATTCCAAATATAACCAATAGTCAATCCCTAAGCTCATCATGCTAAGCTTACTGTCAGTATTCCACTTGTGACTTCAGTTTGAGCAACTAGTCACAAGTGGCATGGACACGTGATCACTGAGAGGTACTTCGCATGCCGGCACAACAGCTTGTTGACGCGTGCTTACCGAAGGCAGCGCCACGTCCTCGCAGATGCGTTTTGCTGTGCCAAGAATGTCAGCTGCTGGCTATCGTCGGTGCACCACGTGGCGCGGAAGGGAATCTATTGCTGCCATTAGAGCACCACGTCTACAGTTTACTAACCTGTAACCATCAAGGTTATTTCAGCGAAGGTGATGGCGTGGTTTACGACAAGCATGCAGTAAACTAGGAGACCACGAACTCATCCGGACGCTTTCTTACATTGCCACAACAATTGAACGCGTCCCTCCCTTCGTGTCGCAGCCATGGCTTTTTCATCAGCAGATAGTATCCCCATTTGCGCGGCAGTCATTGCGCTTCTCCTGTCGTTGTGGGCGAGGCATGTGTCGCCCGAGTCCGCCGAGCCCTGCTCCTTTCGTATACCTCCGCACGGAGCTATTCTCGTTTTCGGTTTGACCGTTTCCGCGTACCTTTACGGCAAATTGCCGCATTGGAAAGCGAGCTCATTACCTGGCCCCAAGCCGATATGGCTTCTTGGCAACTTGGCTGACATAACTGTCGAAGGCGGCATGGGCGAAGCTCTGGCGAAGTGGCGGACACTGCATGGGAATTTATTCAAGGTTGATTCAGATGCTCCCTAGGCTTTGCCAATCTTTCTGTCCACGAAAGTCATCTTCCGTATCGTTCACCTCATCTATTTACGATCCGTTGCCGTCTCTCGACTGAGTTGAACTTAAACGTTTGGTTCCGTGCTCTGCGTCACGTTTGTCTTTGATGCTCGTGTTTTTTCCGGTTCAAACTCACAAACTCAGTTTTTCTTCGGGCGACAAGTAGTTGTGGTCGTCACGGACGCAGAGCTGGCGAAGGAAGTCACCGAAAAGAAGTTCCGGGTTTTCGCCAATAGGTAATGATAGTGTGTCGCCCTTGGGCGTGGGCGTGGGCGTGGGCGTGGGCGTGGGCGTGGGCGTGGGTGTGGGCGTGGGGGCGGGCGCGGGCATGCATGCACATATAGTGCCTTCAGATGGGTGCATGTGGGCAAGTGCGCATGTGGGCAGCGTGTTGCCCATCGCGGCTATCCTTCCTTGACACTCGTCCTGGACCTCCACGGCATGCATGCTTGGTGCATGCTAATGCCACCCGCACTGTGGTCGGCCACTCGCCCTTGTTTTTTGTCCCATGCAGGCCACGGCTTCCGTTTATCACCAAGTTCAGCACCCTGGGCGTCGTGTTTTCTGAGTAAGTTCGTCCAGGCTGCATCCCAAATCTGTAGCGAGCGGTGATGCATATGGAGAAGAGCGAGGCGGACGCTCCATGCCTGGCCTGCAGCGCATGGTGGTGGGGCATGGCCTGCAGCGCGTGGTGGTGGGGCATGGCCTGCAGCGCATGGTGGTGGGGCATGGCCTGCAGCGCATGGTGGTGGGGCATGGCCTGCAGCGCGTGGTGGTGGGGCATGGCCTGCAGCGCATGGTGGTGGGGCATGGCCTGCAGCGCATGGTGGTGGGGCATGGCCTGCAGCGCGTGGTGGTGGGGCATGGCCTGCAGCGTATGGTGGTGGGGCATGGCCTGCAGCGCATGGTGGTGGGGCATGGCCTGCAGCGCATGGTGGCAGATGCCACTGCTCACCACAAGACCCTGACCGCTCATCACTGTATACGCCGCCACTCATGACACTATACGCCACCGCTCCTCACAGTACATGCCACCAATTGTCACCATACGTGCCGCAACTCATCAATGGATTCTCTTGATGGTGCTGGTCCACATCCCATCCATGGACCGTGTGAATGCCAGGGGGGCGGACTGGTCCAGCGCCCGCAACGCACTGCTGCCGCTGCTGCATAAGGTACGGACAGGGGGACATGGCGCGACACGCAGTCAGGCCACATGGTAGAGCGTGCCAGTAGTATATGCCAGCGGCCGGTGTACGGTTCTCCGGGGCATGTGTGGGCTGGCCCATAGCATGCGGCGGTGATGCATGACGCTGCTATACGAGGAACAACCATTGGGCCTTAGCCATGCATGGCACTGTGCAGAGTGAGTCCCTTGTGGCCTGCGTCATCTAGACCAGTGAGAGAAGCCGGGGGGGGGGCTTCCCTTCTTCTCATTGTGTATAGCGGTGTGCATAGCGGGCGTTGAAGACCTAATCACCGGTGCTCCCTGATTCTCACGTAGTTTCAATTTCAATTTAAATGGCGCTCTGGGAGGCGGGGATCATCAGCACTGGGTCGCAGCCCTTGAGTCCAAGCCAGTGCTTTGCGCACGTGTGCCAAGTTCTGGGTCTATTGGAGCTTGTATCTCATGGCGTGTGCTGGTATGCAGCCTTGTGTCACTGCACTGGTGTGCACTGTACACCCGCTCAGAGGATGTTACATTTGCTTCTCACCAATCTGAGCCACGCGTTTGGAACCTGTCTCAATGACGTGCTGCTGGCCTTGGGTATGCCCTTGCATCCATCGTTGCTGGCAGAGCATGCTCCAAGACTTCCTACCCGTCATGGACCGTGCCGTCGGACAGCTGTCGGTCTGCCTGCGCCTGCTGCCCCCGGCATCGTCGGTCGATCTCAACGAGCTGTTCCACAAGCTGACGATTGACATCATCGGTGACGTGGCGCTGGGCGTGCAGTTTGGCCTGCTCAGGGACGTGCACCGGAAGATGGTGGCAGCGCATGCGCCGGCCGCCACCCTCGGCCTGAGCAGCGCTGCCGGTCATCGGACGGCACCAGCTGGGAAAACTGGTGCAGGGGTTGGCAACGTGCCATGCGCCCTCGAACCGTCCAATAGCGCTGGGGCTCCGCTTGAGGGTGCGGATGACAGCAGCAAGGCCGCTGGTGCAGTGCCAAGCTCAGAGAGTGTCGAACGGCCATCGCACAGGGGCCCAACAGGAGATGGGAACCGCAGCCAGCGGCTCTATGAGCTGCTCATGGAGTGGGTGCGCTTGAGCAACATCGAGGCATCAATCTCCATGCCACTCATCCTGCTGTTTCCGCCGCTGGGCCGGCCGCTGCGGTGGCTGCTGTCGTACGTGCCAGGCACCAACGACTACCGCTTTCGCTTGAACCAGGTGTACGGCGTCCGCACATACGTGCAGATGTGCATCGACCGCCGGACCGCCATGCAGCTCCCGAGGCGTGTGGCAGATGCGAGTGACGCGGGCAAGAAAGGTGAGGAGTGCGGACCGCGTGCCGAGGGCGGTCGGGCAGATCCCTCTGGGGACGCGGCCTGGGACACCGGTGCCACCGCCACCCGGCCTGATGCTGGCAAGGATGCCATGACGCTCCTTCTCTCTGCCGTCAACAAGGAGACCAAGCAGCCCTTCTCGATGGAGAGGGTGGCGTCGCTGGCCACGGAGCTGATCGCCGCAGGCTCCGACACCACGGCCAACACGCTGGCGTTTGCGCTCTACTGCGTGAGCGGGGCACCCCACGTGGAGGCCAAGTTGGTGGAGGAGGTGCTTGCCCCAGGCAGGGGCCCCGGCGTGCCCATCAGCTACGCGGATTTGGACACCGGGTTCCTCTTTGTGGAGGCAGTGATCAATGAGGCGTTAAGGCTGTACCCCCCGGCATCCACCATGGCTCGCGTTGCGCAGGAGGACACGGTGATTGGAGGCCACAAGGTTGCGGCGGGGACGTGGGTGTTTGTGCCAGCGCTGCCCATGAACAAGGACCCTGCGATCTATCCTGACCCTGACGTGTTTCGCCCTGAACGGTTTCTTTATGATAAGGAGGGCAGCGGGAAGGCAAAATTCGCTGGCCAATTCAACCCGTTTGGCATGGGGCCCCGCATGTGCCTAGGCCACCGCATGGCCATGGTGGAGGCGAAGTTGGTGCTTATTCGCCTGTACCAAAGTTTCTCGTTTGTTAGGGCACCTCCGACCAGCCTAGAAGAGCCGTTAAAGCTCTTTCACACGGTCGTCACCAAGCCCAAGAACGGAGTTTGGATGCATGTGCTTACAAGGGCTGAAAGGACTGCAACAAATATCTAGCTAGAGTATGTATGTGTACCCGCCTTGATCTTCCTTACCATGTTCGTCCAGCTACGTGTGCGTGTAGCTAGCTGCCATGACCTACAGCTAAACGTTCTACTGGCATGACCTCTTTGACACGTACAATTGGCCATTTGCACTTGTGTAGACAGCTTAGACCGGTAGGATTGCGTGTGCCCATCCATCCATCCATCCATCCATCCATCCATCCATCCATCCATCCATCCATCCATCCATCCATCCATCCATCCATCCATCCATCCATCCATCCATCCATCCATCCATCCATCCATCCATCCATCCATCCATCCATCCATCCATCCATCCATCCATCCATCCATCCATCCATCGGGGTTAATGCTCCGTGACTCCCCAACGGAAGCACGAGTTTAATTAATTAATTAATTAATTAATCCATTCCATCCCATGTTCCCCTCCCACTGAGGACTCATGCTCAGGTGACTCAGTCACGTGTCTATTAATTAATTAATTTATTAATGACCTGGGCCCACTTGGCCAAGGTTGTTCATCATCTTTTTCCAAAACACGGAGAGGCCTAGGCCCCCCATCTAGTCCTCTAAAAGCTGCTCTTTGAAGGTGCGGGCCTTGCGGCGTCTAACCTGGCTGGGCCCGGCCCACGTGAGGAGGTGCCGGCCCGGTAACATGGCCACATCACTACGCTTAACTAGTCTACACTACTGCTATATAGTCCCCTAGGCTGGGGTGGCTGGGGTGGCTGAGGTGGCAGGGGTCGCCTGCCAGATAAACTAACAAACCGAGGGGCATGCCACATACCATGAAGTGCCTTCAAAGAACAGCTAGTAGAGGACATGGGGGGCCTAGGCCTCTCTGTGATTTGCATGGAAGAAGATGATGGACAAGGCCAAGTGGGCCCAGGTCATAGAGGACAACGAGCCCCCCCCAGTGGGGAAGCGCCCGCGTGTGCAATCCCGTGGGAGGCACGCCAGATAGCTCCCCTAGGGCAGCGTGCGGCTGCCTAGATAGATGAATGCTGTTAGATAGATGTAGTATGTAGCCGATGTAGATAGATTAGACCGGTAGGACTGTTTGCACCCATCCATCCATCCATCGGGGTTAATGCTCCGTGACTCCCCAACGGGAGCACGAGTCTAATTAATTAATTAATTAATTAATTAAGTGCCTAGCTCTAGCGGTCACGCCGGGCGTTCTTCCCATGACGGGTGACGCTCTTCTTCCCCACTGGGGGGACCGATCATTGTCCTCGACAACCTAGGCCCAGATTAAAGAAGAAGATAGCTCCGTGTTGTCTACATTCCCACCCTTGCAGGAAGTAGCTTAGCATTATTATAGGCCATATGCCCCTTCTCTGGGCTATTAATTAATTAATTAATTAATTAATTAGACTCGTGCTCCCGTTGGGGAGTCACGGAGCATTAACCCCGATGGATGGATTAATTAATTAATTAATTATCAACATCACTCCGTTGGGAGTAGATGTAGCACATAGCCCTGAGAAGGGGCATATGGCTTTTAATGCATTCTAGGCTACTTCATGCAAGGGTGGGAATGTAAGCTACCCCTGCTCTAGGTGCACCAGGGCACCCGCACCCTCATGGTCTATCACGCTATGCCCGGGTAAGGGGGGAGCATGCCTGTGAGGGGGAAGATCATCATGGCTATACAAAAAACTAGAGCGTGGCATCTCAGCAGAGAGCAGCTCTCTGCATGGGCACAGCATTACTAAATAAAACTAGGCATCGTCTGGAGTGTGGCTCATCATAGGCACACATGTACATGATTAAATAAAGCGCGTGGCTTAGCTGGAATAGGGCCTCTAGGAGGCGTACATGTACATGGCCACGGTCTATCTATTCTACACTACTACTGCTGTATTCCCCTAAGCTGGGGCGTCTGGAGTCGCTGGGGCCGCGGGGGTCGCCTGCCAGGGCTTGTGGCCCGCGACGTAGATGGCCGCCCCCTTCCAGTACACCGGCTGCCCTGCCTTGGTCCGCCGGAGCTGGAGGTAGGTCGGCCATAGCTCCCGTCGCCGTTGTTGCTGCGCCAGGGTCAAGTCGTCATCAAGGGTGAAGAGAGTCTTCTCGAGCCGCTTGCGGCGTCTGAGAAAAGAAATCTTGTCCGCCGGGGTCTTAAAGGTGAGAAGGAGCGGGGGCGGCCCTGCCTTACCCCGCGCGCGGGGAAGGCGGTGGGCGGCCAGCTCGATCTCACCAGTAAGGCCCATGCGATCAAGGATTTCTCTCTCAAAAGCACGCGCAAGCTTCTCGGAATTCTCACCTTCCTCCATCTTGAGATTCTTGACAATGACGTTGAGGCTGCGCTTGGCGAGCTCGGCCTCCTCGCGGAGGTCAAGCGTCTGCCGTTGAAGCTGGGCTGCGACGGCGGAGGTGGTGGAGGTGGTGTGTTGCTTAAGCATGTCCGCCCAGGTGGTGATGGGAGGAGCATCGCCGGCCAGGCCAGCCGGGGCTGGCTTGGCGGCAATGTCCTTCACCGCCTGGGCGGTGAGGCCTGCGGTGTTCTGCAGAACCTCGATAGCGATGGCGTTGTCCTTAAGACGCTGGTCGATGTCGCGGAGCTGGGCGGTGATGGAGTCGGAGGGGGGGGGGGGGTGGAGGCGAGGAGGGTGGCGGTGGCGGTGGCGGTGGCGGTGGGGATTTTGGGGAGCTCAGCAGCCATCTTACGACCCAAAACTTCCATGTCGCAAGCAAGGGGCGTCACATGCTGTGAGAGGAGGCGGAGGAGGGCGAATTCGGTCAAGGGGACGGGTTGCCAGAGGTCCGCGGAACAGCGTTGAAGGATGGAAAAGAGGGCGACAAGCTGAAGGCGCGGTCGCGACCAGCCAGACAGGTCAGCTGAGCGGAGCTGAAACTGGCCGTCAGACTGGCTGCGGAAGCATTTGTGGCGTTGGAGGCGTTGGCACAGGTCAAGAAGGGAGGCATACGACCCATAAAACAGGAGCTCCAGCATCCGGATGTGTGGCCTGTCGAAATAGCCAGGTCTGCGGACGTCGAAGGTGGAAAATAACTCATCGACGTCAAAGTCGGTCTCAGACCAGCTAGGTTCGGTGGGGCGGCTGCGTTTGGGCTCGGGCGAGGCTGAAGGCGAGGCAGGAAGCCCGGGAGGGTGCTGGACGACCACCAGTGCGCGACTAGTGTCACCACTGCCTTCCGGCCCTGATGGCGAAGCTGCAGCCGGAGCTGCAGACGTATTTTCATTGCCTAACGCATTCGCCAGGCTGCGTTGCGTTGTTGTGCGTTTGCTCGTCATAATAGCAGTTCGCGTAATAGCTGCAGGCGGGTCACAATACTGCGTTACAGCTGTAACCGTTTATAGTAGCAGATGCGCCTAGAAAAGATGCATCGGTTGCAAGTGATCTGACGGAATTTGGGGCTCAGACGCGAAAGTTCTGAGCTCCGCCGTCAGCCATGGCTACCTCGTGGCTCGTGGCATTTACGTACCGATCCTCATTAATTAATAGACACGTGACTGCATTAACACCGATGGATGGATGGATGGATGGGTGCAAACAGTCCTACCGGTCTAATCTATCTACATCGGCTACATACTACATCTATCTAACAGCATTCTAACTACAACATCTATCTAGGCAGCCGCACGCTGCCCCAGGGGAGCTATCTGGCGTGCCTCCCACGGGATTGCACACGCGGGCGCTTCCCCACTGGGGGGGGCTCGTTGTCCTCTATGACCTGGGCCCACTTGGCCTTGTCCACCATCTTCTTCCAAATCACGGAGACGCCTAGGCCCCCCATGTCCTCTACTAGCTGTTCTTTGAAGGTGCGGGCCTTGCGGCGTCTAACATCACTGGGCCCAGCCCACGTCAGGAGGTGCCGGCCAGGCTGGGCTGGTCGCAGTCCTGCGGGGGGGCCACGTGAGGTGTCTACCTGGTTGGTGCGAGCTAAGTGCCCTACTAGCTGCAGGCGTCGTTGCTACATATACTCTGGGCTATGTGCTACATATACTCCCAACGGAGTTATGTTCCTAATTAATTCATTAATAGCTCCGTGGTGAGCATATGGGCCCAGATGGCCTTGTTCTGCATCTTTCTCCATATAACGGAGAGGCCTGAGCCCCTCATGTCCTCTACTAGCTGCATGCTCCTTGAAGGTGCTCACTCCATATCTCCTAGCTCACATGCGCCATTTGCAGTTGTTTCACTTGATAATCATCAGCCCCTCGGATCGACGTGCAAGCGGGACTAGCCGTTGCATGCGCATGCCCCTGTCTACTGCATTAATTAATTAATTGTTCAGCCACTGGTGATGACATGGTCATGATCGTAATCCTGCACGTATGAGGGCGGGCCAGCTGGCGGCCGGCTGCTGTATAGGAATGCAAAGGTAGGGCACTTTGGTACTGTTTGATAGACAGGTTGGATATGAACATTTTGTGCAGAGGGCATTTGACAAACATTTGAAAAAGACAAGAACGAATTAAATTACCATTTATATCCCATTCATTTGAAACAAAACAATGCCTGGAGTAATGAGTTCAGGGTGCTGGCCACTCATCAACTTCTGGCACTACTGTTTGAACCATGCGCAACAGGTTTACATGTTGACAAAATCGTCAGCTCAGCCCAAGAGCAGACTGACGAAGCTGGCCCAGGTCATCCTGCTCGATCGGTCAACACCAATCTGAAAACCTAAACACGACTAGAGTGCAACGAGACTCGTCAGCCTTGATTCATGATGTGCGAGAACACCCTTTTGGACCCAAAGCCAGGGGATCTGCCTTCAATACAGCCACCATGACAGACACAAGCCGCTGGTCTCACCGTTACAAACAGGCATCCCCACAAACAGCACTTAGTGCCTCATTGGCTATCAAGCCTGCGCAGGTTGCCGGATGCCTGATCGTCCATCAGCGACACCACCAGGGAAGCACCCGTGGCAACTAATTCACAGCCGCTGCTCACGGGGCGGGGGAGCACTGGGCGGGGATCGTCGGCCCCTCTGCGATCTCGATGAGCGGCTTCCATTCAAACCCGCGGCTGGAGCCGACCTCCACCACGACGCGCACGTTGGGCACGAGGCCAGGCAGCAGGGAAAGATAGCGCAGCTCGGCGCGGGAGAGCACCTGCGACAGACGTACACCGACGAATATTATCAGATAAGAACACAAAGCGTATTAGTAACAAGGGCTGCTAGCTGTTCCATACCATATTAGCTACCGACAAAAATGAGAATCTAAGAAACTAGAATGAAAAACCAAAGGAGCAGGGTACAACAGGATACCGCATGTTGCGTTTATGGACACGTGTGACAACACGCGCAAATTAAGTGTGTAACCGCGGGCTAGCTATTATTACATTTATTCATTGACTAGCCACGCAGGGTTAACCATGGCTACAGGTTCAGCTGATTGATCCAGCGGCGCGGCATCGTTTGGGAGCGCGTAGCCACCCCTCGAAGCTCCTTGCCTTCAGGCGGCTCCCCGCAACGCCACCGTGCCGTGCAGCTCACGATCGCAGCACGTGCCTCGTGGCCACATCACCAGCAAGGTCGATGAGAGACAGCCTGCTTATCTGGGGGACTGGGTCGCCGTACGCTGGTATGTTGCGGCAAGTCACCGCCGAGCGTGCACGCAAACGTGACCTGCCTAGTTCAGTACTCACGCCCCCCCCAACCTGCGCCACACAGACGACAAGGATTCTAAATAAAAATACTTGGTCTTTGTCATACCCCGCGGCGCCTTGATGACCCAGAGCATGGGAGATAGGTAACACCAAGCTGTTGTTACCTTGCCCAGTGACAGCTCATACCCGTGCAGGAAGGTATTCAATAATGACACATTTGTTTCCCCCACCATGCCCTCGATGATCCAGAGAACCTTACACCTTATACGCTACTAGCGGCGTGTTTGGGGTTCTTTACTGGGCTCCTCCCCATGCCAGTCTAACTTGGATTGGTAAACAGAAAGTGCGTTTGCTGCCCTCACCTTGCCCTCAATGATCCACAGCACCACGCCCTTCTTGCTGTCGGGGATGACCGACAGCCGGTGCTCCAGCAGGCCCGGCTCAAAGAACATGGTCAGCGCCTGGCGGCCCAGGTGCGGCTGGTGGGGAAAGACAGGGGGGCAAGAGAGGGGGAGGGGGGGGGGGGAAGAGAGGCAGGGGAGCACAAGGTGAACGTGGGAAACAGGGGGTGTTGCAGGTTAGAATACAGCGAGGACTAGGGACGCTAAGCAACACGCATACCATTGTAAGGGTACTGAGGGTCACAAGGCACCAAAGAGGAGGACAGTTGCACATACGAGGAGAGCTATTCCCGTCATTTAGCACTTCAACATCACAGGGCCGCTGTGGCAAGACTGTTAGATGAGAGCATTTGATAGTAGCGCGTATACTGCAGAACATTGGGGTACAAATAAGCACAGACGGCTTCCCCATGCTAAAATTGGATCATCGAGGTAATGACAGCCTTTCAGTGGCATTTGAACGGTGCCACAACTTACAAAACCCTGACCTTCCAGGTGATGGTTAGAAAAAAAAAGAAAAAAAAAAGGCCCTGTATCCGACACAGACGGCAACTCTCCAAGCAGACAGGCAGGGGGCCAATGGGCTGACAGCAAGGCGTTGCTCGAGCACATAATGTGTGTCTGTCCCCACCACCACACAACACAGATACGAGGCCACACAGCATAATAGGGTTCCAAGCATGCTCCCAGTGGGGGTATCTTTTTGATCTTACAAGAGAAAAAGGGAGAGAGCGAAGGAAATGGGGAAGGCAGAGCGGGAAGGAACACGAGGGACAAAGAAAAGAGGAGAACAGGCTGGGTGACTTGGCTCGTGACGGCAAAAGCACTCCCAAACACAGGGACTTTCGAAACAGAGAAACCCAGCAAAACTTCTCAAACAACAAGAGCATGGCAGGGTTCACATTCTCGCGCATACTGACCGAAACCCTTGCCGAGTGCGACTCTTTTATGTGACTAGAACTGACTAAGAACATGGAGAGTATGTGCACATCCTGCAAGTTTTCTAAAGCCCCTAAAAACTCTAGTACATAGAATAATGAGTCAAACAAACCTGGGAGGACAGGACCTTTCCCCCCCCCTTCCCCTTTTTATGTCTCGATTTTCATCCGACTATATCATTAAAGCCTTAACGCAAGCACAGCCACACTGGCCCAATGTCAGGCAAGCAAGGGTGTTTCTGCCCAGCAAGAACCACTAGTGAATGCTTGTTATGATGATGGTGATGAGGTCTGTAATACGACCTATACCGCACAACAGATATGACGGCGACAATAACAGCCATTAACACCAACCAACATCAATAGGGCCCCAACATCACGAAAACGCCTGCAGGCAGCTGCACAGGCACTGGAAAGGAGTAGGATAAGGAAGAAAATGAACTTGGCCACGGCAATGACAGCCGCCACATGGATGATAAACTTGTGAATGTATCATGGGGGTGAAGCCACACACAAAAAAGATAAGCTTGCTCTGATGTCGAGGTAAACCCAGACTATAGACACACCCAATAAACCACAACGGTGTAATAGAACAAGCAAGACCTTCACAAGCCACATCCCCCCACACCAGCATGCTAGAAAGCAACATGCATTACCGACAAGAAAATAATCCTCGACGGCCTTGGATCATGGGAACGCCCAGCCATACCACCACGCTGACAGGTGAGCTACAACATCAGCTGCAAATGGTACATATACAGTTTTTAAGGGGCTGTAGCCATCTTCCAATAAAATTTCAAGGCGAACTACCCAAAAACTTTCTGATGGGAACCCTCTGCAACTTTACGCACTTCTGGAAAAGGGCATTTTCACTCCTTTCACAGAGTTTCAGTGACAGGATAAGGCGTTAAAGCTTACCGGCGTAACACCGTGGGTCCTCATCAGGTAACCTTCCAAGTCGCCGAGACCCTTCGCCGTCAGGTTCAAAATGTGGAATCCCTCTCCCTTAAGCCGAGAAGCATAGCGACCCTCATATCCGCCCTCTGGGGGGGTGAAGCAACCTACAGCGCCATAATTCTCGACATCATCCAGCCACTGTCCCAAGTCTCCCTTGATCAGATCCCCCCCCAGAAACTGAGCTAGACCCGCCTGCACCGTTAGGGTGGCCGCTTGTGGCAGAGCAGCCTTGGCTGGAGCGAGATGTAGCCTGGAGGCCGGAGCGCCCAAGAACGCACTCTTTTTAGAATTCGCAGCGGGCTGAGCACCCGAGGATGCCGCCTGCTTTGCTGGCCGCGGGATTGAAAGGGATCCAACTGGCAAGACAGCTGATCTGCACACGGAAAACGCCATGTTTCTCGCTAAAAACAAAATTAACTATATCCTCATTCAGCTACACACACCGGGATCGGCTAGTTGACGGGCGTTAACTCGCGACAAGCTCGTGCCCGCGAGGCCGTGGTGAGCGCGCTCCACCATTTACCCATTATCAGAAACACAACCGTTTCCTGTCGCCCCTCCTGTGCCGATCGATTGCTAGCCTACCAGGCTGTAACCGTGTGCGGACGAAGGGACGGCCATGCTACTGTATTCCGGTTGTTGGCAGACGCGCCGCGTCGAGCCCGGCAAGCTGGATCCCAGCGCACCGCGGCGGGGGGGTGTATCCGTCGAGCCCGTGTAGTAGTAGGTCCGCGGTGCGCACAAGCCGAAGTCAACTGTGACGCGGCCAATTTTAGTGGAAGTTCATAAACGTTTTGTTGCTGACCAAACTTTTGCGAAGAAACGTACACTTTGTACTCTCCGCTGTTCTGGCACGAGTTTGTGCCCTTCTCCAATCTCCATCGCCCCATGCGTTTCTCGCCTTTTCACCACCAATTCGAGGGATTTTCCTCCTCGTTTTTCTGAATGGTGACCTTAAGAAGGCCTTCCCTTAAGCTGGAAAGGCGCTTCCTAGGGCACATCGCTTTTTGCGATCAACTGCATGTGAAACTGTCTTGAAATTGTCTTGCGTCAGTATGCATGGCACGGTGTCGTTTATGATGTGAATTTCTAGACACAAGCGTAGGTTACGGCGGCTAACCATCGTGAGCTAGCTCTTTAAAGATATGCAATTCCAGTAGTTTCTGGGAGAGCAGCCTTGCAGGAAGCATCTTTTTGCGAACAGAATGAGCGTCTCACTACTGGAAGGCGATGATCACATGCGAGCGGAGACGTTGAAGGCAATCAGCGATGGGCTCCAGTGCAGCATATGTCAGGTACGGTTTCTCGCTAGCAGGCACCGCTCGAATGTATGTAGTCTACGTTACAGCAAAGTATGTAGTTTTAATTTGCTGTACTTGGTGCGTTCGGCTTGATGGTTGGTTTGGCCCCATCACGATGGTGGCTGAATATGCCGGTGGCTGAATTGAGGCATGAGCTGCGCTGGCTGTACATGCTATTCCAGTAAATTGCGCCCTAAGTGGACTTCTTTATGGTATTTACGAATTCAGCTCTTCAGAATTTATTTGTTGTACCCGATCAAGTGAAAATTCAGTTTTCTTTCCTTTTTAGGTCTTGCACGAGTTGGTTCGATTGGCATTTACTCTGCCCTCACCTTTTCGTGCACGTTGTCATTTGAACCGATGTTGCTCCGCTCCAACTTCCCTCACCGAAGTGCGTTGCCAGAGTAGTGATGTTACGCCTCATAAACACCACATGCCATTTAGGTTACTGGATTAAATGCCATTTAGGTTACTGGTTTGCAGGCTGCATCCCAAAGCGTCTTGGGCTACAGCTGTCCACTGGTGTTGCTTCCCCAGCATGAATGCTCGTGGCAATCTCTGGAGTTCCGTACACTTTTTTATCCTCCCCCTTCTTTTTCCAGCAGTAAAAAGATTATTGGCTCGCCGCCACCATCCCACATTGTGCACAGGGATTAGAAGGACTTGACAATTCTCTGTGACGCCCCAGCACAGGCATGTGCTCAATCAATAGACGACTCAAACAAATTTAAATGGAAAAAGAAATGCGCTTGCATGTTTTTTTATGGGGTTATGTGCCCCACGGTCCCCCTTCCCTTAAGCAGCAAAAGCATGTAGTAGTGTGTCTTCTTAAAGAGCCTTTTTCACTTTCAAGAGCTCGTGACTAAATTGGTTACCCCTGCTTGATTGCCCTGACCTCCCTCCCGCCCCTGCAGGGCCTCCTCCAGGACCCCTGCATGCACGACAAGTGCGAGCAGCTCTGGTGCCGGGCCTGCATCGCCCCCTGGCTGGCGCGCGAGTCCTCCTGCCCCACCTGCCGCGGTTTGCTCCACCCGGGCATCCTGCGCCCCGCCCACCGCATCATCCGCCAGCAGCTCGAGGTGCTCCCGGTGCCCTGCCCCCACCGCGACGACGGATGCCCTCTCATGCTCACGCGCGCCGCTCTGGCGGCACACTCGGAGACGTGCCCCAAGGCGGTGGTCCCCTGCCCCAACGCGGGGTGCCAGGTGGCGCCAATGCCCAGGGAGCGGCTGGGTGAGCACGCGGGCGGTTGCGAGTTCCGTGCGGTGGAGTGTGACAAGTGCGGTGCACGCGTGAGGGCGGCCTTCCTCGAGGTAACGGCTTGGGGGTGGAGGATGTCAAGGCCGTGGTCAATGGTTTTTTTTCCCCCCCACTCACTTCTCGCCTTGCGAACGTTCGGCTATCGCACCCCTCTATCATGGCTATTGCCCAACCACTTAATCAGTAGTAGCTGTTCAGCACAGCTATAGTTGTTGCTGGAACATGCCCCTGCCACCTTGCTGGAACGTGCAGTCGGGGTAAAGGTGTTATTCAGCACGCTGCGTGTTGCCAGGACCCCGTTCTGTGTTGTTTGTTATCCACTGGCTCCCTGTCACGGTGTGTGCCATAGGAAGCACAGCCATAGCCCATAGGAAGAGCTAATGCTCCGCGGCTCCCCAACGGGACTGCGTGACTCATTAATCAATGTATTATTAGGAAGCACCCTGCGCCCTTATGCTGTATCTGTCCCTCTTGCCTCCCTTTCCTCGCAATGGTGCAAGTACCCCAGGCCGCTTATGCCCAATCCCCCCGGGTTGCGACACCCCGCCCCCCCCCCCTCCACGGTGTCATATCCCCCTTACCCTCCCACTTTTACGCCCCTGCGCACCCGCTCGCCCACTCACGTCACCACGCACACACACGCACGCCCACACTGTCCTTGCCACGCATAGTGTCATGGCATCCCACCCACCCGCCCACCCACCCACCCACCCACCCACCCACCCACCCACCCACCCACCCACCCACCCACCCCCACCCACCCACCCACCCACCCACCCACCCACCCACCCACCCACCCACCCACCCACCCACCCACCCACGTGCTCCCATGCCTGGCCTTTCATCCCTCCCCGGCCACCAGATCCACGCGAAGCTGATTTTTTTCTACCGTTATATGATTACAAAAAAACAAACCCCGCCAGATCCACGCCAAGCTGATTTTTTCCTACAATTACATTATTACAAAAAACCAAACCCCACCAGATCCATGCCAAGCTGATTTTTTTCTACCATTACATAATTACAAAAACGGAAACCCCGCCAGATCCACGTGAAGCTGATTTTTTTCTACCGTTACATGATTACAAAAAAACAAACCCCACCAGATCCACGCGAAGCGCGTGTGCCCCGAGGAGACCGTCCCGTGCGCCCACAACGGCGGGTGCGAGCAGCGGCTCAAGCGCAAGGCCATGGACGAGCATGTGGGCACGGCCTGCAAGCGCGCCACCGTCATCTGCCCCATCGCTGGGTGCGCCGACCAGGTGCGGCCGATGGTCCTTTTTGTATGCTTGCGGCCTTGGGCTGCTACACTGCGCCCTGCGTGTCTTGTGGCCCAGGGGCTGCTACGCTGCGCCCTGCGTGTCTTGCAGCCTAGGGCTGCTATGCCCAAGGTCCTTGTTCTGTCCTTGCGGCCTAGGGCTGGGAAAAGGTGGGGCTGGATGCCGCGTCTGCCTCCCCTGTGGTCTAGGGCTGGGCCTACCTCCATTGTGGCCCTCAACTTGTGCCCCGCGCCGTCGTTCCTTTGTCCTTGCCGTCCCGGTTCTCCCTCCATGCCCCGATGTGGCCTGCCCACTGAGGCAGTGAGAGAAGCTTGGGCGCCCTCCCTTTCTCTCACTGTGTCAGGGGTTGAAGGTTCATTTATTGGTACCCACGTGACGCAGTATATGTGCTTTTAATCAATATAATTATTCATCGTGGCCACGAGGTAAGGATTCAAAGGTACGGGCCATGAAGGTACGGGCTATAAGGTAGGACCAGAAAGGTAAGGGCAAGATATAAAGAAGCTATGCGCAGTCAGCAGTGAGAGAAGTGAAGTGTCACTAGGCTTGTAACGTGCACTTTGGCATGCCTGGTAGTCCGCCATATTGTGGCCTGGTTGTGGCCTTATTGTGGCCTTATTGTGGCCATATTGTGGCCTGGCTGTGTACGATACATTGTGAGGGATGATGTGTGCTCGACGATCCTCTCAAGTCTGTAAGTCTCATGGAAGTTGCCCGCTCAATAGTTGATACCCGATTGTGTTGTTTACAGGGCGATGATCAAGCCGGCTTCGTTTCTGAATGCGTTTGCTGAGTTGTGTGATAGGCTGTTGGGGTGTACCGCGCGTGCATCCCCACTCCCTCTTTCCCCATTGCCATATGACCTTCTCCCCCCCCCCCCCCCTGATTCTTTTTCTTCTAATTTCTTTTTCTTTACCACCCGCAGGTGCTGCGTGGCGTGCTGGACGATCACCTGGCGTCCTCGGTCCAGGCCCACCTGGCGTCCCTGTCCCGCGAGGTGACCAGCCTGCACGCCGAGTTGGCCCGCCAGCGCGAGGACCACCGCCGCGAGTTGCTGCAGCTCAAGGCCGACATGACGACCCTGCGGGGCCGACTGGACCAGCAGCGGCACCAGCAGCAGCAGCAGCAGCACGGCCGAGTCAGCCCTAGCCGAGTTACTGTTGGCCCGCGGACGGGGGGACCTGCCCAAGCCGGGCCGAGCGGGGTGCGCCCGACCGCGCGCCGGAGTATCGGCACGGCGCGGCGGTTGGTCCCCGCTCCCACGCCCCGGCGCAGCACTCCTCCCTGGCACATGCACTTGGAGGCGGGGCGTTGGAGCGGGGATGACAGCGAGGAGGGGATGCCGTACCTGGGCAACACGAGGGGGCTAGACCGGTACTTCTCGCGGTACCGGCGGGCAGTGAGTAGCCGGCTCACGGAGAGCGATGACGACGAAGAGGAGGAGGGGGAGCAGGGCCTGGAGGTGGATGTCACGCCGGAGAGGCAGGAGGCGGAGGAGGATGGCTTGGACGTGAGTGAGGAGGATTCGTCATCGTCGACTAGCGAGAGCAGTGACGAGGATAGCGATGAGGAGGACGAGGAGGAGGAGGAGGATGGATAGGGCAAGAGGGGTGCCGGTGATGATGGTTAAGGGTTTGAGGGTCAGGGATGGTGACAGGTGGGCCTCAGGAAGATGACGAAGATGAGGGGGGGTCGTGCCACTGTCTTCTGGGAAGATGAGCAAGGACTGGTGGTTCGGCAAGGACTGTTCTTACCTTGGAGCGTTACCCTCAAGGGTTGCCCACTGCTATTAGCAATATGTGGAGCGAGCCCCCCCCCCGCATTCTGCTGGCTGGCTGTACCGTTCTTTGTAAATATGGAGTCGGCGCGTGGGTCTGCAATCCTGTGGCGCATCAGGTGCAGCGGCCATGTCCCCACAGCTGGAACATTGCCTACGTGTGCAATATAGGAAGGGCTTTTCCTTTTCTGGAGGCGCAAGTTTAGGTTTGCAGGCATGAGCACATTGATACTTGATTACAGATGGCAGTGCTGGAAACTGGACAGCGTAGAGCCTTTATTTTGAGACGCTGTGATGGGGGTGTACACAACGTTGCATGCATGCTGGCATCCATTGATGCTAGGCTGCAAGCACATATTAACCAATGTGGTATTACGTGACGTTTACGCGGTGTTACGTTTTTTCTAGCGTAGTAAGAATTTTTCTAAATAGCTTAGAGTTAGCTTAGTTAGGTCTCGCGGCTTCGCTCACCTCCACGGCTCCACCCATCAAGCAAGGGAATACAGCTGCGCCACCCCCGCCCCTGCTCCCAGCCGCCGCCGCCCGCCCGGCCGCCCTGGCCGGCCCCGCTGGGCCCCCTGCCCCGCCTAGGTCAGTGGCGGACTACCTAGTCCCCCCGCTGGTCGGCCCACTTGGCGACCCGTCCGACATGCCTCCTTTCACCTCTCGCGAGGTCACGGAGGCGGTCCAGCGCCTGCGTTATGACGCAGCCACCGGCTCCGACGAGATTCCTGCCGCAGTTGTGAAACTTGCAGCCGAATTCGAGGACACCGGTGTTATGCTGCTCTTCCGGGACATCTGCAACCGCCTTCTGCTGTCGTCGCAACCACCTCCAGCGGCCTGGCAACACAGTTTTCGCACGATGCTGTACAAGAACAAGGGGTGGTCAGCCGACCCCGGCAACTACAGAGGGGTGTGCATTCAAAGCGCCCCCCTCAAGCTTCTTATGCGGCTCATCCTGAACCGCCTGCGCACGGCCCTGGACGGTCACCTCGGCGAGACTCAGCAAGGCTTCCGTTCAGGTCGCAACACAGTACAGGCGCTCTTCGCTCCTCGCCGACTGGTGGAGGAACTGCAACGCCTTCAGCCTGGTGAGTCCCCTTTGCACCTTGTGCTGGTGGACTTCATCAAAGCCTTCGATTCGGTTTTCTGGCCTGCGCTTTGGGACATCCTCGAGCTGTTCCGGATCCCCCGCCCCCTTATGGCTGTCATCCGCAACCTGTATGAAGGGTCCACCACTTCAGTGCGCACTTCTTACGGGACCACGCCACCATGCCCTTTACAGAAGGGTGTGTGGCAGGGCTGCGTGCTGTCGCCCTACCTGTTCATTATTGTTGTCGAATACGTAATGATTCAGGCGCGCCAGCGATTTGCCCGCATCGTGGGTAGGGAAACAGGGGTGCAGGTTACTAACAAATTCTGGCATGGCGGAGCGGACACGGAGATTCGGCTGGCAGACATCATCTACGCAGACGACACCACCCTCTTCGAGGACACTGGGCACGTGCAGACATGGCTTGACTGCCGGCCTGGCTATCGAGGCCCGTGCAGTGGGGCTTGAGGTCAGCAGGAAGACAGAGGCCCTGGCGGTTGGGATCACCCACTCACCGCCACCCCTCTATCTCCTCGACGGCTCTCGAGTCCTGTACCGGGACCGCGTCAAGCTGCTGGGCAGCCTGCTCCCCAGCTGCGAGGTTGATTTGGACCATCGCATCTCCCTCGCCTGGCACGCTTTACGCCAGTACCGGGCCCTATGGCGCAAGCCCCTGGGCAAGATCGAGAAACAGGACCTGTTCAAGGTCCTCGTCCTTCCTGTTCTCACGTATGGGGCCGAGACGTGGCCCCCTCACCGCCGACCTGGCCCGCAAGCTGGACGGCGCGGTCACCGCCAACATGCTGCGTTCCATTTTCAGAGTAGGATATGCTGCTCATGTCCGCAATGAGGACCTGTACCAGGGCATGCCATCATCACCAGCACCATTAAGCAGCGGCGCCTGCAGCTCGTAGGGCACCTAGCTCGCACTAACCAGGTAGACACCTCACGTGGCCCGGGCCCCGCAGGACTGCGCCCAGCTCAGCCTCATGGCCGGCACCTCCTGACGTGGGCCGGGCCCCCTGATGTTAGACGCCGCAAGGCCCGCACCTTCAAAGAACAGCTAGTAGAGGACATGGGGGGCCTAGGCCTCTCCGTGTAAAGAAAGAGGCACGTGTAATGCAAGGCTTGGATACATAGGTTGCATGGGTGATCCATGTGCTTACGTGCGGGCAAACATGACGCTGGAATGCTTGCTAGCAAATGGTGGCAAGATGCTAACAAGATATGATTATACACCAAGACTGATTATGGTCACCTACCGGGTGTATCCGCAAGCCAAGAGCCAGGAGATAGCCATGGCTGACGGCGGAGCTCATAACTTTAACGTTTGGGCACCCAATTCGGCCGTGAATATCACATCGCTTCGTCATTCTAACTAGACGCACGCGCTGATATACTTTCCCGAAGCTGTTACGCAATATTATGACGAGCAAATATGCACCTCGACGCAGGGCAGCTTAGATGCAGCGCTGAGCCCTGAAGCTACGCATGAAGCTACACCTTGGTAGAGTTCCGCCTCCCGGCCCAGGTGACAGTGGAAGGCCGCATTACCACTTCCCAAGCTTACGTGTGACGTCGCGGAATACCACCGCCTCCTCGCCCACGACCTACCAAAGAACCTACCAAAAAGCCTAATTCTACCTAACTAACTCTAGTGAGGCCGCCGGCTAATGAGGAGCTGTTCTGTGCGAAAGTCGGACGCGACGATTCAGATCTCAATGCATTTACATTTGTATAGCTTTATTAATATGCCATAAACCAATTATTATGCCGTGAAAAATAATAAATTCAGGATATTACTCGTGAAGGAAACTGCGGTGTTTTGCAGGCACTAAAATGCGGGCGATGGCGTTGTCGTGGAGGCGTTTGTCGATGTCGAGGAGCTGGGCGGTGATCAGCGGCGGTGGATGCGCGGTAGACGTGGCGGTGGACTCAGGTGGAGGCAAGGAGGGTGGAGCCTGGAGGTCGGGAGGTGACGGTGCCGAAAAGGTGAGGGAGCTCAGCAGCCAACGTGCCGCCCATGGCAGCCACATCTGTCGCAAGGGGGGTCACATGCTCAGGCTCGAGGGCCTCTAGTAACTCTTAAGGACTGGGAGCGGAAGGTGGATTCGGAAATGGATCGAGCCCAGATCTTGCCGTCAGAGCGCATTAGGAGGGAGCATCTGGAGAATGATGTGGAGTTGGGGCCGGGAGCATGTGAGTGCAGCAGAAAGGTGGTGCTAACCCAGGTGCCGTCTGGATGGATGAGGCGGTTGATGCTGTGGATCGAGATGGAGGCTCAGCTCAAAAAGCGAGGCGTAGTCGATCCCCGTAGTATGAAGATGCAGTGCATGGCAGTGCACGGGGCCAGGTTGGTCCAGTCGTGGTCGTCGACATTGAAGGGTTGGGGCCGAAAGCGCTGTTCTGCTGGCGACTGCGTTTGGGATCAGGCAATGCCGAGGGCGAGGCCGCAGGAGGAGCCGAGTAGACTACTAACGCTTGAGTCAGTGCCACTGCTGCCTGCTAGGCCGGGCGCAACTACAGCCGGAGCTGCACTGAGGCGTATCTTCTTGGCTCATCGCATCCGCCAGGCTGCGTTGCGTAGGCGAGCGTTTGCTCGTCATAATATTGCATGATAGCTTCGGGAAAATATATCAGCGTGTGGCAGCGTCTTAGAAAGACGAAGCGATTGTGATGACGGCCAAATTTGGTGCCCAAATGTGAAAGTTACGAGCTCCACCGTCAGCCATGGTTACCTCGTGCATGGCTAGTGGCTCGTGGCCTCGTGCCTCGTGCCTCGTATACATCTTCACGACGTATACAGCACATAAATACTGCACAACTGCACCCTGCTATGGTTGACATGCAAGCAACGTCGAGTAGGATGGCGGTCTTATCTAGAGAGGCTGGGCAGCTCTAGGTCGGTAGAAATAAGTAGAAAACTGGCAGAAACTATACTGAGGTAGAAATACGCGATATACTTACGCCTGCAAGCACTAGCTATTGAGCCGGTGGCAGAGGCCATTTCCAGGAAAATACAGCATACCGTAGCAATAGCTCCACGGATTCATTGGCAGATCGCGTTTTTCCGCGTTTTCCGCGGACCGGCACTGAACGCAAATGGTTTTCACCTTTGCGGCGTGCCAAATCAGAATAGCTCCACGGTCACGCCTTACACTTATTGCAGGCATGGAGCATCATGCCCTGAACTACCCAATAAAATTCTGCAGAAGTCTCCATTTAGCCGAGAGTCCGGGAGTTCAGAATTGATAAACATGTGTTATGAAGTCGATGCACCATGGAAATACCAAGCATGGTGCCGCAGCAGACCCGAGTCTTGCCGCAATAATATTAATTAATTAATAATTCAAATTAATTAATTAATTAAAAGACACGTGACTGCATCACGTGAGCATAAGTCCTCAGTGGGAGGGGCCGAACATGGGATGGAATGGATTATGTAAGCTATCTAGGTCCTAGTTACAGGGTTGTGGGCACCACGGCCCGAATCGCTATGAATGCCATACGCGGTCACACGCGGAGCCCGGCCCCCACAGACTTGGGGGTGGTCTCCTTCATCACTACTTGCCATCTATCCTTGCGTACCATTAAATTAAATTAAATTAAATTAAATTATAACATGCCTCCGTGGGGAGGTCATGTAGCACATATTTCATGATGGATGGGTGGTGTGGAGGAAGCCGCGTGATCGAACGATCCTAACTCTATCTAGAAAATCCTAACTACACTACTCATCAAAACGCCTCCTCCGCTTGGGGGGAGGTGGCTTGCCCACAGGGTCGGGCGTGTGCGCCTTGACAATCTTCTTCCACCGCGTCTTGTCCTGCATGGCAGTCCAAAGACGGGAGAGAGAGTGGATGCGGTGCTCAAACTGGGCTGGGACCACTAGGTCGTCCAGCAACATCTGAACGTAGTTGGTGACAGGTTTCCCTACCCTTTTGGGAATGTCCTTGGGGCCAGGCCAGGTCAGAATGTGCCGCCCCGGCTGGCCAAGCCGCTGGGGGCCGGCCAGACCAAGGGCCATCTGCGTACCATCTGCCTCCATATGACAGACAAACCAGGAGGCTGCCCGGGCGTGAGCCCGTCACTGTCTAGGGTAGCACATGTCCATGCCGAGTCTATCACGAAAAGTCCACGGGTGGCGGCCCTGCCGTGCGCGGCCTGGGGCACGCCAGGTGAGGACATAACGCCCAGGCTGGGCGGGCTAGGTGCCAGCTAGTCTTAATCTGATGTGTTTACCTGATCTGTGCGGGGCCCGGTGGCGCACTGCGGGCCAGGTGCCCGGCTAGGCCCAGGCGCCTGTGCCTAATAATGTGGGAAACATAGGGCAAATCAGCGTACAAATCCTCATTACTCATGTGCAAACCAACGGGGATGTTAAGGGCCTTGCGCAGCATCTTGGTCACTGACGGTGCCGTCGAGGCGTTGCTCCAGCTCCTGCATAGGTCAGGATCGTCAGAATGACGACCTTGAAGAGGTCACGCTTGACGATCCGGGGTAGGGCGGGGCTGCTCCACCAGCGGCGGTGGTCATGGACTTGCGCCCACGGCCCCACGCCAATGCTGATCCGTGTCATCAGGTCGTCCTCGCAGTCGGGAAGCCAACTGCCGAGCAGCTTGAAGCGGCCTGAAGTAGGGTAGTTGACCTCGGTGTCGTCTAAGAGGCGGAGTGTGGGCGGGGGCCCTGCCATGCCGAGAGCCAGGGCCTCCGTTTTGGGGCTGATTTCTAGACCAACCGCGCCCGAGCCTCGAGCGCCAGGCAGTCCAGCCAAAGTCGGTTGGGCAGGGCTCTGGCTTCTCGATGAGCATGATGTCATCGGCATAAATGAGGTCAGCTAGTGAATTCTGCTTGTTAGTCGCCCCCCCTTCCCCAAGCTCGTTCGTGATCACTAGGCCAGGGGCATGGCCTGCAATGCTAGCAAAGCGGGCACGTGCCTGGCGCATAACATAATCCACTACAATAATAAACAGGTACGGCAACAGGACGCAACCCTGCCAGACGCCGGTCTGAGTGCAGTGGACATGGCGGGGTAACGCCGTGTTGAGTGCGCACCGAAGTGGTCGACCCCTCCTACAGCGTGCGGATGACGGTAATCAGGGGAGTGGGGACGCGAGCGCGAGCAAGGACAGCCCATAGAGCATCCCAGAGGACAGAATCAAAAGCCTTGATGAAGTCGACGAAGATCAGGATGGCGTAATAATATGTCAAAGGATGGCGTAATAATATGTTATTATATGTATGCCGGTTTCCAGGGTTTCCGCATAAAAAATGGGTGGAAAACTGGAATAATCTACGTTTCCTTTGTCCCAGTACCTCCACAAACTCGTAGAAACCTACTTATCAACCTATAAACGCATCATCATGGTTGTGCAGCCACCCAACAGCCACTGAAATTTGCGCGAAAACTGGCGAGAAGTACCTAGCTGCCGCCATCGCCGTCGTCTTCACCTTCGTGCGGCGAAAATGCCTGATTTCAGTGGTGGAGACAAGTATTCCTGGACGCATGGCGATATTTGTTTGCAGCTGTCACCAAAAAAATGGAAAAAATACCAGGATTATTTCTTGAATTCTACGGGATGGAAGGAGTCTGTCCACCGAGTTTCAGGCCGAAAATCTCGTTTCTACTGTGTCTAGCTGCCACGTGTCAGATTACAACGCGATACATTGCGTTCGAACCCTACAACGCGATGTATCGCGTTGTAAAAAAACACGGATCCTGCATGATGAACATTCCGGCACCATTGCATTTTTTTATTGCATACACTCTTTTCTAGTGAGTGTTGCTTCCCTCAGCAAGCCATAACTTGAATACAGACACAGGCATCATGTTGATTTCTAGTAGCATGCAAACTGTTGCATTACATCATACATAAGTACAGTTGCATGTCCCCCACGCCACTATGCTCCTCAGATTGCCTCACGGCGCATCATCGTGTGAAGACGAAACATGCAAGAACACACAGCTACGGAATGCCGGAAATACTGGGGCAGAGTGTCTCATCCCTGGCAAGGTGATGCGTGGAAGACTCTCTGGCTTCTTGCCCACTCCCTCAGCCACAGAGACTGTGTCCTTTGTAGACAAAGAGCCCCAGCTTCCAGCAAACCACTGAAGGGGTCAATAGACAAAAAAATCAAACTCCCTGCCCCACAATGCCTTTGGTTAAGCGCGAGCTCAACCAATTAACAACGCTTGGACAGCATTGTATCACTATTGCCTTCTATCCGGTGACACGTATCACGGGAGCACGCATGACTCCTAGTCATTTCCCTCGCCTGCTCAATCTCAGCTGCCCGATGCCTCATCTCAGACTACTAGCTATTCCAAGGGCTGCTGCTAAACCGCTAAGCCATATGGGCCGCGGCTGCGTACTGGGCACTTGTGGGCACCGGATTAATCAATCAATTGCTTGGGCGCCACATAAGATAGGCATTCCAGGCACCTGGGTGGCTTGGTAACACCGCCCACCTCATATTCGCTCTCATCTCATCACACCAGGTTACGAGCCATAACTTTGCGCTCCGCGATTGCCAAGGGTCGTCTTCAAAGGGCCAGCCAACAGCCACGGGCAGATATTGGTCCCATTTGACACACCCAGCCAAGAATTAGCCTTTCAGGGAAGTGGCCGCCCCCCCACCCAAACCACCCGTCCGACAAAAGGTGTCCCGCTTCAGCTGCCTAGGCACACCACTGCCGGCCAGTTGCCCATGCCTCCTTTGGTAAACGCTGACTCGCACGGCATCCTTCCTCTGCCGTCCCAGGCTACCATCCGACTATAATGCTTCCTCCAGCCTCGATCCTGGGAAACACAAGCGGCCTCGTACTACCAACCTCACCCCCGCAGAATGCCAGGCACAGCTTCCCACCAGGGTGGTCGAGACATGCCTCCGACCAGGGTGGAGAGAAGCGGATCAACCAATCCGGTGGACACCCCCCCTTGCCGCTGCTAATGCTTCTTCCTCAAGAATCGCCTGAGAAATGTTGCGGGCAGACCCCACAAGGTGGCACCACGGACCAGCTGGCAACCAAAGTCAGTCCTCTGCCTTCCTTTCAGCCTCCCTCACTTCCTTAGCGACGTGTGCCACCTGGGTGATAGTGGAGACTCGCAAGGGGACTAGTCAGGCTGCCTTTCGCGGCCAAGGCTGCTGCATATACCGCAAACCCATGCGTTACCACGGCCCGATCGTGACGGCGGCCCAAAGCCACAGTTGCGGCTCTCACCATCAAAGCAGAGTACCAGGTGAGCGGACCTAACTGATTGTGATGGATGCAGGAACAGGCGAATGGACCAGGCAGAGCCGCCGCAAGGAGGACCCAAAGACCGCAGGCAGGCGGCCGGGTCAACAACATCGATGTCGGCATGCCCATCTCGCCGCGGTTTGCAGCCGGCAGAAGTCGAACTTGGGGGTCATCTCGCGTTTCGACTGGTGGCGACGCCAGCGCAGGCGTGGCAGAATCACCTGCTCCCACCGCTGGTGAGTAGAGCCGCCCGCGTCAGCACACCCCGGCCCTGCCGGCGCTCAACCCAATCATCTGCTCCAATCATCAACCGCTGCGATCCATCCATCCGGCTTCCATGAGACGTTGTAAGCAAGGGAGGGTGGTGAGGACTTGGAAGCAATAGGGTAGGACAAAGCAGGGCGGGGGAAAGCAGGTCCGCAGGTGCTTACGTGACCACCCCAGCACACCCCCACTGCGGCCAAGCTCCCCCGCACCCCTATCCCCCACTCATGCTGGATCACGCGAGCAGCAAGGCGCCTCGCCAGGGCATCGACTGGCAGGGTGCCACCATTACGTGACGCGGCGGTCCGACTTGTGGGAGGCAGTCGGGTGGAAATCCAGCGACCAGCGACCTTTGCACGCCAGCAACCTGTGTTCCTCTGGCATCAAGCCTTCCTTTCACTCGTGCGAAGTGGACCAGCGGCTAGCCACCGCCCAGTCGCGGCCCGGCTGGCCACACGTCACGATGGGTGTGCCATGCTCTCCACGCCTGTTGGAACGTGCAACCGGGACGTATGCTGGCAGCCCGAACCCTTGCAGACGTCTTGCGACCGGAACTCATGCCCGCGTGCATGGCCACCACGCAGGCATCCATCCATGCCTTGGATGGATGCACTTGCGCCTGACCACCCTGCCACCCTGCCCGAACAGTGGGTGCCCGTGCTGTGCCCGCTCCGCCCGCCCTGTGCCCGCTCCGCCCGCGCTGTGCCCGCTCCACCCGCGCTGTGCCCGCTCCGCCCTGCATGATTCCCCTCAGACACTTTTGCTCCACCATCACAGTAGCGCGGGATGCGCGGTCCAGCCGCGCATGCCCTCCGCACCATCCGCCGATGACACCTTGGGGGTCCACATAACCACCATCATGCCATGCTTGACGGGAAGGCTTCCAACACAAGGCGTGCATCAAGAGGCAACCGCATCCACCGCGTCACCCCGTCAGGCAATTGCTGCCCTGCCCTTGCGTCTCGCACCTGGATCATAGGCCATATAAGAATGGATCATAGGCCATGATGGGTCAGATCATAGGCCATATAAGAAGCCCGTGCCAGCACCGGTGTCGACATCCAAACATGCTTGCCCCTGGTCATGTCAGCGACCCACGCTCGGCGTGTCAGCCACCCACAATCACATCCAACATGCTTGCCCCTGGTCATGTCAGCGACCCACGCTCGGCGTGTCAGCCACCCACAATCGACCGGTACACTTCTGCCCCCGGTTCAATAGCCCGTGCGCCATAGTCAGGATCTGGTGAGCTTGACCCGGGTCGCCTCACAGACTCCAATGCATATTATTGGTATACTATTATCCCCTGGCTTGATAATGCGTGTCAGGAGCCGGTGAACTCGGCAAGGAAGGTCCCTGCCAGGTCCATGAAGAGCAGCTGCGACCCGGAGCAGCGCTGCAGGTCCAGCACGTACTTCTCGTCACGCACCTTGAAGAGCTGGGGTACGGAGGGGGGAGGGATCGCAACGGTGTTTGGGACCAGGAGTGGAGTTAGTAAGTTTGGCGGGGTGGGGGGAAAAAAGAGGGAGGATGTAAGGGGGGGGGGGAGAGAGATGTTGAGCATTTTCAGGAGCTGGGCACGTTGATAGGGGAGGGAGAGCTATGATTTGCTTGTGGCGCGCGGGGCGGAAGATTTGTACTTGTGTTGTGTGTGTGTGTGGGGGGGGGGGGGGCCTAGGCTCCGCGATGGTGACCCCCCAACAGTTGTTGACAGAGAAAGGGCATTGAGGGGTCGGGTTGCTAGGATCTAGGCCGCGTGTTGGGGCGAGCATGGTAGCAAGGTTGGTGGCACGGATGGGAGTGGGGTGATGTTGGGGTGGGGGGAGTCAGCACGTTCTAGTCATCGCATGCTAGCTTGCTTGGCCTAAACACCCTCGACAGGACCTCCGAAGTGTTTGCCTACAGACAGGATCTCCACAGTCCAGCTGAGAGCCAGGAGCATCCACCTGGAACTGACAGCTGACACCGCAGCCGCGTACCACAGCCAACGACCCACCAAACCAGTGCAGGCAAATGAAAGCATTCTGTGCCATGAACCTGCAGAAGATTCCCTCACACCGAGCGAACAAATCCACCCGCTCCCGCTCACCTGCAACTCGAACTTTATTATCCAGCTCTCGTCCTCCAAGACCCGCGCGCCACCGCCGCCACCGCCACCGCCACCACCGCCGCCAGCATCCCCGCCGGCATCCCCCCACCCCCACTGTGCCCCCCCGTGCTGATCATGTCCTCATCCAGCCCGGGGGTGACCCCCCTCCGCATGCTCGTGCTCCCCCCGCCCACGATTGCACCCCCGCCGCCGCCCGCGCCCATGCGGGAGAGCGACTTGGGCACCTCAGCGCGGCACCGCAGGCCGTAGGAGCCGATCTTCTTCCACCCAATGTCCAGCCGCTGCAGCACGCGGTAGACGTCAGTCATGATGTCCATCGCGCCGCGCTGGCTCGGCTGTGGGTGCGTGGGAAGTTAAGGGTAAGGAAGGGGCAATGAGGGGGTAAGGAAGCGGTAAGGGGAATGGGTGGAGGGGGGTGGGTGAAGGGGTTGAGGGGGCGGATGTGCAATTATTTTAAAACACGGAGGATGCACGGTGCCATGGAGGGGAAAGGGGGGGGGGGGGGGGGTCGAAGGGTCAGGCAGAAAAGCTGTGCCATCAATTGATTATGTTTTCATTAGATGACAAGAAGCGAAGACGTGATCTGGAACTCCGATTATGCTCTAAGAAATACACATGGTCTAGCTGAGGAGGGACGGAGTACATGGCATGGACATGCCTATGGGGGGGGGGGGGAAGGTTTGGCTGGCTGGGCATGCAGCTGGGTGCTTGGTGGTGAAGGTGCTTAGATGGCTGATGGGAGATTGGATGTGGTAGCCTGCAATGGATGACCCACCAAGGTTAGTTCACGCCGCTAGTACCACCTGCATGCTCCATTTCCGATCCCCAGGAATGCTGCTGGCGTCTCTCTGCTATAAGCTATTTTGAAATCACAGGAACGCCGACAACAACAGCACGCACCATCGTGATGCCCAGCGACCACTTGCGTTGTGCCTGCAGCCGCTGCTGCGAGGGCCGCCGCCCGCCCGCCGACATTCCTGGCATGGCCGCGTGCAGCGGTGATGAGCCGCCGATGCCCCCTGTCAGGTTGTCCATCCCGGCCGTGTCGTGGCTACCAGAAGGGCTCTGCAGGTAGTTGGGCGGGAGGTAGTGGGGCGGAAAGGGGTAGGGGGTAGGGCTTGAGGTTGTCAGATGGGGGTGCAGGGTTTGAGGTGTGAGCGTGGGGTTTCGACGTGGCTCGTTGGCAGTCCAGGGGGCAGGCTTTGAACTTGCTAGCTTTGCTGTCCAGGGTTCGGGGTGCAGGATTTAAGGCTTGAGTGCTCAGGCCCAACCAGGCATCACAGAGGTGTAGGGACCCATGGGCTAATGCCTGGATGGGTCTCAAGACCTCAAATGCATTGGCCGGTGCAGTGACGCAATGCGGCCGTTGCATTTGAGCCTCGTATTGCGGCCGTTGCATGTGAGCCTCAAAGGCAACTCATGAGCCAGTTCCTTGACCAATGCAAGGGAGCAGTGTGTGGGCCGGCGATGCAATGCGTGGAAGCAGCTCGTGCAGCAGGTTGGCCATTTGCTGCCACCGACAAAAGAGCCTTGGCCATTTGCTGCACTGTACTACGGGGTGCGGCGACCCGAAAAGGTAAGATAGAGCATGCAACAGAAACATGGACCACGATGCGAGATAAGAGCATGATTGGTCGCATCGGGTGCAGCGTATGTACTACCTATGGGCATGATCATGCCAAAGAAAAGGACAGGTGAGCATACGGCATGGACGGGAATGCAAGCAAATCTAACGGCCTGCGCGGGTTGTCCCATCGATATATGACATCGTACCGGGTGCAGCGAGGCCTCATCGCCCAGGTACGAGAAAGACGTGTGGTGCGTGTTGTCCAGCATCAAGTAGTAGGCCACCGTGCCCTGCAGCACCGCGATAGATCCAACATGGACATCCAACAAAACAATTATCGTGGTTAGCAGAAGCAGAGTGGTACGTGCCGCATCGGGTAATGGGCCACCTTGCGCTACAAGACAACAGATAGATGCACGCATGAGAACACAGATGCATGCAGATACGAGAGAGAGAGAGAGAGAGAGAGAGGCAGAGAGAGAGAGAGGCAGAGAGAGAGAGAGAGAGAGAGAGAGAGAGAGAGGGAGGGAGGGAGGGAGGGAGGGAGGGAGGGAGGGAGGGAGGGAGGGAGGGAGGGAGGGAGGGAGGGAGGGAGGGAGGGAGGGAGGGAGGGAGGGAGGGAGGGAGGGAGGAGGGAGGGAGGGAGGGAGGGAGAGAGAGAGAGAGGGGGAGAGAGAGAGAGAGAGAGAGAGAGAGAGAGAGAGAGAGAGAGAGAGAGAGAGAGAGAGAGAGAGAGAGAGAGAGAGAGAGAGAGAGGTCAAAACCACTTGAAAATTAGTGACAGATCAATCAACGCATATTATGCAACCAGTTCCAACCATAAATCAACCCCGAAGGCAACACAGCGACCCTACCTTGTTACTACACCTTATCCTGTATCTCGTTACGTATGCGCCCTACCGGCAAAAGCCAAAAAATGTTCCCCCACACTGTTGTGTACGCCACCCCTACCAAACCAAGGTCCCCCCTCACCTTGTTGTGTATGCGGCAGCGCAGCGACTCCACCACGTGCTCGCGGCTGAAGCCCAGCTTGATCACGCGCTCGAGCACGCCCTGATTGATCTGTTCAAGCATTAGAAAGGGGTGATGAGGGCGCCCCCAAGGACAAAGGCAACATGACGGTCGAGTTTACTGCTGCATCCACATGCGGCATCCAACACTACCGCACGCCTTGGCTGACTTATGGAAGGTGTCAGGGTGGTCAGATCACCGCGGTGAGTGGAAGACAGGATACGGCAAGTCTGTCCAGATGGCAAATGATGGCCAAGGGGTCTGGGGGAGGGGATCTACCTGGTCATGGTTGACCAAAGGCAGCCAACGTTCACCCTGATGTTGATGTGATAGAAGGACCACACACCATCGCGATCAAATACCAAACAAGAAGCATCTATGTGCCCTGAATGCTTACTCCCGGTGCTAGAATCCCTACACTTGCTTATTCTAGGGTAGACTCCCCGCCGACACGGCCTCCATCAAATCCAAAGAACACTGCCTCGGTCAAATCAAGAGCACCGGCATACCTGCTTGGCCTGCGCGCTGGTGTCGGGTGGCGGGATGGCCAGGTAACGCGGCAGATTCTGCTGGAACCACGGGTGGCTGCGGATCTCGGGGATCGTCATCCGCTTCATTGGGTCCACGAGCAGCATGCGCGGGATGAGGTTGCGCGCGCCGAGCGACAGGTGGTTGGGGAGCGTGTAGATGCCGCCCTTGATCTTCTTGAACAGGTTGGGGATGTTCTCGTCATCAAAGGGGAGCGAACCGCACAGGAGCGCGTACAGGATCACGCCGCAGCTCCACACATCCACCTCGGGCCCCGCGTACAAGCGACCCGAGATGACCTGGTGCGGGGGGGGAAGAAGTGGGGAGTGGGGGAGTGGGGGAGTGGAGGAGTGGGGGAGTGGGGGAGTGGGGGAAAGTGGGAAAGGGGGGAGGGAGGGGGGGGGCAGATGGTTGGAGAAGGGGAGGAAATGGGGGGCCAGGGTCACAAAGGGGCAAGGGCAACAGGGGGGGGGGGCGCGGGGGCCGGCGCGGGGGGGGGGGGGGGGCCGAGTAGGAAAGCCTACATCGTACATCTTGCTCCTATGTTAGCTCTCTCGATAGTAGCGGCGCTTCAGCTCCATGGTCAAACATGGAACTATTTTGTATCCATATCCATAAGTACTTATGACCAACCTCGGGCGATCCGTATGTTGAGCTGAGCAAGGCAAAACAACCCAACCATCACGTGCCAACCCGCCTCGGGCGCGGCATAGTTCTGGCGAGCTGGTAAACGAAATATCCATTCATTTCAGATCCTAGAAGGAAAAAACTTGTTCTTGTTGTTGCAAGTACCACCCACCTCGGGAGTAGCGTAGTTGGGACCAAATGGTGGACAACATAGCGAACTGTACACCAAGAATCCTGGAGCATAGGAAACCCACCTCGGGCGCCGCGTAGTTGGGGCTCCCGCAGCTCGTCTTGAGGAAGTGGCCGTCATGCATCACGTTGGACAGGCCAAAGTCGGCGATCTTCACATTGTTGTCAGCATCCAGCAGCAGGTTCTCCGGCTTGAGGTCGCGGTGAACGACCATGTTGCGGTGGCAGTACTCCACACCCGCCACAATCTGGCGACGCAGAGTAAGAACAATAATGAATAAAACTCAGAAAGAAAAGACGTCAGACGGCGGCAGATGAAAGGACCATACAAGGCACATGCCACGATTTGGCGACGCAGAAAAAGGGAGACGAATAAACATTTTAAAATAAAGATTTAAGAGGCAGAAAAACATCAGATGATGCCAGAAAAAAATACGCACGCATGCCACGATCTGGCGATCATGCCGATGAGGAAGGGACGGAAGATATCAAATGAGTAAACTTGAAAGATATTATTGCACCCATTTGGGGACATGATCATGAACTACAGGTGAAGAACGAGGCTGAAGGATGACTCACACACAATGCAAGGATAGAGCAACACAGACAGCATACAATAGAGTATAATGATATACATAACCTGGCATCGTTGTCCAACTTGCGCCACCCACCTGCTGGAAAAACCGCCGGGCCTCATCCTCTAGCAGGCGCCCCTTCTCGACGATGTAGTCAAACAGCTCGCCGCTCTGGACGTACTCCATCACGACAAAGATGTCCGTGTGCGTCTCGATCACCTCGTACAGGCGGATGATATGCGGGTGCATGAACAGGCGCAGGATCTTGATCTCGCGCAGCACTGGGGAAGGGGGGGCAAGGGAAGCAAAATGGCCGGGTGTGTGTGTGGGGGGGGGTGAAGGGGCGAGGCATGGGGAAGGGAGCATGGAAAGGATCACGAGCCAAAGAGTGAGATGGTTACATGCAAAAACGCCATCCATTCGCAACTGATCTCGCAAAGCACGGATGCGAGAGGGGAAGGCTCTACGAGAGCGCAGCAGGGCTGGGAGGCAGTGGTGGGGTAGGGAGGCAGCACAGAGAAGAGAGAGGGCAACCCAATAATACAGCCACATGCATGGAATAGCCATGTATGATCCTACTCATGTACAACCATGCCGTTTTAAGCTACTTGGGTAGCACGGGTGCAGCGAGGCAATGCAGGGAGAATGCCGGGGAATGGGGGGGAGAGAGAGGTGAAAGGGCAGGACGAGACAGGTAGACCAGTACGCAGAGCGCATGCTGGCAGAAGCAAGTAACACGCAGATGGCACATGAAACGTTGGCCATGGGAACCGGAGGCTACAAGGGGAGCCTAGCCAAAGCACATATTTCGCACTGGTAAGTCACATAAAAACAAGCTTGTTCGGGGGGGGGGGGGGGGAGTGCCCAGAACATGAAAGGGGGCGGAAGGGGGCCAGGGAGGGAAACCGCATGGGGTCAACAACAGGGCTATCCACGCAATTTTTCATTGCTCTTCCTTCCTTTGGGAAAACAATTGCCAAGGTTCTCCCATCTGGTGCTGACATGGGGCGGGGGGGGAGAAAAAGACAGTCAATACTGTCACTGCCCTTGCTACAGTTGTTCCACTCAGCCTGGCAGATATTTATATGTCCTTACCGCATCTAATCCTCCCTATCGTACTAGTACTAGCTGTATCCTATTTGGCACTTTCCTTGAAAGCATCTCCAATGTTGGTCACGCATGAGCTCGCATTACATACAAAGGTAGATCACACATGTGCCACATCGTGGTGGGCCAGGGGCTGCTCACACGATCGGTGTAGATGCCCGATGACTGGATGTGGGCTGGCAAACAATAAAAACGAAACTAAGCCATCTTTAGGAACAAAAAGCTGTGGTTGAGGCAGAGAAGCCAGCCCAGACCTACAGAGAACAGCTAGGAGATAGCTTACTCTAAGTGAGTTTCGAAAAGAAACACCCCATTACCCTTACTATAAGCACAAAAATGATGATAAAAACGATAATGCCCAATAAACATTTCAGCATTCTGAACACTAGCTGGGAGGCAGACGCCAACACAGTAACCCATCACAACAAAAGATGATGCGGCAGGGTGACATCAACATACGAAACATGGGTGAAGCTGCTAGTGCCTTACACATGCGGCACAGTGCTTCACAAACAAGTGTGGCCAGGGCTGCTCGTCGCGCTGTAAATACCCTGATTCCCGCTGGCCACAACCGATCAGGCTGGCTGGAGGGCTGGTGCTTTGCTTGGCATAGGTTGGTGGTCAGGGTTGTGGTAGCGGCTACCATCTAGTGGAATGCCTAGGTGCAAGCTAATTGCTGAGCACATTTCATGGACACTCCCAAGCTGGCATTTGTGACGCAATTTGCCACCTGACAGGCTCGCCAGAAGCACATAGCACATTACGTATTCCCTTAGATTGCCTGAATAACACAGCATGCTTTAGTGAGGTTTGTTGGGCGAGACGACTCAGCAACCCAGAGCTGCCAACACAAGGCCTGTAATTCTCTGGGCGAGACGACTCAGCAACCCAGAGCTGCCAACACAAGGCCTGTAATTCCCCTCGCCACTCTCCATCCCTATCCCAGCCGATGGCACAAACGCACTTTGGCCTGGGGCAGCACCACAGTACAGCACGAGACGTGGGCACTGCAGGATGCATGCATCCCAAGAATTAAGGTCGGGCGACCAAGCCCAGCTCCCTGTGCCCCACCCCCAAACTCTGCTTTCTTTAACTACCTCTGTGTGAAAGGGAAAACAAGAGCATTACCTTCCTGCCATCTAGTCCACAGGCTGCCCTGCCAGGGACAGTCTCACAAGAATTTTGGTGACGTCTGGATTGTTGACGTCAAGAAATGGGGTTAAAGGGAGTGGAAGCTTTCCTAACTAACATCGTGAAAATGCGAGACCATTATTTTAGATGACATAGAGAAAAACTTACCCTTTTCATCCATATCCATGGACCGAATTTTCTTCCGATTCAAAATTTTGATGGCCACTTTGTGACCCGTGAGGATGTGCTCGGCGACTTTAACCTTGCCAAACGAGCCCATCCCCAGCGTCTTCCCCAACCGGTAGTTGGGAAGAAAGGCTTCCGAAGCGCTTGAAGCGCGGCGCTGCATGTCCAGCTGCATAATGCCGTCCATTTTGAGCCGTGGCAAACCAACCCACAGTCGCGGACCGGCCAAGAAGGCCTGGTGTTTCCCTGGCGAAGCGTCGCGTCGGCGGGCCACAAACCTAAATTCTGGCGTGCAACTGCAGGTATACTCTTTCTTCGCATTCCATTGTAAGCCCTGGTTCTGTCCCCGTCACGATATTCATAATACACGTAAATGCCAGGACTAACAGTCGACGCATAACCGAGAACTCTCCGCCATCGGCACCTAGCCTGAACAGAGGAACACGATAACGTCGCCATTTTCATGGCGGGCACAGAGGGAAGCCATTTGAATAGACATGTGTCGAGTAATTAATGTCGCGTATGCCACATTTCGTGAGTCTGCGTCTCGCCGCCTCGTACGCGCGCTAATGAAGAGGACTACAACATCAACCCCGCAGCACGCGCCTCTTTGGATCACGCTTACACCAGGACAAGCAGGGGCCACAATTCGCGTCTCCGCGCAAGGGGTTTACACAATTACTTGCGGAGGAGCATTCCATGTCCATTATCTCTGGGTCACAATCACGAGTGCTGGTCACTGCTCTCAAATGCGCATTCGTTGCTCGCTAGCGCTCTTGGTCGTCGGGTGGCTTTTTGTCATCCATGGAAGTGACGCGGCGCGTCAGAAATGAACTCATGCACGAGTCATGCAGGGCTCCGCATGTTAAGCCCACCCGCATTGGGCAAGGCACCATCGGCCACTTTTCGGCGCGCCGGGCCGGCCGGATCGCTTTTGAAGTTACCGGAATTCCGCGTCCGCGTCACGTGTAGAGCTACCAACGGTTGCCTACGTGGAAAGTGGAAAGGTACTCAAAAAAGTTAACACTGGCATCCAGTTGAACCGTTGAACCGTTCGCGGTGGCACCAAACATCCCGTGCGGAAAAACGCCCCGGATAAATTATGAAGTAATGGCCTTCTAATGGCTTCCGCTGACGGGCATGGTGTCAGCTTACTAATGATCGCATATGGGGTTATGACTAATAATTACCCGGTGAGCATGTGATGTTCGTGGTCGAAGACCGCGCGGTACTTCAACTGTGACCGGGACATTGACCGAAGGACCGATTCTTCCTGTCCACGCACAGTGCATAGTGCCTGCGTTCCTTGAAGGCTTGCAGTTCGCTTCGAATCTATGCATGTCAATACGCTTGGAGTCCATGGACAGTAAACACTTTGAGGGGATGGTACAAAAACTACGTGGGCTTTGGTTCCCACCTTGGTAGCCTTCCTAATGCTGTGTCCGTGCTACACTGTGCTTGCGCGCACTCTCGTGCGTGTGTGCTGCGCTACACAGCGTTCATTGCATTGTTTTCTGCCAGCCTGCTTCCCGCAAGCACTGACTGCTGGGATCATACATCCGGGTTGTTGAACAGCGCATATCTAACTGCAAAAATGTTTGGGGGGTACTTAGAGGCCGGGTGATTTACGAATAGGTTCCTTGTGGGTAGATTCCTGTGTGGGTCACCGGCGCTATTTGGCCCGCCCACCGAGAATGTTTGTTCAAAAGTTAAACCCCGCCACGGGCCTGCCCGAGTGGGTACACATCCCAGCGGCCGATTCCCTGACCAGTGACACTGACGGCAAGAAAGCCGAGGATGACGCGTCCCCGACCCGCGGCGATGACGAGTACGGCGCGCTGGACGAGCTCATGGCTTCGACTACCTACCTGGATATGCTGAATGACGGCTGTAGGAACCGGGCGTATCGAGCCGCTATATCCAGAGCCGTCGAGCCGAGTTCGAGAGTGCTTGATATAGGGTGAGTGGTGCTCTCGACAGCAGATGGCTAGTGATATAGGGAGAGGAGTGCTTGATGTAGGGTGAATGGAGCTCGACAGAGCATGACTAAATATCGATATTGGGGCAGGAGTGCTTGATGTAGGGCGAGGAGTGCTTGATATGAGGTGCGCTCTTCTACCATATTAAGTGTGTCGTCCGGCAACGCCTTAAGCTGATTCCATCGGACAATGTCAACCTCCTTGTACCCCCTCATGAAAGTCTAACGCAGATCCAGTGTCAAAGAGACCACAAGTATCAGACAACAAGTATCACAGTATAAGACCACAAGTATCAGATACTACAAGTATCAGACAACAAGTATCAGAGTATTAGACAACAAGTATCAGACAACAAGTATCAAAGTACTAGACCACAAGTATCAGACAACAAGTATCAGAGGAGTACTAGACAACAAGTAGCGACAACAAGTATCACAGTATAAGACACCAAGTATCAGAGCATCAGACAACAAGTATCAGAGTATTCGACAACAAGTATCAGAGTATTAGACAACAAGTATCGCTTGTCAAGCGGAATATAGCTTGGCTGCATGACCTGCGCAGGTGGGCCACTGGCAGTCAGCAGTGCCTTTCCTATTATCCCTTATGATACATGAATAACAAGAAAGATAATGACCTCAAAAATTTTAATGGAGTAGTTTTTATACAAACTTTTTTGAGAACTACAGAAGTTTTAAGGCAGTAAATCTAAATTGCAATCGGCAAGGTCACCGGCCAGCAAGCAGTTGCCAGCTACGTTGCTCCGGTTTGTGGAGCTTGACTGGTGGGATTGGTTGTACAAGCAGCTCTGTGGGCCTTAGTCACCCCCCCCCGCCCCTCGGCCTTAGTGAATGACCTTGTTGGCAAGTAGTTAAATTCTCTGCTGTGTTGGCTGGACGGGGCCAGGAAGGAAACAAAAGGGTGGGAATGCTTCTAGTTCGCATAGGCAGTCTTAGCCAGGCTTAGGTAGGTGCCCGAGGGCCTGAATGGCTGGCCGTAGGTGCCAGAGGCAACGTGTCTCTCACCTCCCATCGTGTCCCGCACGACGTGTCGCCGTCACTACAAATGTCGCTAGGTGCGCCACCTCCTACCCCTCGCCACCTTCTCCCACCCCTCACCACCTTCTCCCACCCCTCATCACCTTCTCCCACCCCTCACCACCTTCTCCCACCCCTCACCACCTTCTCCCACCCCTCACCACCTTCTCCCACCCCTCACCACCTTCTCCCACCCCTCACCACCTTCTCCCACCCCTCACCACCTCCTCCCACCCCTCACCACCTTCTCCCACCCCTCACCACCTTCTCCCACCCCTCACCACCTTCTCCCACCCCTCACCACCTTCTCCCACCCCTCATCACCTTCTCCCACCCCTCACCACCTTCTCCCACCCCTCACCACCTTCTCCCACCCCTCACCACCTTCTCCCACCCCTCACCACCTTCTCCCACCCCTCACCACCTCCTCCCACCCCTCACCACCTTCTCCCACCCCTCACCACCTTCTCCCACCCCTCACCACCTCCTCCCACCCCTCACCACCTTCTCCCACCCCTCACCACCTTCTCCCACTCCTGACCACCTTCTCCCACCCCTCGCCACTTTGACAGGAGATGAGGAGTGTCCAGTGATGAGAGATAAGCCAACCATTTTCATTTCCAGGAGCATCCATTTCTAGGCGCATGGCCCCCCTTTTCCCCATGTTTTTCTTCTCCAGTTGCAGCAGGGCCAATTCCTTCCCCAGTTTGCGGCCTTGGTTTGAGTCGCCACTGTTGGCCAGCACACAGGCATGATCATGGGTGCTCGAGCCCTATTCGATGGGTGGAGATGTAATGATTGTCTTCCAGATGGTTAGAGCGTGTTTAGCATGCTGTTACTACTCATGAACTCCAACCTTCAAGGCAAGCCCTTGAATGAGCACCAAGCTTGAAAGTTGAATGCAAGCCCTTGGCAGTGGCACCATGTGCATGTATTGGCGTGTGTGCGCATGTCCGTGTGCGTGACATGGACCTGCGATTATGCCTGCCATCAACCCGAAGACGTCGACATGATCAACACCCCTATCATGTCATGCATGCTCCACCCTGGAACACCCATGTCGTTCACCCTTCGCAACAACCCTTGACAACATCCCCCTGACAACGACCTCTGACGCCCACCCCTGACGCCCACCCCCGATGACTCTGGCCACAGCACGGGGACAGGCGTCCTCTCCATGATGGCGGCGCGCGCCATGCAGCACAAGCGCGCCCGGCGGGAGCAAGGCCAGCCACGATCAGGACGCGACGGCGCAGGTGGGCTGTGCCACCCGCCGAGGGCAACGCCGGAACAACAGGGGGACAATCCGCAGCCTGGATCAGCGGCTCACTCCGAGATGGCTCGACTGCCACCAAGGGTGTCCATGCAGCCGCCCGCGGTGACGGATGGAAGTGTTTGTCATATGCAACAGCGCTCACAGCAGAACCCTGGGGTGGCAGAGGACAGCAGGGTTCACTTGGGAGAGAATTCAGACTGTCTCCAGGCTGTCTTGGCGGAGCAAAGCAGGATCCATGTAGAGCAGCCGTGCGCACACAAGCCGGTGGTCGCCTGTGAGCTGTTTTGGCCAATGGCGGACGTTGCCCGCGCGACCATCCGCCGCAACGGGCTGCAATCGTGGGTTCATGTGGTGGCGGAGAACTCGGTGGATCTGGCAGCGCGAGAGGTGGCGGGTGCGGGCGATAGCAGCAACGAGGGCGAGGAGCTACGGGCGGCGTCATCTGGGGGCGAGAGGGAGCTGGCGGAGTGTGCGAATGTGGTGGTGCGTACGTATGTGCATGGTGATGCACTTCAAGGTGCATGCGCCGATTGAAACCTTCATGCGATCTTGTGAAGTGCCATTGCAAGATTTGCAGGTGGGTCATGCCATGTCAGTAAAGATGTGAAGTGTCAGTAGAGTTGTGAAGTGTCACTGTATAGTTTTGAAGGTGTCAGGTGTCAGTAAAGTTGGTTACCCAAGAGTAAATTGATGAAGTGTAATGTCGTGGGGTGTTCTGTCAACCCTACTCGTGTGTATGCCGGCGCACGCAACGGTATACTTTCTCAGATGGAAACCCCTTATGGACTAAGCTAGGAGAATCTCGCTTTGCTTAGTAGTTTCCGTGCTTTCATAGAAGAAATCTGGGGGAAGCTTCATACTATGCAAGCTGCCTCACAGAGGCAAGGACGAGGCAAGGATCACCGACAATTTTTCAAGTGCCAAGGGAAAGGAGGGATAGACATAGAAATGGGGGGGGGGGGGGGAGAGGGGGGAAAGGAAGGGGACAAGGGGACGGGCAAGAAAAGAAGGGCGTTTCAAAGTGCATGATGCGCAAAGTGTTCACTTTTGCCCATAAGCCACGCATTCTTGTTACTCCCTTATTCTGCATTATTTTCTAACAAACTTTGTTTCTCTTTGTCTCTTCTCTTTGTTATGGATCCTTGTAGCTGACAACTTGCAGCCTGTCCTCGTTACAAGGGCATTCATAAGTGCTTAGTGACCATCCAAATGGGCGCCTGTGGTTGATCTAATTTGCCTCAAGCATGGCCTCTAGAGTTATCCACCCTGGAACACCGGACATTGCCACTTTGCCTGTATCAGACATCAGCTTATGTCCAGCCACAAGTAGCTTGTTGACTCGGCTAGCGAGCTTGTCTGCGCATTCGCTCGGCTGGTGCTAGGTCTTATTATTGTAATAGTTTTATTTTATCATCTATTGTTTTATGTATTTGAATTGTTTAAGACCTTGCCTGCATCGATGCATCACATTAATAACTTAAGCTCCTTATTAAAGTTTTTTGGTCTAGGGGTGTTCCCTCTTCCCGCAGGTGTCTGAGATCCTGGACTCTGAGTTCCTGGGCGAAGGCGTGCTGCCCACGATGCGACACGCGCACGCACACCTGCTGCGGCCGGGGGCTACAGTGATACCCTGCAAGGCGACCGTGTGGGGTCAGGTGAGGGGCCGTGCCACAGAATGCAAAGTTGACCCGCTTTGAGTGTATAAGCGATGAAGCAGAAGAATATCGAGGGTTAGCACGTGTTCTCACGAGGCACATGCATGCAATGTACGATAATAAAATGGTAACAAGCATGTGGCATGGTGGGCGCGATTTTCCGCGGCTACCAAGGGCCTTGTAGGCTTGTGTGACATAGTCACGCTGTACCATCCCTCCTGCTCCTGAAATCTGACGCTTTTCCGGAGTCATTTCACCAAAGGCTGGCTCATTTCCTTTCTTCAACGCTCCATTCCTGTCATTCTGTGTCTTGCATATTCCCTCATGCTTCACGCATACCGCTACATGCTCACGCCCATTGTCGCCGGACTTGGATGTTCCCATGGGGTGTGCGCAGCTTGTGCAAAGTCCCTGGCTCGTGAGAGGAAGCGCCCTGCCATGCTCATGCGCGTGCATGAGCGAGGTGCCAACATGCTCAACCATGCCCGACCGCGGTGACTTGAATGAAAATGATGGCCTACCCTCCTCCAAGCTCCAACCCACATCAGCATGCCATCTCCAATGCATGACAGCCGTGCGGCGTGAGGCCATACCGACAGGGAGTGGCAGTGCTTCCCTCACGAGCGATGATCATCATCAAAGAACTGGCCCACCTTCGTGGAGCTGCCGCGGTGCCCACGGAACACCCCGGGCACTCCACGTGGATGCGCTCGGGCGCTCGAGGGATCTCGAAACGGTGCGTCTAGCTTCGGGCCAGCAAAAGAAACCTGGGAACAAAGGGCTGCTCTCGCAGAGCCTGTGTGTAAAATGGCTGCATGTCTCCGCGTGCCTTCGTAGAGGTGGGCCAAGCTGCCTGGAGTGGTTTCAGGACGACGTGCGTAGCCGCGTCTCGTGCCTCCCCGGCCGCCACAAAATGCTCTTGTCGTCATGGCCGAAACTGAAATCTCCATTTGTACGGCAGCAAATAGGTTGTGAGGTATTTGATGGAGATTGGTTATACAGCAGAAAGGGAAACTTGATGCGCACACCAACGAAAGAGCCGCTTGATGCCACCTCGAGGTCTATGCTCGGTAGACTAATTAGTATGTTGGGCCTTGGCACCTCATCTAGCTTTGCCAACTTATAATCTTATAAGCTTGCCATAGTTTATTCGCAGCACGGGGGAGGAAGGGGGAGTGAATGTTCACATCTCATGTAAAGGTGCTGCAGTGCCCCGGAGCTGACAGACCATGCTCACCACCAGCGCCCCTTGCCCTCCCTGCCCTCGCCCTGCTACCTGCCAGCTGTCACAACCGTTCCCCTTGTTTCACTTCGACCTCTCTTCCCCTGAGGGCTGCGCGCCGCCACAGCCTGACAGCTGTCGCCTGTCACGCTTGGTGCCGCTGACGTCAACGGGCTCAGTGGATGCGCTGGTGACGTGGTGAGTGGTGAGAATGAATTGTGAAACCTTGTCATGGTTCTGCTACAGATGTTGGTTTTCTGTTCTTGTGTTTAGGGAAAGTGTGTTTAGGGGGTGCTTACGTCGCAGAAGATTTGTTGGGTCCGCTCAAATAATTTGGTTTTCCACAAAGGCCTGGATTGGCTTGGGACCCTTGTGCGGACTTCCGCTCGCATCAATCATCTCTTATTTGCCCGCGGCATCTGTTATTCGGGTTTTGTCAACGCACCACCATGCATCCAACTTTGTGTCATGCAGCATACCCACTGATACACAGACAGCACGAATACGCGAATAGCGCAGACAGCACGAATACTCTTGGACCTGCCTTTGCCGGCAACATGCCTAATGTACCTCAGGGATGCCTCATCCAGTGTGATATCCATATTGACGCATCAGCGTGCTTACATGCGTGATGTCATGTATGCTGGCATCCGTGCTCAACCTCCCTGTCTTCTACCGGGCTGGCACGTCACCGCACTATCCCCCCTGCCAGGTGGACCCTGGAGCTTGACGCGGCGGGAGACATCCTGTACAGTACCGCGCCTGCATGGGCATCGGTCACGGCTGACGAGGGCTCGCCACTGTCGCCAGCTGTCGCCTCTCCATCATCGGCAACCAAACAAGTGGAGGGGATACCAAAGACGGCCGACCCTTCTCCGTCCCTGGCGAGTGCGGACGCTAGCACGATACCAAGTGCGGATGCCAGGATCATCCCTAAAAGTCTGAAGGCATTGGCAGTGAGTGAGCCATCGGGCGTTTACCATACGGGCGTTCACTATACTCCTCATGATGCTACCGACGGCGGGGATGCGGCCTCTCATGAGGTGGATGGAGCGGCCATGATGGTGCCAGCGTCCACCGGAAAACCTATTCCTTGTTCAGATGCACACGAGGGGGGTTTGCTGCCAGCAATGCGGAGCCAAGGCGCCCCCCCTCGGCGACAGTGGGCGGACCACTGGCGGCAATGTGTGTATACCCTTCCCTCTGCCCCGTGCCGGCTGGGTGAGGGCTCATCGGAGCCTGTCCGCTCCCATGAGGGGGAGGGTGTCTTTGTGGGTCATCCACACATAGGAGGTCATGAAAACTCTGCTGCACTTGAGAGGGTCCCGAGGGGCACTGTACCAATGGAGAGCTGCGTGCACGTGGTGGAGAAGCAGGAAGCCGCAGCTGGCACGGGTCCACCTGGCGGGCGCTCTGACCTGGGGAGACCCACCGGCACGGACAGGAGTGTTGACTATACTGCAGTAGTGCATGATGATGATGATGATGCGGCGATGGGTGGCACAGCGGGTGGGGTTGCTTCCGTTGGTGCTGACACACGGATGTGTCAGAACAGCGGTGGCGCTGCCCCCGCCGACGATTGTGGTAACATATCCTGTATCGATAGTGGTAGCGGCATTCCTCACCCACGCGAGACAGGTCAAGCAGCAGCGGGAGCAGCGGCGGCCGCGGCGGTGGTGGGTGCGTGTGGGTGCTGGCACCTGCCACTGGACCGGCCGCGCCTGCGCACAGGTGATGCCGTCCTGGTGTCGCTGGGCCGTGACGACATGGGCATCTGGGTGGAGGGCGTGGTGGCGGTGCAGCAGGAAATCGCGGAGGCAAGCAGGAGCCAGCTTGCGGGCGGCAATGAGACGACAAGCCGCGGTGGGGTGGGAGGCCTTGCTGGTGTCATCCCTGGTGGATTTGTAGCGGGCGATGTTGCAGTCGCGAGCCAAGACGCGGCGGATCTGCTTGCCTGCGAGGATACCCATGCGAAGGCGGACGGTGGAGGGCGTTGCGACGGGGAAACAAGGGGAACAGGACAGGGAGGAGCGGGAGAGGGGGGACAGGGAGTCGGGTTGGAAGATCAGGAAATGGAGCGTAGGACAATGGACACCTTTGGAGGGAGGGCAAGGGCGGGAGGGGGCATGAGGGAAGGGATGGAGGTCGGGAGGTGTGGGGAATCCGGAACCTGGCAGGCTGGGGTACCACTGCAAATGCAGGCCATTGCACTTCGGGGGACCCCGTATCCACCTCAGTCAACCCAGCCGGCGCAGCCACAATCAGCCCCCACTCGGCCCCACTGCGGCTGCCTGGTGCATGACCTGCTGTCCCCGAACCGCCTTGCTGCGCTACACGATGCTGGCGCACGGGAAACCCTGGCGCGCTGGGTGGCGTCCACGGTAAGCGCAGCGTAGGTGTCCCCTCTGCGAAGACTTGTTGCGTGGTTTTCTTTGGCTGTCACTCCTTGTCCATCCTTGCCTGTGTTCAGCACCGTATACTGCATGCCCTCCGCTCCGTATACCGGAGCATCTTACTCAGTTGCATCATGCTCACTTATGGTCACCTTTGGGGCCATACAAATTATTCCAGGCGATCTTATGGCTTTTGAGATACTTTAGTGATTGTGCCCTGGCCGGCTCCATGACACGCGGAGAGATGGCGTTCCCCTTGGTGCCCGCCGTGCTGAAAGCTTGGTGCAATCGGCCTCAAGCACAGCACCCTTCGGTTTCCCTCGATGTAGAAACCCGTAGCACCTGGGCATTGCAGACGGGGAAGAGTTTGAAACCTTGCATGGCTTGAACAGACTTCTAGCCTCCGAACGGTGGCTCTTTTAGTACACATCTCAAGCATGCCTTGTGGTCTAGCAGTCGGCGCTTACTGTGCGCATCTCCAGCATGCCTTGTGGTCTAGCAGTCGGCGCTTACTGTGCGCATCTCAAGCATGCCTTGGGCTGTCTGGCACGCCGGACCTTCCTCTGCACCTGACTCCTTATGGCATCCCTCGCGATCCCCCCCGTCTGTTTTCGCCTTTTCCCCCCGCCCATGTTGACCAGCTGCACACGCCCAGCGGCGCATCGTCCCCAGTGACCCGCCAGCCCTCCCCTCCAACGCCCGCGAACATCGTCATTACGGGAGACAGCCTGCTGCTCCCTCTGCTCGTGCGCGCCTGCCTTGACGCCCACCGTGTGAACCCTCACGGAGCAAATGCCAGCACAAGTGGCATCCCCGCCACGGAAGGCGAGGGGGAACCGGTGCCACCGCCACCTGTCACCATGCTGGCTTCCCTGGGCGTTGCCACGCTCCTGCGCAGGGTCCTCCGCAACCTGTCGTTGTCACCACACAACCGCGCGTGGACCTGCCTAGTAAACCACGGGCCCTGCGCTGATGTCAGCGAGCGCGACCCATCAACGCTGACATCATCCGTGCAGGAGCGATCCATGAAGGGCCCAATGCGTGCCGGCGAGCAGGCCAGGGGGCAGGCAGGGATGGGCAGGGAGGCTGGGTCCCAGGGGGAGGCCTTCAGGGTGCTCTCGCCTGGCATGGGCGAGCTCCGGGGTGGGTCGATGCCTGCTGAGTCATACGCCAGCTACTGCTTGAATGCAAACAAGGTGAGTGCGTGCATTGCTTGTGGCTGCTGGTGGTTGCTGCATGGAATGAAAGGCCTGGGGAATCTCATGGCTCCCCGGTACTGTAGTCACCGAACAGGAAAGGCAGCGCAGTGGTTGTTGTTGCCTGCTACCTGGGCGGTTTTACTTCCTTGTGTCCGTATGTTCGCTGATACACAGAACTCACATTTACCCGCAGCTCAAACGATGCAAGTTTCTGGTATTTGCTGCTGCTAATTCTAATACACTTATTGGTACCTGCTGCTGCTAATTATGATTCAATGATTATCCCAAGTGCCGCGCTTGGTGCTGCTTATGTGCAACACCAAGTGTTCCGTGCCGCTCCAGTGCTGCTTCAACCGTACAGCACCAGTGCTCTGCTGCAACCTTGTCCTGCCAGGACCTTGGTCTGACATGGCCTGTCCTAGACCACCCCTGACTGTGTGCCTTCCGCTCTTGTCGCCCGCTGACCTGCATCACTTGGGCGCATGGTACCGGCCCCAGCTGGTGGACGTGGTCTTGTCCGAGCCCTTCTATCGCCCCCTGGAGGAGCACCTGCCCTGGGACACAGCCATCCACTTCTGGTCCGTGCCAGGTGCCATACTTAAGTTTCTTACAGCACCAATAGTGCGTACCTCGTTCGCATCTAACGCCGTCACAGATATTCTGGTGCATGCGGAATGCCGCACTTTTCTTATAGCCCCCATCTCGGATGCCTGACTTGTTAGTCTTTACCGCCATCGCCAACTTGTTGCCGGTGCCGGGCAAGCCTGGGTGGAATTCTAGTCTTGTGGAGTCTCGCATCTCACGACAGCCATCATCCACTTGTGATGCTTGCCAGGTGCAATGGTAGTTTCTTGCTGTCTTCCTGGTGTGGGCGGGCGGGTGGGCGAGAAGGGGGGGGGGTGTCTGTCTTGTCTAGATACCACAGCCACCGTTTATTTCTGGTAACTGTCACGCCGGTGACCATGATGATCCATGTCGACCTTGGTAAATGTGCTTCAAGCAGTTACCAGTGCAAACCATTTGTTTGTTTCCCTTACCTTTTAGAGGGGGGGGATGCTGGTCTGATTCACAGGTAATGGTCAACTCCCTATTTTGGTTCGCGTTTACTTCAACCCTAATAAAAGTTCCAGACTAAAGACCTGAGACCTAGACCCTGGTTCCAGACCTAAGGTGTTGAATCCTGGACTCAATCTCCGTTCCTTGTGCAGTCTGCCATCCCTTCCCGCATCCATTCCCGCATTTCGCTTCGTTTGAGTGCACCTCGCTGCAGCCCTGCCGATCATTCCAATCGTGTTGTATCGGATCTCTTATTCAGCTTCTTCCCTCCATATTCATTGTGTGCTGTAAAAAATATGCGCAGGTACGAGCGCACCGCACTGCAGCCCGCCCTCGCGCCCTTCGCACGCGTCGTCCCTGCAGGCGCTGTGCTCATGGCCGCCGCCGTGTCCGCGCCGGTACGCGTCTCATCTGTACAGAGTTTTCACGGATTGGTGGCACTTCAGAATGAGCTCTGCACCAGTATACATCCTATCATTCCTATGGTTCCTTTACCTTATAGTTCTCATGTATAAAAGGTGCTGCTTGCTGACCATCTGCGCCAGTGCTCATCTTCTTATATCAATTATTTACTTTTACCAACTGGCGGCACGGCCTCCCGTTTTATCTCTGCTATGGTAGGACGGCCCTGTCGGGAAGGTGTGGTGATAGAGTCAATCAATACTGAATGGATGGCACTAATTATTGCTGCAATGATTGATATTGCATCGGCAGATCCCACGGACAAGAACGCCACCTTGTCCCTTTAAGCGCGGACACTGGGCGCCAAGGATGCCACTAGCTTTTCATCTGTGCTGCTATTTGTCACACACATTAGCTATCCTTCTGTTTCCCACAGTCATCGCTGTTCTGACAATACCCTGGAACACCTTGGCGATGCTGCGGTGTTTCTACCGCCCAACATGCTCATGGTTTTGCCAACGATTTGTGTACGTTAGCAGGTTACCTAGCGAGGATTCTATAGTTGCCATCAGGACATGGTATGCCTGGGAACTCTGGGCTGACTTGGACAACCTTAAGGCTGATGCAGACGCCAAAGCAGAGCCTCGTGTGGACTCGAGGTTGGTGTGAGGCGAGGACGCGAGGATGCGGCTGCGCTGCCCAGCCTAGTCATGGAAAGGGACACGAACCCTTATTCTCAGGCCCCCAGGGCCCATGGGACCAGTGATATGTTTTCCGGGGTATTGGAAAATACTAGCGCACTTTATAATCTGCCAAGCGGGCCATGGCTTGTATCGGTGCCTACCATTACTTATATGAGCTAACGCAGCTCACAGCTGATAAGCGCATCGCCCATCGCTGCGTGGCACTGCAGGACCTGCACCGCAGCCGGCAGCCATTACGCCAGGTGGAAGGCTTCGACCTCTCCCTGGCCAACCGGCTGCTGGGTGGCTTGCCAGAGCCCAGTCTTGACACATGTCCTCACCGGCATGACGACTACGATACTAGTCATCGCAGCAACTCGTTGGGGGATGACCAAGCAGAGCGAGGGTGCCAGGGTGCATGCTCCCGTTTCGGGTGCCCGGGGTGGAAGGCGGTGGTGGCGGGAAAGTCGTTTCCAGTGCAGCTATGGCAGTGCGGGGAGGGCATTCAGGTATGTAGGGATTAACTAAAAGCATGTAGACTGCGTCACGTGGGTACCAATAAGAGATACTGAGGTGTGGTTGTTGCAGGAGATGGAGCACATTTAGCAGGTAAGATGAGTCTGGTAAGGTGGGATGGCAGTGTGTATTCAATACAGGCAAGCGATTCATTATACAAGTACTCAAGTATTCAATATTGGTGGTTATATCGTTTTCAACCAGACGATGTAAGAACATTTGCCTGGCACGTCTGCCTTTCAGAGTTGCCGTATCTTCTTGCCTTAGTTTTTCCAGGGTAAAAGCCTGGTTTAGAGCTGGGTAACCATGTGGGTGTACAATCGCCCTTCTGTGCTTTATAGCCAGGTGTGTCGAAGGTATTGCTGTGGCTTATATCAAGGTATGGCCAGTCAGCAGGCACGCCCCGTATGAATACTTTGCAGTGTTCAAAGCTAATCCATAAACGGTCTTGTTATTAAAAGCAAGCTTAATTGAGAAGTAACATATCAGAGAGCAACACGCAGAGCGGCGGGGGGAGGGGGCGAGAGAGAGTGATGGGGGGAATAGGGAGAGGGAGAGAGAGGGGGAGAGGGGGGGAGGAGGGGGGGCGAGGGGAGAGAGAGAGAGAGAGAGAGAGAGAGAGAGAGAGAGAGAGAGAGAGAGAGAAGAGAGAGAGAGAGAGAGAGAGTAGTAGTAGTAGTTGTTGTTGTTGTTGTTGTTGTTGTTGTTGTTGTCGTTGTTGTTGTTGTCAAAAATCTAAACATTCAAATGAAAAAAAAAGTTTTGCGATACATCTAGGCCAGTTGCATTCCGCGTTTCCTGGTCTGACTTCTCCATGGTCTTGTCCTCGCAACATCAGGGGAGTGCTTGTCAACTCGCTCAAGCTAGCCAATTCGTGTGCCAACGCTGTCTCCTTACCCTTGCCTTCTGGCCTTGTGGCCTTCTGGCCTTCTGGCCTTGTTGCCTTGTTGCCTTGTTGCCTTGTTGCCTTGTTGCCTTGTTGCCTTGTTGCCTTGTTGCCTTGTTGCCTTGTTGCCTTGTTGCCTTGTTGCCTTGTTGCCTTGTTGCCTTGTTGCCTTGTTGCCTTGTTGCCTTGTTGCCTTGTTGCCTTGTTGCCTTGTTGCCTTGTTGCCTTGTTGCCTTGTTGCCTTGTTGCCTTGTTGCCTTGTTGCCTTGTTGCCTTGTTGCCTTGTTGCCTTGTTGCCTTGTTGCCTTGTTGCCTTGTTGCCTTGTTGCCTTGTTGCCTTGTTGCCTTGTTGCCTTGTTGCCTTGTTGCCTTGTTGCCTTGTTGCCTTGTTGCCTTGTTGCCTTGTTGCCTTGTTGCCTTGTTGCCTTGTTGCCTTGTTGCCTTGTTGCCTTGTTGCCTTGTTGCCTTGTTGCCTTGTTGCCTTGTTGCCTTGTTGCCTTGTTGCCTTGTTGCCTTGTTGCCTTGTTGCCTTGTTGCCTTGTTGCCTTGTTGCCTTGTTGCCTTGTTGCCTTGTTGCCTTGTTGCCTTGTTGCCTTGTTGCCTTGTTGCCTTGTTGCCTTGTTGCCTTGTTGCCTTGTTGCCTTGTTGCCTTGTTGCCTTGTTGCCTTGTTGCCTTGTTGCCTTGTTGCCTTGTTGCCTTGTTGCCTTGTTGCCTTGTTGCCTTGTTGCCTTGTTGCCTTGTTGCCTTGTTGCCTTGTTGCCTTGTTGCCTTGTTGCCTTGTTGCCTTGTTGCCTTGTTGCCTTGTTGCCTTGTTGCCTTGTTGCCTTGTTGCCTTGTTGCCTTGTTGCCTTGTTGCCTTGTTGCCTTGTTGCCTTGTTGCCTTGTTGCCTTGTTGCCTTGTTGCCTTGTTGCCTTGTTGCCTTGTTGCCTTGTTGCCTTGTTGCCTTGTTGCCTTGTTGCCTTGTTGCCTTGTTGCCTTGTTGCCTTGTTGCCTTGTTGCCTTGTTGCCTTGTTGCCTTGTTGCCTTGTTGCCTTGTTGCCTTGTTGCCTTGTTGCCTTGTTGCCTTGTTGCCTTGTTGCCTTGTTGCCTTGTTGCCTTGTTGCCTTGTTGCCTTGTTGCCTTGTTGCCTTGTTGCCTTGTTGCCTTGTTGCCTTGTTGCCTTGTTGCCTTGTTGCCTTGTTGCCTTGTTGCCTTGTTGCCTTGTTGCCTTGTTGCCTTGTTGCCTTGTTGCCTTGTTGCCTTCTTGCCTTCTTGCCTTCTTGCCTTCTTGCCTTGTTGCCTTGTTGCCTTGTTGCCTTGTTGCCTTCTTGCCTTCTTGCCTTCTTGCCTTGTTGCCTTGTTGCCTTGTTGCCTTGTTGCCTTCTTGCCTTCTTGCCTTCTTGCCTTCTTGCCTTCTTGCCTTCTTGCTTTCTTGCTTTCTTGCTTTCTGGCTTTCTGGCTTTCTGGCTTTCTGGCTTTCTTGCTTTCTTGCTTTCTTGCTTTCTTGCTTTCTTGCTTTCTTGCTTTCTTGCTTTCTTGCCTTTTTGCCTTCTTGCCTTCTTGCCTTCTTGCCTTCTTGCCTCCTTGCCTCCCCTGCAGCTGCTGTCGGAGCCACGTCCACTGCTCACGTTTGACTTCACGGGTGCCATGCGCCAGCTGCACGGGTGCGCAGAGCTGCCCATCGTTCGTGCGGGCGCCTGCCACGGGCTCGTGCTGTGGATGGATTACCATGGTGCGCCGTCATCACTCCCTCCGCCATCACCAAGCTGCACCGCACGCAGTCCTGCATGCCCTGGCTCAGGTTACAGTGAATGCGGTGCTAGAAGCCATGCTACGAGCCATGCTAGAAGCTATGGTGGCAGTGCTGCTCCTGGCCATGCTGCGAGCCACGGAGAACGCGCGGCTGCGAGCCATCGGACAGCCCCTGACTTGCCTACCGATTCACATGACGAGGGTCCGAGCCCAAGTATGCCTTCACATCACTCCGGCCCAACCATCAGCTGCAGCGAGGGCGGTCGAGCAGCGGGTGGTCATGGCACTATGGCAACGGCAGGGATGCCAGAAGGGATTTTAAGCCAAAGCCCTTTCTCAGGTATGTTGCGTAGAACTTGGTCTTGTTGGGTTTCGGTGAGTGTCCGACATACTACACTAGTACAACGTTGGAATCTGTTTGCATATGGTACGCCATGACAGTTGTCTCATTTAGTACTATAGCAGTATAGTATTCCGTGGAGTGGGTTTTACCAAGCCATGCGGTGCTTTCACTCGCCTCGTCTTTGTCGGCTTTCATTGCCGGGCCATATGCATGCATCCATGTCTCCATTGTCATGCGTGCCTGGTGGCGCAGGTAATGGGGCCGTAAACAGGTCACCATGGTGGCAGGCGGTCAAAGTATTTCACGAGGTTGTATGGTTGGACAAGCCGCAGCAGCACCGCAGGGGCCACACCTCTATGTGCACGCCAGCTTGCTGGACCTCAGAACGGGGACCTGTCGATCCCTCAGTGCGAGGCACGAGCCACTCCCTACAACATGGGCAGCCTACCACGGATAAAACTACATCTCCAACCGGGCACCATGCAAAGAGCTGTCAAATCAGCTCAAGTGGAGACATGGCCAACCAAGGCTCCAGGCTTGTCGTCCGAGCGTTGATGGATGTAGAGGAGGCAGGGGTCAGGCTGGAATGTGCCCATAAGTAATTGTGTGCACATGAACAGATATTCGTATGAGGGCATTCTCCATCGCATCCGGCATATACCCCGCAGCAGCCTGATGATGGGCTTTCATTGTAGTTCACCCTTGTCACCAAAACAACCTACATATTTTCGATTGATAAGTATCTTGAAATAAATATGCTACATCCGTTATCTGGGGGTCAGATGGTTCACAAATTAGACATGGCAGAAGGTTAGGCTCTTGCCACGAGGCTCTTTGCCACGAGCCACGAGGTAGCCATGGCTGACGGCGGAGCTCATAACTTTCACGTTTGGGCACCAAATTCGGCTGTGAATATCACAATCGCTTCGTCTTTCAGTAAGCCTACGAGCAGGCTGAGAAGGCAGATGCTCAGCAGATGGTCAAGGACCTGCGCAGTTGCCAGCAGAAGCACGACGGCAAGGGGGCCTGGTTCTGGTACAAGCGCCTCGGGCACCCGGACGGCCTCGGCCGGCCCCACCGCCACGACGTCCCCGGCGCCCCAGCCAAGCGGCTTCGTACCTGGGCCACGGCCACGGCCGAGGTCGTGGGGACAGCTGCGCCGCCCCCACCCCTGCTCCCAGCCGCCGCCGCCCGCCCGGCCGCCCTGGCCGGCCCCGCAGGGCCCCCGGCCCCGCCTAGGTCAGCGGCGGACTACCTAGTCCCCCCGCTGGTCGGCCCACTTGGCGACCCGTCTGACATGCCTCCTTTCACCTCTCGCGAGGTCACGGAGGCGGTCCAGCGCCTGCGGTATGACGCAGCCACCGGCTCTGACGAGATTCCGGCCGCAGTTGTAAAACTTGCAGCCGAATTCGAGGACACAGGTGTTATGCTGCTCTTCCGGGACATCTGCAACCGCCTTCTGCTGTCGTCGCAACCACCTCCTGCGGCCTGGCAGCACAGTTTTCGCACGATGCTGTACAAGAACAAGGGGTCGCCTGCCGACCCCGGCAACTACAGAGGGGTGTGCATTCAAAGTGCCCCCCTCAAGCTTCTTATGCGGCTCATCCTGAACCGCCTGCGCACGGCCCTGGACGGTCACCTCAGCGAGACTCAGCACGGCTTCCGTTCAGGTCGCAACACAGTACAGGCGCTCTTCGCTACTCGCCGACTGGTGGAGGAACTGCAACGCCTTCAGCCTGGTGAGTCCCCTTTGCACCTTGTGCTGGTGGACTTCATCAAAGCCTTCGATTAGGTTTTCTGGCCTGCGCTTTGGGACATCCTCGAGTTGTTCCGGATCCCCCGCCCCCTGATTGCTGTCATCCGCAACCTGTATGAAGGGTCCACCACTTCGGTGCGCACTTCTTACGGGACCACGCCCCCATGCCCTTTACAGAAGGGTGTGTGGCAGGGCTGCGTGCTCTCGCCCTACCTGTTCATTATTGTTGTCGAATACGTAATGATTCAGGCGCGCAAGCGATTTGCCCGCATCGTGGGCAGGGAACCAGGAGTGCAGGTTGCTAACAAATTCTGGCATGGCGGTGCGGACACGGAGATTCGGCTGGCAGACATCATTTACGCAGACGACACCACCCTCTTCGAGGGCACTGAGCATGTGCAGACATGGCTTGACTGCCTGGCTCTCGAGGCCCGTGCAGTGGGGCTTGAGGTCAGCAAGAAGACAGAGGCCCTGGCGGTTGGGCTCACCAACCCAGCGCCGCCCCTCTTTCTCCTAGACGGCTCTCGAGTCCTGTATCGGGACCGCGTTAAGCTGCTGGGCAGCCTGCTCCCCAGCTGCGAGGTTGATGTGGACCTGTCACGTCCGTGATCATTTACGTCCGTGCACTCAAGAAGTTACGCGATTGCCGTAATCGGAATCGTTACGTCCGACGTTTGGTTGGTTCCGATTCAGTATAGGCCGCAGGCTTTGTTCCTTGGGCCGGTGTGGAGCGCCGCGCCGGAAAGACCTGAATTTCTAGAGTGACAGTCTTAGGTGACCTGACTTAGGTTCGGGCGCAAGACTTTGGGGCGCAAAGCCTTGGTGGCTTGCGCAATATTCCGGTGCGTGACATTTGGCAGTTATGAATCTTTTGTATTGTCCAGACGGAATGATGTTCAGTCCATCTGACAAAGCTAGATACGCAGATCGTAGTGTGCGGTGTGCTGGCTCGCACGTGGCTGTCGAACAGACTTGCTCTGCATTTTGCTGGCAGTCTAACTGCACGTCAGGCGGCTTGCTGGCAAATGCGACAGCGCATGGATGCCGGGATTTTTGGAGGTATTTAGGAGCACAGCAGCGGCCATGGTGGTCGTTGTTCGCTCGTTACTCTCCCTCACAACTTGGTGTTGTCGTCAAGGGGTTTAATAGTGGAACAATCCGGAGCAGCCCCCGAGAGTGGTTGCAATGAGTAATTGTCATGAGATTGGTTGACGGAAGTGATAACTGTTTGGTTTCGTCAAGATGATGTGTGTATTGTGGGCGAGACTCGGGAAGGAACCCGGTCGTCGTTGGCCAGTGAGCCATAGCTGGGGTAAGCGGGATAGGTAGACAGGATAGGGGGCGCTAAAGGACATTGCCAGCCGTAAGCCAAGCGGAGCAGTGTGGCGTCACCCGAGGCCTGCTAGGTTATCAAGAACCGCTTAGCCTTATTTGGACAGTGACGCACAAGTACGACATTATACGACTAGACAACACTTGTATTCTTGTCGATGTCTTTTGAAATTAAATGTGAATGGTTTGGCTTGGTTTGGTGGCATATCACACACATGATTACAGCTGATAGTGGATGCATTCAAGTAGCGGTAATGATCAGTCCAGGATATAATGGCACGCAAACGCGACAGACCATCGCATCAGTCCCTCGCCTGGCACGCTTTACGCCAGTACCGGGCCCTGTGGCGCAAGCCCCTGGGCAAGATCGAGAAACAGGACCTGTTCAAGGTCCTCGTCCTTCCTGTTCTCACGTATGGAGCCGAGACGTGGACCCTCACCGCCGACCTGGCCCGCAAGCTGGACGGCGCGGTCACCAGCATGCTGCGATCCATTTACAGAGTAGGATATGCTGCTCATGTCCGCAACGAGGACCTGTACCAGGGCATGCCCTATATCACCAGCACCATTAAGCAACGACGCCTGCAGCTCGTAGGGCACCTAGCTCGCACCAACCAGGTAGACACCTCACGTGGCCCCCCCGCAGGACTGCGACCAGCCCAACCTGGCCGGCACCTCCTGACGTGGGCTGGGCCCAGTGATGTTAGACGCCGCAAGGCCCGCACCTTCAAAGAACAGCTAGTAGAGGACATGGGGGGCCTAGGCCTCTCCGTGATTTGGAAGAAGATGATGGACAAGGCCATTGAAGTGGGCCCAGGTCATAGAGGACAACGAGCCCCCCCCAGTGGGGAAGCGCCCGCGTGTGCAATCTCGTGGGAGGCACGCCAGATAGCCCCCTAGGGCAGCGTGTGGCTGCCTAGATAGATGTTGTAGTTAGAATGTTGTTAGATAGATGTAGTATGTAGCCGATGTAGATAGACTAGACCGGTAGGACTGTTTGCACCCATCCATCCATCCATCGGGGTTAATGCTCCGTGACTCCCCAACGGGAGCACGAGTCTAATTAATTAATTAATTAATTTCAGTAAGACGCACACGCTGATATAATTTTCCGAAGCTATTACGCAATATATGACGAGCAAACGCTCCTCTACGCAACGCAGCCTGGCGGCTGCACAAAGCCCTGAAAATACGTCTGCAGCTCCAGCTGCAGCTTCGCCCTCAGGCCCGGCAGGCAGCGGTGACTTTAGTCGCACACTAGTGGTCGCCCAGATCCCTTCTGGGCTAATTGCCTCGCCCTCTGCATCGCCTGAGGCCAAGCGCAGTCGTCGGTCCAGCCGAACCTAGCTGGTCTGAGCGCGACTTTGACGTCGACAGGTTATTTTCCACCTGTGACGTCAACAGACCGGCCCAACTATTTCGACATGCCACCCATCAAGATACTGGAGCTCGTGTTTTATGGGTCGTACGCCTCCCTCCTTGACCTGTGCCAGCGCCTCTACTCCCATCATCGCCTCCGCAATGGACCTGATGGCCGGTTTTCCCACCGCGGACCTGACCACCTGCCCGGCTGGTCCCGACCGCGCCTTCAGCTCGCCGCCCTCTTTACCATCCTTCAGCGCTCTGCCGAAGACCTCTGGGTCCCCTCCCCCTTGACCGAATCCACCTACCTCCTCCACCTTCAAGAAGCCATCTCACAGCACGTGACTCCCCTCGCTGCAGATGTGGCAGATGTGGGCCGCACGCTGGCTGCTGAGCTCCCCGCCATCTCACACCGCCACCTCCACCCTCCTCGCCTCCACAACCCCCCCCCACCGCCTCCACCGACTCCATCACCGCCTGGCAGCTCCGCGACATCGACAAGCGCCTCCAGGACAACGCCATCGCCACTGCCAGGGTGCTTGCAAAACATCGCAGGCCTCACCGCCCAGGCGGTGAAGGACATTGCCGCCAAGCCAGCCCCCGCTGGCCTGGCGATGCTCCTCCCAACCAGACCTGGGCGGACATGCTTAAGCAACACACCACCTCCACCACCTCCGCCGTCGCAGCACAGCTCCAGCAGCAGACGCTCGACCTCCGCGAGGAGGCCGAGCTCGCCAAGCGCAGCCTTAACGTCATCGTCAAGAACTTCGACATGGTGGAAGGTGAGAATTCCGAGAAGCTTGCACACGCCCGAGGTAGTAGAGGCATACCAACAGCATTTACAGGATACCGCCGCCAAGCTGCGGCTCAGGATGCCACGCTGCAGCTGGTTTGTCTAGCGCTTTTGAGGTCGGGCAGTTGGTCATGTTCCACAAGACGAGCTCGCCCAGCGGCAAACGGGGCACCATGCAGGGGCCTGGGGTCATCACAAAGGTAGACTGGCCGCTGCGGGTCATTGATATAGAGTGGAATGATCGGGTGTATAGGGTACCATGGGCATCGGTGGCAGGCTATAAACAATGAAGGGGATGGCATGGAGAGTGAGCTGTGCGCTGCGCAGCGAACAGGGCACTGGGGGGCCGTAGTGAAGGATAATGCGCCTGTCGTAGCATCTGAGGTGGTACCCCACGGTTCGCTCCCAGGGGCAGACACAGCTACAACCCCCCCCCTCCCCTGGGCCCCAATATGACCCCGTGGATGGGTGGGATGAGGATGGGGTGGGTTTGACGGGACCTAGTGCACGTAGTGACTCACCTCCTGTGCTAGCCACGGATAATGTGGGAGGCCCGCCTAGCGTGGCCTCGCCGGAGGGTCAGGGTCCTGCCCATGCGCCTCGCCCACCTAGGGACCTGGCTTCAACGGTCACGGCCTTGTGGCGTGCTCAGGCGCAAGCTGCATCAGGGGTTGCTCACGTCAAAACTCTCTCACAGGGCCGGTCAGGCCGGTTAAGTCAGCCTTGTTTCCTACGTGTAGACCGTGGCAGCTGGTGGCTCTGACGCAAGCATCCGTGTCTATTATCTCTCGTAGGGCGGCCACCCTGTATTCCGTGCTAGAGTCGCTGTACAAATCGGTGACCGACGTACTTTGCAGTTACCTCGGCATATCAAGTTTCCGGGATCGATGGTGGTGCTGCCGGTGTTGGGCATCAACACGGCGTTTCACGTCGTGGATGGCTACGAGGATGTGGCTTTGCTGGGCGAACCTTTCGTATCATACCCGGGGTTTTCAGTGTCAACCGACTTGCTGTCGGTCGCGGGGGTGGGCAGCATCCCGCTTCGCGAGTACCACGCTCCATTGGGGGTCGTGGTAGGGCAGCCCGGCATCGTGCGGCGCTTACCCATGGCGGCATTTTCCACACCGCCGCTCGTCCAGTCAGTCATTCAGCCTCAGGATTGGCACCCGCGAAGCTTCGGCCTCCACCCACACTCTGGCGGCGGATTGTCCTGTGGCGTGGGAGCAACTGGTCCTGGACTGTCAAGATCCTCTCAAGTTTGCTTTGTGGCGCGACGCGTTCATTTGAGCTGGCCATGCAAGGAGCAGTGGCGGGAGCGCGAGGTCTACCGAGGATTGGAGAGCGTGCCAGCCGGGGCCACGCGGTTGCGGTTGAAGTTCGTGCTCACCTACAAGCCGGACGAGACCAACTCTTCTGTGGTGTTCCGGGTTAGGCCCGTGGTCACGGAGACAAAGGGGTCCTCGACCCGCTGGATGCCAAGGATCTTTATACCCCTGGGCTCAACCATGTTTCGCATCGGCTACTGACGGCCATCTACTTGGCCAAGTGGAACGTGGGCAAGGACTACGGGATATGTGGTGCGGTGACTTTCCACGGGCATTCCTGCACAGCGACGCTTGGGTCGCGCAGCAAACCTGGCAAGGCACCCGCTACGTACGTGGTGAAGGTCCCGGTGGTCTGGCAGGATGGCACCATTGGCCGGCAGCGAGTATATCGAGCTGTTGACAGGGGCGGAGGGGCTGCAGAGCTCTCCCATCATCTTCCGCATTTCCGCGGAGGAGTTCTTGCAGAGCTTAGGGGCCACGTACCATCGAGCTGATCCTAACTTCTTTGTGGTCCCCACCGGCGTCCCTGGCAAGCCACTGCCCTCTTCGTGTGGCATGGCGATGACTTCAAGCTGGCGGCACCTCGCACATTTGCTAAACAGTTTCTTGCTGCCGTGGCGGCTAAGTTTCACCTGGGCAGGGCGGTGGATCATGAGCCGGAGGGTCAACCCGTGGTGTTTTGCGGCGTGCAGTCTACTTTGCAGCGGGATTCGCATTCTGGCGAATGGGTCATGCACATGCAGGATAGCCGCAACCATGTGGTTGACCTGCTGGCCGAACTCCCGTCCCCGCTGCTGGCAACACATGGGCCCTCGGTTAAGGGCAAGCTCGGGTGGTTGGCGGACACGGTGGCACCTGACTTGGCAGTGCTCGCTCGCTTGCCCGAATCATGATGTGCTGGAAGGACTAGGGTCCATTCATGTTCGGCAGCAGCTGGCCATGATGACGCCTGGCATTGTGCTTCGTGGGCTGATTGCTCACAGCCGGTGCACCTGGAGATAGTGACGGATGCTAATCTAGAGACGCGCACAGTCAGCCAAGTGCGGGCCCGCATGGGGGCCCTGTTCTTTATCGGCAATGAGGGCCAGCCTGGCATGTTGTTAGATTGGTACTCGCGCTTGCACCGGCGCATTGCCACTAGCCCCAACACGGCAGAATGCCGGGGCATTGTTTCAGCTATGTCACATGGCATGTGGCTGCGGTACTTGCTGGGTTGGGTATTTGTTGGCTCGTGTGGGTTCACTCTACACTGGACTAGCACGGTGCACACTGACTCACAAAGTTGTTTGTCCTTCCTTGACAATCCCTATGCGCGGTCACAGGACGTTGATTACCTCGTACTCGCTGAGGCGGCCTCCTGTGTCACGCGTCTCCAGCACATCGCGGATGAACTCAATCCCGTAGACGCACTCACCAAGGAGGCGAGGGAGGCTGCCCCGCAGTATGCAGTGTTGCGCAAGCGCATGACGATGCAACACCCGTGATCGAGCAACACAGGGTTACGGCTCGGGCGCTTTATGAATATAGCCATAACACCCTTTTGTTGCTAGCATTCACGAGTTAATATTGATTTGGTGAGATATGCTCATTTCATCTATGACTAACCTGCTGAGCGGAGAATGCAACGCCGTATAGCACAAAATGAAAAAATGATTTTAGAAAAAATATTTTTTGTGCTGGCACCTGTACCCCAGCCAGTCCCACCAGGTAGGGGGGGGGCGCTGTCGGACTTTCTCCACGACAACCCCGACGACACCAACCTCTGCCTCGCAGTCTGGTGGACGTGCTCCCGTCTTTCCGACAGCGCCCTTGGAGCACTTTGTCATGGCCTCTCTGGACCTGGGAGCCGACCCCACTGTTGCTGCCGCCATATCGACGACATCACCGCCAGGCAAGTCGCCAATACCTGCTTCGATCACCTCCCCTCCCTCCTCAACGCTGCCCTCAACCCTGTCCACGACCACTCGCCACCCACCACGCCCGTTCCTCACACGCCGACACCTTCATCCACTCCGCCATCACCCACATTGCAGCAGGACTGCAGCAGCAGCAGCAGCTCCTCCACCAGCTCCAGCAACAACTTGCCGCCTCCATTAATTAATTAATTAATTAATAGACACGTGACTGCGTCACGTGAGCATAAGTCCTCAGTGGGAGGGGAACATGGGATGGAATGGATGGTGTAAGCTATCTAGCCCCTAAATGGGCAGAAATACTGCCGATGCATCGGCTGTAACTTCACAATTTTGCAAACCAGATGCCATCCAACCCACCCATATCCAATGGCTGTCCTTGGGGGCCAAGCATGTCCATGAGTTGCCCTTCGGGTTGGTATATCACAACCTTACATATATGCAGGGTAGGCCATGTATAACTGCCGTCAAAGTCAGGGGGGTCAAGACGAGCGTTTTCATTTTTGGTAGAATGTGCATTGTGAATTATGTTATAAGAGCTAGGCACCTACCACTTCAGGGATGATAAACAATTAGTTGCTGAACAGTTTGAGCCATTGGGGTCATCATTTGGGTGGGTATACCAGCAGTTACACCCAGTACAGCCCATAGGGGTACCGGTGGTAAAAAGCAACCAAGGGGGTAGGGGTGGGCATACTACCTACTAATACCTACTAATATGGCCCCCAACCATGCCACACAATACATTTCCCTTCCACAATGATGGGGAAACATAACTGCATCATCACACTGCCCTTACATGGCACCTATGTGCAGGTGCCACCTTGTCCATGCACGTAGGTAACGTGGTACGGATACCCTACGCAAGGCATGCATTCTAGGAGGCAGCCACCAACAAACTAGTGATTTTAAGCCTATTTCAGCCTGCCCTAGCAAGGATAAACTAGGCCTAAGCTGCTATAGCTTGCCAGGTGATGGCCAGCACACCTGGTGGCACATGCTGACAATGGGAAGCTTCTACTCACCGGTTACATGCTTGATGATGCCACAGAGACCAGCCAACTGCCTCACACTCATGCAATATGTGTGTGGGAAATGTATAACAAACATATATGGAGGTATTCAAACCCATACAGACTCTAAAACTTATCACCATCACCCTGTGGCAGGTCAACTGACTGATGGAAGCATCTAAGAAGGGTGTTTTAGAAAGGGGCCAGGCCAGGGTCAAGAAAGAGCATGAATAATGCAAAAAGAATGTGCTACACAAGCTAGAACGTATATATGAACGTCAAACATCGATAGGAAAACGATGCTTAAGCTTTACCAGGCATGGATGGCGTTACCTTGGCCCAGGCGGTGGCCGCAAAATGGCGCATTTCGGCACGCCAAAGTTGTGCAGCATGGTCGCTGGATTCGGCGATTTCTGGCCACCCTTGCACGTTTACGACTACTATGTATCATAAAAAGTACAAAGAAACCAATATATCCTTTAAAATACGCCGGAAAGGTATTGCTGTCAACGTTTCTATCGTCCGGCCTGATCGCAGTTTTTTCCAGCAAGAACGCTGCCGACACCTATCAAATGGCATTCCCGCGAACCAAAAATTGGCCTGTATCATCTTTAGGACGTATAAAATCAATTTCCTGAGTTTGGTCAGAAAATTCGAACGAAAACGTAAATGCCATGCGTGGGCGCAAGCCGCCATGGCCAGGTCGTCGTTTTCCGGAATGCACGTTGTACGCGAAAAAGTACCCTGACCCCTTGTACTTTGACCGACCAGAACACCTCTATAACTTTGTCAGAAGTATGCAAACCCTAGTACCATGCTGTGAGGAAAATTATAAACTTTCGATCTTCTCAGCTAAACTTTTCCTAATTCTCAATAGTTTTCGCGGCATTTGGTCCCCCGAGAAGGGGCCGACGTGTCGGCTGTAACTCAGTTTTAGGCGGAAAATCGGCAGCCAGACCATTTAGGGGCTAGGTCCTAGTTACAGGGGTGTGGGCACCGCGGCCCGAATCGCTATGAATGCCATACTTGGTCACACGCGGAGCCCCCACAGGCTTGGGGGTGGTCTCCTTCATCACTACTTGCCATCTATCCTTGCGCACCATCTGCCTCCATATTACAGACAAACCAGGAGGCTGCCCGGGGGTGAGCCCGTCACGTCTAGTGTAGCACATGTCCATGCCGAGTCTATCACGAAAAGTCCACGGGTGGCAGCCCTGCCGCGCGCGGCCGGGGGCACGCCAGGTGAGGACATATCGCCCAGGCTGGGCGGGCTTGATAACTCCTGCCAAGACCACCTATGCCGCCACGCTTCAGAACCCTATGGAGCTCATCAATGAAATCAAAACAGCCGTCAATGCCATGAGATAATGTCAACCAGCGCAGAGCCATGGGACAACCAGCGCAGGCCAGAAATCGGGAGAATCCAGACCATGGTAGCTCGAGCCTGCCGTTACCTTGTCCGCGTGTTCGAGTCGAATGTCATTGTCATGCTGTAATTGAATTTGTTTAGAAAAGTGTTTTGTAAAAAAAAAACTTTTCTGATTTAATTCGAGAAACCAGAAACCAGAAACGAGAAATTTACACCTTGAGCCAAACACAGTAGAAAACAGAGGTCGGGGTAAAATTCCCAACCTCCACAATTCAGACCTGAGCTGATTGTCTCATCGGTGCTTGGCTAATTGATCAGGTATTTGATGCATTTTCATGAAATTCAAAGAGACATTCATTATATCAAGGAGACAACGCCGGTATGAAGGGTCCACCACTTCGGTGCGCACTTCCTACGGGACCACACCACCATTAATTAATTAATTAATAGACACGTGACTGCGTCACGTGAGCATAAGTCCTCAGTGGGAGGGGAACATGGGATGGAATGGATGGTATAAGCTATCTAGGTCCTAGTTACAGGGACCACACCACCATGCCCTTTACAAAAGGGTGTGTGGCAGGGCTGCGTGCTGTCGCCCTACCTGTTCATTATTGTGGTCGAATACGTAATGATTCAGGCGCGCAAGCGATTTGCCCGCATCGTGGGTAGGGAACCAGGGGTGCAGGTTGACAACCGTTTCTGGCATGGCGGGGGCGGAAACGGAGATTCAGCTGGCGGACATCATCTATGCAGACGACACCACCCTCTTCGAGGACACTGAGCACGTGCAGACGTGGCTTGACTGCCTGGCTATCGAGGCCCGCGCAGTGGGGCTTGAGGTCAGCAAGAAGACAGAGGCTCTGGCGACTGGGCTCACTCACCCACCGCGCCCGCCCTCTTTCTCCTTGACAGCTCTCGAGTCCTGTATCGGGACCGTGTCAAGCTGCTGGGCAGCCTCCTCCCCAGCTGCGAGGCTGATGTGGACCACCGCATCTCCCTCGCCTGGCACGCTTTACGCCAATATCGGGCCCTGTGGCGCAAGCCCCTGGGCAAGATCGAGAAACAGGACCTGTTTAAGGTCCTCGTCCTTCCTGTTCTTACGTATGGGGCCGAGACGTGGACCCTCACCGCCGACGTCCTGGCCCGCACGCTGGACGGCGCGGTAACCAACATGCTGCCATCCATTTTCAGAGTAGGATCATTATGCTGCTCATGTTCGCAATGAGGACCTGTACCTCGACATGCCATATATCACCAGCACCAAATTAAGCAGCGGCGCCTGCAGCTAGTAGTAGGGCACTTAGCTTGCACCAACCAGGTAGACACCTCACGTGCATGGCCCCCCCGCAGGACTGCGCCCAGCTCAGCCTGGCCGGCACCTCCTTACGTGGGCCGGGCCCCGTGATGCTAGACGCCGTAAGGCCCGCACCTTCAAAGAACAGCTAGCAGAGGACATGGGGGGCCTAGGCCTCTCCGTGATTTGGAAAAAGATTATGGACAAGGCCAAGTTGGCCCAGGTCATAGAGGACAACGAGCCCCCTCCCGTGGGAAAGCACCCGCGTGTGCAAACATACAGGAAGCACGCCAGACAGGTCCCCTAGGGTAGAGTTGATGTTGATAGATTTTGTAGATAGATCTGGTTGTCTCCTCGATAGATGTTGTAGATTGCTGTTGTAGATAGATTAGACCGGTAGGATTGTTTGCACCCATCCATCCATCCATCGGTGTTAATGCAGTCACGTGTCTATTAATTAATTAATCCATCCATCGGGGTTAATGCTCCGTGACTCCCCAACGGGAGCACGAGTCTAATTAAGGGGACGGTCCCGGCGCGAATATTTTTGGCGCCGAAAAATTCGCGGTACCCGTCCGTACCGTGAAAAAGTGGTGCACGGTGCGCGCACCCCTACTGGAGCTGGCCATGGCGACGTGCTTTCAGGCAGAGTAGAAAAAGATAGCTCGCGGAATGCAGAGAAACTGAGCGAATCTTAAAGACGATGAGTAAGTGATACTACTTCGTAGCGGAAGTTCGCGTTTTTTGCAGTGTCGATGATTTTATTGATGACCATCGCCACGGGGGTCCAATATGATGTTTTCGTCGAGAGGAATAAATTAGAATGCACGCTGGCGGCGGTGATTGTCAGGTTTTATGGGCTTTACCTAGCGTCAAGGATGCGTTTAACTTGTTATTGGTAAAGCTTTAAAAAATTTGCTGGGTTTCGGCAAGATTTCCGTCATGATCGGTAAGACACTCTCCAGGCTCGCGGGATGCGCGTCTTATTATTCCATGGAAGGTTGTTCTTTCTTGCGCCGCTGGGCGAACACTAGGAACTCGGCTTTGAGAATGGGTGAGAAATGGTGAGAAAAAGGGTGAGAAAGGTGAGAATAAGGGTGAGAAATGGGTGAGAATGGGTGAGAAAGGTGAGAAAAAAGGGTGAGAATGGGGTGAGAATGGGTGAGAAAACACGTTTCTCACCCGGGTGAGATTGCCCCAAAAAGGTGAAAAAAGGGGGAAAACGTGAGAAAAATCTCAAAAAACAGGACGTGAGAAAAGTGAGAAAAACGGGAGGTGTGAAACGTGAGAAAAGTGAGAAAAGTGAGAAAATCAGGACGTGAGAAAAGTGAGAAAAGCGAGAAAAGTGAGAAAACACAGCGCTGAAAAACACAGCCATAATACAATACATGTATGCTGGCAGCAGACACATGCATGCAGTGCCAGTAACAACCGCTGTTCAAAACAGCACGAACAATCATGATTTTTTCATTAAATGTTTGAATAATTTTAATGTTTACAGCTGCAAGAACCCGTTGATTCAACTATTCAACACTGTTATGGCGTTATGTACATCTTCGGCATTCAATGCCTGTTCAACACAGTCTGTTATGGCGTTATGACATCTTTGGCATTCAATGCCTGTTCAACACAGTCTGTTATGGCGTTATGACATCTTCGGCATTCAATGCCTTTCATTAAATACTATATGGTAGCTAGCTAACAAAGCGGGCCGGTCGACAGGGCGTCTCATGCTGACTTGAAAGCGGGATCACTGCTTGCATTTTATTCTCGTGGTGCCTGCAAGAAATCAAGCAAGCCGACACAATATATGCAAGAGGAAAAGAAATCAGATCCTTGACATAGATGTAAGCGTTCTACAATGATCTTGAGCTCATCACCACCTAACAATCCATGCAGCAAATGTGTATGGCAAATCAAACCAAGCAACATACAATTCCACACATCCATGCATGCAAGAGGGGAAAAAAAAACAGGCCCTTGCAGATAAACATCTATACCTTCAAATGCCAAAAACATGACACCTATAATTCCCCCCCAAATGAAAGCAGTGCAGCTAACCTTGGATGGTGATGCAACTGACGACGCCGATGACATGGTATCGTCATCGGCGTCGTCAGTGTCAGTCCTCCCACCCCGTTGTTCCTCGAAGGCGGTCCAGTTTACCTGCAAGTAAGAGGCATACAAGGAAGTCAACTAAATCATGTTCAGGAAAACTTAATTGCAGAAAAAAGATGCTATCAATAAATGGCGATTTTTATAGCGGAACAAAATTTCAGAAATCTTAGGGGGAAAAACAACAAAACCTAATCAGCCAACATAATTTACCATGATTACATGAACAACAATATGGCATGCATACAAGATGCAAACAACTTATTTTTAGGCACGACTAAAAAGGTATACTTACCGATGTCATCCCCGTTGCCGTCGAGATGTCGATAGTCGCAGTACCCTGCTGCCGGGCGCGAACAAGGGCCTTTTGTTTTGCTAGGAGGGCTTCTAGCCTGGCCAGTTCTCGCTCTGCCTCCTTCAAATCCGGCTCGAGCTCCATATCCACGTCGCTGAATTCCAGTTTAGCAGGCGCAACCGACAGCACCGTCGGCGTGGCGACCTCCGCCTTGGCCTGCGCCGCTGCCGGCGTGGCGACCTCCGCCTTGGCCTGCGCCGCTGCCGGCGTGGCGACCTCCGCCTTGGCCTGCGCCGCTGCCGGCGTGGCGACCTCCGCCTTGGCCTGCGCCGCTGCCGGCGTGGCGACCTCCGCCTTGGCCTGCGCCGCCGCCGCCGTGGCAACCTCCGCCTTGGCTTTCTCCACAGCAGGCGTGGTGACTACCACCTTTGTCCCTGCCTTTGCCTCGCTGCCCTGCACCGCAGCCCCAGCCACAACTCCCTTCGCACGCTTCACAGGCACCTGCTGCGCGGACTCCTCCACCTGTCTCTTTTTCACCGGATCCTGCATGTTGGTGGGGTCCACAGAGGCAGCAGCCTTCACGGCTGCTTGGGACCGCTTGAGGACTCGGTACGCCGTCATGTCCTCGGGGTACACTCCATCAAGAGCCACCCAAGCACATATTTCCTTGCTGTTCTCGTCTTGGGGGAGGTCGTTGAGGGCGAGCTCGTAAGTCTTGCTTGCGCCGTCATGCTCGACGAACAGGATTGAGTGTGGGATCTTCCTTTTCTTGTTGATGGAGCAGACTTTACCAAACTCCCAGATCCACTCATCCCGGTCCTTCTTAGGGTCCTCTAGGAGAAACCGCACGGCGATGAACATCCCGATTTTCGGCTGGGCATCCTTTCGGATGGTGGCCACGCGGCTGAGCTGCGGCAGAAAGTGACCAAGGCCCAGGTCGAGGGGGGTACCGCGTTCCTTTTTTATTTGGGGCTCCCGTTCCTTCTTGAGTTTCTTTGGCGGCACATCAGGTTTCTTCTCTACTTTGTTCTTTTGCGTCTTTGGAATGAACGGCGCCGCGGCCTCGGCTGCCGGCTCCCCCTCGGCCTGGGCTGCCGGCGCCGCGGCCTTGGGTGCCGGCGCCGCGGCCTTGGGTGCCGGCGCCGCGGCCTTGGCTGCCGGCACCGCGGCCTTGGGTGCCGGCGCCGCGGCCTTGGCTGCCGGCGCCGCGGCCTTGGCTGCCGGCGCCGCGGCCTTGGCTGCCGGCGCCGCGGTTTCTGCGGCGGGGGGAGCCGACGTGGCCGATGGGGAAGCGGCCACGGCAAGGACAGGGTTCCTTGGTGGCACAGGGGGCGGCGCCATGATATAGACGACCGACTGTTCTGAAGCTGAGGCCGGCTTTGTAGATTGCTCAAGTGCAGCGAGCCTGGCCCGGAGGAGCGCGATTTCCTGCTCCTGGGGCGTCAGGGTGTTCTCGACCTGCGCATGCCACAATTTCGGGGAAACGGACACAACCAACTAGGTACAAAAGTTAGAGGACGTGATTTCTTGCATGAGCTATTTGCTCATCTGACATGGGGGCGCTTGAAAATGGCAAAGGCAAAGCGGAGCCCGCCGCCTTAAGGCGGGCGTAACAGGTTGGTGGGGTGCTGGCATGCATAAATAAATGGGGCGGGGTGCTGGCATGCATAAATAAATGGGGTGGGGTGCTGGCATGCATAAATAAATGGGGTGGGGTGCTGGCATGCATTACAAGTATTAAATTTTTTTTCTAGGCTTGTCAGTCACAGCATTTCTTAACCAGATTTATATAAGGGCGCGCGAATACCCACGGTTTAAAAAGAACATGTTCACGAGCATGGAGAGTGGAAAGCAACAATCTTTGCGACGACATACAGTAAGCTAGTAGCCAGAATGCTTTCTTGCCGTAACATACCTTGGCCGGGGCTTGTGGCTCGAGGTGAGTCTTGTCTTGCTTGGTCTTCGCCATCTTGGGCTTTGGCACCCCGACCTTCACCTACGATCGTGCGAGTGATACGACGATTGTGGGGAAACAAAGACAAGCAAATCAATTAAAAGAAGGAACTTGACATCGAAGCTAGCGGCAAGTACACAATTTTACTCCAATACTAATGGTGCCGGATCAGAAAATATTGCATGCATGAAGTTCGGTTGCCTTTGCATCGGGAAAAGAAAAGCATTCAGTTCGAATAAGTCCAATGTAGAGCTTAGCTATACCTTTGGCGTGTCCAGGTTGGTTAGGTTGGCCAAGGCACCCCCCTCGTCCGGGTTGCGAATGCCGCGCTTCCCGCTATTTGCCTTGTACTTCGAATTCGACAAGTATCGAGACAGCTCGGCGGCTACAAATTTCCGCGCCGGCTGGAATACCGGAGCCTTGCCCGCCTTCGCGGGGTCCACTTTCTGCAATTCCTCGTACCTCCGCGTTGCTGACTCAAAAACTGAGTTTGCTAATGCCCCCGCAAACTCGCATATTTTTAGCAGTCTATCGACAACTGCGGCAACTAACGCAGCATCTTGTTTAGCTTTTGGGTCCCCAAGGTGAAGGTACCTCCGCGATAGCACCGCTATCTGGCTGCGGAGGACTGCCAGCCGGTTACTCTCGGCGACAAATGGCAAAGGGACTTCCTCGCTGATCTTGTTAACACGGAATGAGCGCCACGCTTCATCTGTGGCCTTGTAAGGCCCATCCTGCTCTGCTGCCATGTAACTACCCAACGGCGGTTGGGTAGAAAAGTTGGAACCTGGGTCAATGCGTCGGCCGCCTGTGTTTGCGGCTCCATGGCAACAACGACTACGTTCTGTGGACGCGGCAAATTCAACGCATACATCATCTTGAAATCGTGACCGTCCATCTGCACCGATCCGACGACTCATGCAGTATCCCGCTTTTTTTTCTCTCGCAGGAGAGCCGTTGGCCGGTTCCCAACGCGTGCGACCACTGGTCTGCATTAACTTAACTTACCTTAAGTTCTCCAGAGAGAAGTGACCCAAGCCGTCGGTTGGCACTCATCGACGTCAGCCGCAGTGTGTTGACGCGTCCGCGCGATTGACGCGGCGGCACCAAACGGCACCTACCGACAGAGGGAGCACCGCGCAACTTAAACAACGCGTTCGTTTTGAGGTCTGCTGTGGCTTCGACGATTTCGCATCAAGTCTGACGCGGGGCCTTCCGTGACTTTACATTTACTGTCTTATTTATTCCTGAATACTAACAATGGCGGATTTGAACTGTAGCATAGATGATTTTTTACAGGAGGGGGGCGATCATCTGCCTGGTACCGGGGAGGAGGATGCAAAAGAGTTTGCCAGAAACTTCGCAGCTACAGTAGGCAAAATATCAGCAGACACACCACTTTATTCAGGATCCAGTAACACTGCCATAGCTAGCGCGTTGGAGCTCTTATCTATACTCGGCAGGCATTCTGCATCGGCTGTCCTAGCGGATGAGGTATTCAGTTTTATCAGCAAAGTTCTGCCAGCCGGTAATTCTCTGCCAGAAAGTGTAAAAGAAGCCAAGAAAGTCATGAAGGGTTTGGGGTTAGATATGCGTGTATATGATGCGTGCCCCTGTGAAAAATATATATACAAAACAAAAGAAGTCCAGACCTGCCCTGTATGTAAAAACAATAGATATGAACAATACGAAGATAGAAATGGAGAGACAGTAACAACAAGAAGGGCCCATCGCCAAGTTAGATACTTCCCTCTTATAAATCGTTTCCGCGGATTTTTTAGGATACCCGAGATGTCCAAGGCATTACGATATGCTGGAGAAACTGAAAACAAACAAGATGAAGAAGACCCAAATCGGAAAGTCCACGGAATTAAAGGTAAAAGGTGTCCTTGTCGATTTCTTTTCTGCACGTGCTTTTTGGCTGGCTGTATACGGTTCACCCAACTCATGCTGCATATGTTGTGGTGATTTTGCTGCATATTATAACATTCGGTTGTGCCGCCCGCACTTCGGCCGTCCCGTTTACCCACCTCCCTGACAGTTGTATAATTGCATGCAGATTGCCGAGCGATGCTGCACGTCAAGAGAATGTTCCCTCAGTTTCGGCTTGACCCACGCTTCCTTTTTTTAGCGCTTTGTTTTGATGGAGTATGTCCTAGGTGCTACATGGACCAGCACTCCAGCTGGCCGTGTTTCTGTGCAATCTTGAACCTGCCTGAATGGGTCTTCATTAACAAACATTTCTGCCCAATGGTGCTTCTGGTGGGAGGGAACAAGAAAGGTAAGGCCCCAAAGAATATGCACATTTTTCTTGACCTGATTGTAGATGAGCTGGTGAAGATGTGGGATGGGTTTTACATTTGTGATGTGTTGGATGATGATGAGCATGGTGGGCTCCACCCGGCACGTATTCAAGCACTGCTGTTGTTTACTGTTCACGACTACCCGGGGTTTGGTAAGATGGTAAATATGCCAGACTCCGGGTACGACGGCTGCCTTGTGCACGGCCCTGCTTGGAAGGGTACCTATGTTTCCAAAGGGCGCATTGTTTTTCTTGGGCATGAGACCTTGCTGCCAGCTGATGACCCCCGTCGCGGTGGCAACGACAAGGAGGCGCCGCCAGACATGACGATGCAAACCTATGTGGAGCACTGCAGAAAGCACGGCCGGGAGCCGGAGCCCTTTTGCAGGCTGCCGTACTGGCCTCAACTCCTCCAACGGCACCTGATCGACGAGTTCCACCTGGGGGCGAACAACCTCTTGCGAGTCGCCAACTCCACTAGCGGTAAGTGCGGTGCTGTCTAGTGTTGTGTCACTAGTGTTTGTCGCTGTTTTTTTCCTTTTCAACATTTTGTATTTAAGGAGAATTCCATTAGGATTTATTACATGCTGTGAACAACCTCTTGCGAGTCGCCAACTCCACTAGCGGTAAGTGCGGTGCTGTCTAGTGTTGTGTCACTAGTGTTTGTCGCTGTTTTTTTCCTTTTCAACATTTTGTATTTAAGGAGAATTCCATTAGGATTTATTACATGCTGTGGTTCAGTGTGTGTATTAAGTATTACTAACATTGGTATGCATTTGCGCTTGTATGGCTTTGTTTTCCTTAAATCTGCTGCCAGGGGAAGGTCTGACCTACGCCATTCGGGATCGGCTGAAGGAGATGAACCTGAACCCGGAGCTGCACATGGAGAAGACCGTGACAACCACCACTGCCATGGATGGCACAATCAAGACAACAACCAGGAGGCGGGGGTTGCATCCACCCTGCCAGCTCACCTCGCAAGAGAAGGCTGAAGTTATTGGTGAGTGTTTGCTTTTTTCTCCCAACTGTTTTCTAGGTATTTGATTCAAGTGCAATTATTTAGTTTAGCAATGTTTCTTTCTCTGGTTGTGGTTCAGTTTTCCTTTCGCACGTGTTTTGAAAGCAGCCCCGGTCAGACTTGTTTCCTTTGAGAAGTGCTCAAGTGAGTTCAGTGCCTGCCACCCTACTCATATTTGACAGTGCAGGACCTCCCTTGTTTTCAGTGGGGCTCATCAGAGTGGCCACCCTTGAACACATGGCCACTGTCGGTGGATGGTGATGGCATTCTTCTCACATTTTCAGTGCAATGTGAACAGTGCATATTGCAGTACAGTAAACGTTCGACTTGTCACTCTCCATGTTGCATCAAGACTTGCCACCGACTTACACTTGTGGGGTTTGACTGTTGTTTTTTTTTGGTCTCCCACGCAGCCCTGGAGCGCCGAATGAAGGACAGCCTGCCCGACTGCTTCCCGGGTGATATTGTGGGGCTGCTGGCCAATGGCAAGCCAGAAAGAAAGGCCAAGACTCATGACAAGCTAGAATTGTTTTCGAAGCGCTTACCAGTTTTGCTTAGAGGCCGCCTGCACGCAGACGCAAGAGCTGCCTTTTTGGAAACGTCTGCAGCATGGGACTCAATCTTTAGCGGTAGGGTCTTCACTCAGTACGAACTGGACGAGGTAGGTAGGGCTATGTTGAGGTCACTTGTTGCACTTGAGCGTGTTCTGCCCGCATCCGAAATGTCCAGGTCGGTTCACGCAGCGACACATTTGGCGGGGCAGATTTCAAATGTCGGTCTCCCTGACGGTAGGTCCATGGCGTGGGGTGAGAGATGCATGAACACAGCGGTTTCTGGCCACATGTCTGCACTCAATGTTGAGCACTCCATGGGCCAGTCCTTCGTCAACTTCGAGGTGCTGACGCTGCTATCCTACTTCCAGCATCGAGCCACCGGAGTAAGTTGTTTCTTATTTGAAGGTCTTTACTTGATATTTCTTGTGTGTGTACATGATGTATAGCACCTTGAGTTTGTAATTCTGCATTTACATGAAGCAATGATGGCTCATTTCATTCAGCATGGAAACTCTCCTTGTGTAAAACTTTGATGTTTCTACTCACTCTCATTTTCAAGGAAAGTGCTCTTTAAATTGAATGCCTTCTGTATTTTTGCTTGGTGTGCTTATCATGTTTTTTTCCAATGCAGGTAAAGACCAAGCACTATGTGTGGGACCTTCTCACCAATGATCCGTCGCGCACCATCGAGCTGGGCAAGCGCTCGGTGAAAGACGGGTACCGGTTTTCTGAGGACGAGATGACGGCGGCAAGGGATTTGCTGGTAGAAGATGCCCTTCCCAAGGCTGATTACAGCGACCCTGCGAATGGCGACGAGGCCTACTGGTGAGCCTTGTTTTTCAGTGCAAATGCCTACTACGCCGTCTGCTTTGGTTATTTTAATTCAGTCCTATTGAAAGGCGCCTTGGGATTAGCCATGCAATCATGTTTTACTGTCACAAAGCCAGCCCTAGTAATTAATATCTAGTTTGTTTGGTTTTACCCATCCGGGTGCCATGATCTTGCCGCCAGTAAAAGCGTCCTGTGTTGTATCTGTTTTTTTTTTTTAATAACCAATACTTAACCCATAGTCCGAAAAGTGTATGTGATCGCATACACTTTGACTTAACGTAATAAACCACGTAATTCCCGGAGCGCCGCGCCACCCGTGACGGAGGGAAGTTGTCCGGTGGGTCTGGGAACACTTAGGGACGAAGGTGATGCATAGGTTTGGGGGGGTTATTCGCCATAGCTTGGTAATTACAACGTGCATTGAGAAAGTATCACGTGACTTTGGCGGGAAATTTTCACTCGCGCGCGCGCGCAACGAGATATGGCTGCCAACGTGCCGTTATCAGGGAAATTTGCGTCTCGCGGCTAGAAACGGTTTAGAATGTTGCTCAGAATGATGATGCGTGATTTTCGTAGGTCAGGCATGGCCAGATTTTTAGGATTGGGAAAATACAGGTAGGAAAATACTGCCTTCCTGGTCGTCAGTGCCAGACAAGTCATCGCCTATCATAGGTCGATTTTCTCCTTATGGCCGGGCAGTCTGCGCCAGCCCGAGCATCCAGGTTTGCTACGGGATGTCCCCTGCAGCATTTGCTGCGAATGCGGACGCATTTATAGGTCATCTTTGAACGAAACATCAACCTGGTAATCATAAAGGATGCATGCTTGACGCGGCTATGGCGGCCTATGCCCGTAGAGCCACGGTATCTGTGAGTTATGGTGGTCCCGGCCAGCGGACCCCGGGAAGGACATGAACGAGCTGGGTACGACAACGTATTTGCGTGTTGTTTGCAGCGGAATTCGTCTCCCATGCAATATATATGACGATTTTATCTTTGCATATTTCAGCAAGCTTTCATGCCTGTTGTAGAGAGTGGTTTCAGCCCTGAAAGTGCCCAGTTTATGGCATATCTTTGGAGTGTATCATTCCGTTAGTGCAGGTAGGCAACGTGTTTGTATTCCAGCACTTTTGGCAGCATTTTATAGCTTTTTATAATGCATTATTGTGTTGCATGTCATAGATAGCTGTTTACACGCGCGTAACCCACACACATATATGAGCACGTTATATAGAGGTAATGGGTTATCCGGGTGGTCTGACCCAAGGAAACCCCCATTGGACTATCCAACTAAGTTGTCCTATGTTGGTATTGAGGTTCCCTACCCTCCCTGGGAAAAAAGTGGGGGGTTAACTTTTCCTTGGGGAAAAAAGATCGTCTTTTGGCCAACTTTGACTAGAGCTATCATCCAAATGCTTTGATAAAGCCATGGTATTATTGCATATTCTGAAAGCCCTTGAAGTGTAGATACTCCTAGCATCTTGGTTGGGGGTATTTGGAGTTGTGGCCTGTGAGTTATGATTTTTTTCATTTTCAGGGGTATGAAAGTGCCAAAAATGGGTCAGCGGACTATGGGTTAATAATAATACTCTTTGCTGGGTTACGATCGGTGTGCGTTTGTTTGAATGCAGGCGAGATCGCTGTGCTGACACAACGTTCAACGTGATTGCATGGGCATCATTAAACCTGACGCCGCTTGTGCCGCAAGGCATTGTAGCGGCGTGGGGGGGCGTGAAGCGCTACGCGGATTCTTTCCACAAAGTCAGGATACACGGGTTCAACTACCGCACAGAGGCTGCGGACCAATCCCAGGGAAAGCGGCACAAGAATGCGGGAGTTGCGGTGCATGGCCCGGGCGGTGTAGACTTTGGTTTCATCACACACATTCTGAAGGCCAGGTTAGAGTACCCACGAGGGGGCTGGGAATGGCAGCTGTTGTTGAAGGTGCAGCTTTTTGATCGCCTTCATGTCGCTCACCTGCCCCACGAGAGGTTGGTGGTCATCAGCAGCGCACAGGCCCCCAGGTCGTCGCGCCTTGTGTTGCCAGGTGCAGTGAGCTCAGTTGGCTATGTCGTCGATGAATGCTATGCTCCCGAAATGGTGGTAATCCCTGCCAAACTGCCATGGAGCATGGCACACCAGGCGCAATCTGCCCTCAGTAACCATGTGTATCACAGCGTGGCAGCAGATTTCCCCACCATGCCGCAGTTTGAAGTGATTGAGGAGGGTGAGCCGATGCCACCGCCTAGTGGCAAGAAGAAAGGCAAGAAGAAGGGGTCCAAGAAGAAGAAGAAGGTGGCAGCGGCAGACGTAGGTGATGGCGACGTGGTGCGCCGCGCTGGCAAGGCACCTGCTCGAGGGCGCAGCCGCAAGCGTGGTGCTCCCACAGATGCTGGACCTAGCCAGCCCACCGTTGTAATTGAGGAGGTCCCTATGGCAAAGAGGGCCAGTGGAAGGCAGCGTAAAGCTGTGAACTATTGCGACACTAGTAGGGATGACACTATGTCATCAGAAGATGATGTTGATGCAAGCAACCCCTCGGACAGCAGTTCTGAAGAAGATGACTTTTGATTTAATTTGGGCATGACAGCATTGTTTATGGAATGATGTGCTGTTTTATATTGTATGACAACCCTATATTGCACCTTTGCCGGTGCACCCTATAATGCATATCAAAGTGGTGTTGAGTTTTTTTTCACGTTAAGGACTTAATGAAATAAAGCTCATGATTTTTCTCGTGTTACACTCTTGGTGAGAAATTTCTCACCACGTTGACTTGTGATTTTTCTCGTGTTAGTGATTTTTCTCGTGTTGGTGAGAAACTTCTCAATTTTCTCAATTTTCTCACTTTTTCTCACTTTTTCTCACCCATTCTCACCTTTTTTCTCACTTTAGGGTTTTTTCTCACCCCAATCTCACCAAAACGCCCTTTTTCTCACCAAAATCTCACCCTGGTGAAATTTTTTTCCTAGCGTTTGCGGAAAAAAATTGAGATTTTTCTCAATTTTCTCAAAAAATTCTCACAAAGGGTGAGAAAATTGAGGGTTTTGAGAATTTTCTCAGAAATTGAGTTCCTAGTGAAGGACAATTCCGGTAATGGTACGATCGTGTGATCAACGTGACCCTATGAATGTTTCGCTTCCTTTATGGGTTATCAACGCAAGTTTTCGGCTTTTTTCCGTGCAGTTAGCGCCAGGTATAATGCCATTCCGTGCTGCGCATCGCCAGATTCCTGGCACCTTTCAGTGGTTTTTATGTACGTTGCATGGCTGGGACGTGTCAAAGCGTGACCGTGGCATATCGTCAAGTTGTCAGGGATTTGCTGAGTGGTTTCTTGGAAGGAGATTGCTAACAGCACTCAGTTTTGTGTGAATATTGACGCGGCCTTTCTTAGCAGAGGCTTCATTGTGGTTAGAGGCTCACAAGCTTGAGTTTGTTTCATGGCAAACAATTGCGCTGGAAAGAAAGGTGGCAGTGGTTTTTCTGAGGGGCATACTGCATGGGTGGAACTGCACGTAGGTAGGGGTTGTCGTTGTCTTGTTGGCCTTTCTCCCACTAAAATGGGAGAGCCCTAATTCATATGCTAGCAAGGCAAGGTAACCATGGTGAGAAGCCTTGGCAATCAGCATGTATGATAATTCTGCTTTCTCTGTGGACTGTCTGTTGTTACCCTTGTTGGGCAATTAGTGGGTATGGCTTTCTAGGGTGTGTTTGAGCTTGGTTTTGGGATGATGCCCACACCATAAACCTGGAATATGCTTTCGAAGTGTCGGCTAGGCATGTAGAGCTACCTGCCTCATTGTTGTGCACACACGCAACAGGTTGCCCGTGTCGAGGTAAGGCAAGGGCACATGACGTGCCCAGCCACCTCCTTGTACATTGTGGTCGAATTGGGCATGGTCAGGAGCCTTTTGGATGGCATAGGAAGTGTTGAATTGAATTGAATTGAATTGTAACATAACTCCGTTGGGAGTATATGTAGCACATAGCCCTTGAGAGGGGGCATATGGCCTATCATACATCCTAAGCTACTTCCTGCAAGGGTGGGGATGTAAAGGACCCTTGCTCTAGGTGCACCAGGGCACTTGCATCCCCATGATCTTCAAGCTATGCCCAGCGAAGGGGGAGCCTGTCATGGGGGGGAAGATCAGCATAGCTATACAAAGAAGCTAGGGCATGGCGTCTCAGCAGAGAGTTACTCCCTGCATAGGCACAACAGAACTAAATAAAGCTGGGCATCATCTGGGGTGTGGCTCATCATAGGCACACATGTACATGATTAAGTAAAGCGCGTGGCTTAGCTGGGATAGTGCCTCTAGGAGGCGTACATGTACATCGGGCCACGGTCTATCTATTCTACACTACTACTGCTGTATTCCCCTAAGCTGGGGCGTCTGGAGTCGCTGGGGCCGCGGGGGGGGGGGGGTCGCCTGCCAGGGCTTATGGCCGACGTAGATGGCCGCCCCCTTCCAGTACACCGGCTGCCCCGCCTTGGTCTGCCGGAGCTGGAGGTAGGTCGGCCATAGCTCCCGTCGCCGTTGTTGCTGCGCCAGGGTCAAGTCGTCATCAAGGGTGAAGAGAGTCTTCTCGAGCCGCTTGCGGCGTCTGAGAAAAGAAATCTTGTCCGCCGGGGTCTTAAAGGTGAGAAGGAGCGGGGGCGGCCCTGCCTTACCCCGCGCGCGGGGAAGGCGGTGGGCGGCCAGCTCGATCTCACCGTTAAGGCCCATGCGACCAAGGATTTCTCTCTCAAACGCACGCAAAAGCTTCTCGGAATTCTCACCTTCCTCCATCTTGAAGTTCTTGACAATGACGTTGAGGCTGCGCTTGGCGAGCTCGGCCTCCTCGCGGAGGTCAAGCGTCTGCCGTTGAAGCTGGGCTGCGACGGCGGAGGTGGTGGAGGTGGTATGTTGCTTAAGCATGTCCGCCCAGGTGGTGATGCCGAGGAGCATCGCCGGCCAGGCCAGCCGGGGCTGGCTTGGCGGCAATGTCCTTCACCGCCTGGGCGGTGAGGCCTGCGGTGTTCTGCAGAACCCCGATAGCGATGGCGTTGTCCTTAAGACGCTGGTCGATGTCGCGGAGCTGGGCGGTGATGGCGTCGGAGGTGGGGGTGGTGGCGGTGGAGGAGGCGAGGAGGCTGGAAGTGGCGGTGGAGATGGTGGGGAGCTCAGCAGCCAGCGTGCCGCCCATTGCCGCCAAATCTGCGGCTAGGGGCGTCACGTGCTGTGAGATGGTTGCTTGGAGGTGGAGGAGGAAGGTGGATTCGGTCAAGGGGGAGGGGGTCCAGAGGTCCGTGACAGAGCGGTCAAGGATGGAAAAGAGGGCGCCGAGCTGAAGACGGGGGCGAGACCAGCTGGCCAGGTTCTCAGCATGTTGTCGGATAGTGAACCGGCCGTCAGGTCCATTGCGGAAGCGGCAAAGGCGTTGAAGGCGTTGGCACATGTCGAGAAGGGAGGCGTATTATGACCCATAAAACACGAACTCCAGTATCTTGAGGGGTGGCATGTCGAAATAGCTGGGTCTGGCATCGTTGAAGGTGGAAAATAACCCGTCAACGTCAAAATCGCGCTCAGACCAGCTCGGTTCGGTTGGGCGGCTGCGTTTTGGCTCAGGCGAGGCTGAAGGCGAGGCAGGAAGCCCGGGAGGGTGCTGGACGACCACCAGTGCGCGACTAGTGTCATCACTGCCTGCCGGTCCTGATGGCGAAGCTGCAGCCGGAGCTGCAGACGTATTTTCATTGCCGAGCGCAGCCGTCAGGCTGCGTTGCGTCGATGGGCGTTTGCTCATCGTATATTGCGTAATAGCGTCGGAAAATTATATCAGCATGTGCGTCTTAGAAAGACGAAGCGATTGTGATATTCACGACTAAATTCGGTGCTCAAACGTGAAAGTTATGAGCTCCGACAGCCATGGCTACCTCGTGGCTCGTGGCGACTCTATTGGGCGCACCATGCTATTATAGGAAGTGTTAGTGTGCCTTAATACTCACTATTAGTAATGAGGATTTGTACGCTGATTTGCCCTATGTTTCCCACATTATTAGGCACAGGCGCCTGGGCCTAGCCGGGCACCTGGCCCGCACAGATCAGGTAGATACATCAGATAGGCTAGCTGGCACCAAGCCCGCCCAGCCTGGGCGATATGTCCTCACCTGGCGTGCCCCCGGCCGCGCGCGGCAGGGCCGCCAACCGTGGACTTTTCGTAATAGACTCGGCATGGACATGTGCTACACTAGACGTGACGGGCTCACCCCCGGGCAGCCTCCTGGTTTGTCTGTAATATGGAGGCAGATGGTGCGCAAGGATAGATGGCAAGTAGTGATGAAGGAGACCACCCCCAAGCCTGTGGGGGCTCCGCGTGTGACCAAGTATGGCATTCATAGCGATTCGGGCCGCGGTGCCCACACCCCTGTAACTAGGACCTAGATAGCTTATACCATCCATTCCATCCCATGTTCCCCTCCCACTGAGGACTTATGCTCACGCGACGCAGTCACGTGTCTATTAATTAATTAATTAATTAATACTCACTAATGCCTTCCTTAGCGTCTGCACAGGTGGCCAACTGCCAAAATTAATAACTGCTACAGCTGAGCTCAGAATGCCACCAAACTTTGACAGTGCCTTCTATGGTCATGACAGAATTTGACTATTACTTTTTAGGCATAATTGATGTGTTATGAGTGTGTATGAGGACCTCCACGATACCCAACTGAGCATCGACGATTACTATACCCCGGAGCAGCTTGAGGCCCGGGCTGCCGCTTTGAACCTTGGATCATCTTCGCCTTGGTCTGCACCTGCTCGGCCACGCTGCGGCGTAACTTGGCGTCCATGTCGGTCGACGCCAACCAGTAGCGACTCGACTCGTTGCCGGAGGTCCACGAGGCTCGGGCAGCCAAGCAGGCCAACCCGCAACTACGGTGCAGCATCTATGCCCGCCTCCTTAATGGCGTCTTCATCGTCCGCATTAACGGCCAGGACCTTCCTCCAATGACGGCGACCCCCATGGATACCGCCGTGCCAGCGCCCCAGCCCCCTGCTCGGCCCCCCGCCGTCACCGCCATCGCCACCGGCATCGACGGTCACCTGCTCCCCAGCACGTGTGGGGATCCACCGGGGCAACTTGAGCGCAGGTATGGCTGCCAGGCTTGGCCGTCCCCCTAATAAATTCGTTCGCTTTGCACCTGAGCCGGAGCCCGCGCTGCGAACCCTTCTCTCCTATCAATGACGACGCTCGCGGCCCCGCGGCTCCGCGGCTTTAGCAGTGGGATCTGCCTAACTCCCCTTCCCGCCCCTTTGCCTTCGCAGCCCTCGGGCTGTCGGAGAGAGAGCACCGGGTCGGCAGTGAGCCAGGTTCGCCCCGCCTCGCGCGGCCGCCTCCGAAACCTCCTCAGACTGCACGCATTTCTTATGCGTGCAGACGCAGACTCATTCTACCTGGCCACCCGAGCCAACCGTCGGCGTCGCCTCGACGCGTTGGCAGGAAGAATCGAAACGGTGATTGAAAGCATAAGTCCCCAACCCGCCCCCCCTACCCCACCACCTCCACCCCCACCCCCATCACCACCCTGCTCCATCTCCGCCCCCACCCCCGCCTGCACCCCCCTTTTCGGTCAACGCGCGCCCTTGGTCATCGCCACCTTCAACGCCCGCACGCTCCAGCCCGACGCTGACCGCTGTCACTGCCTGCGCAGTGACGACTGTCAGTGCCATCGAGTCTCCAATCTTATTGGTTTCTGCATCGACAATAATATCGCCATCCTGGGAATCCAAGAACACAGGCGCACTGCATCGGCCCGCGGATCAACTGCCCTTGTTGCTGACGACATCGACGGCTGGCGGTTCTACTACGGAGGCGGCGACGGCACCGGGAACGGGGGCGTCGGTCTCCTCTGCTCCCCGCTCGCCGTACGCCACATGGGCGAACCCCAGCTGGTCAACGCTCGGCTCCTCGTGGCCACTTTTCATTCGATGGAGGGCCACTCGACCTACGCCCTGACGGTGGGCGTTGGTTACGCACCCCACTCCGGCCACCCAGAACAAGACCGCAAGGACTTCTTTGCAGCGCTGGAGAACCTGGCGAACGGCATCCCTGGTCGCAACTACCTCGCTCTGCTGCTGGACGCCAACGCCACGCTACCACCGGGTACTGGCGGATGTCAGCACGCCCCCAACGGTACGGTCTCCAATGCCAACACTGAACTTTTTGCTGATTTGCTTACGACATGCGATTTGGTCACTGCCAACACTCGCTTTCCACATAGTCCAGATGCTTTGGTCACACACACCTCGCCAACTGGCACTGAACGCTGCATTGACTATGTTGTAATGCGCAAGCGTCATCAAGGATCTGTACTAGCTGCTCGCTCGCATGTGATCCCCCTGGTGCGCTCCGATCATCGCATCGTCACCGCCCGCATCCGCCTGCGATTCCCCTCGCCCTTTCGTAAGCACGTGGCACCCCCTGATTTGCGCACACTTCAGTTGCTCGAGAAATCTGACGACGCTCTGGAGGACTTCCCTGAAAAACGCGCCCACAAGCGCGCCGCAGAGGCGTTCGTCGACGCGCTGGACATCCCGGCCAGCCACGCCCAGCTGTTCGCTGCCGGCCCGGCATCGGCCCTTCGGCACCTCGCTGACAAGCTGCCCGCGGCCGGGGCCCTACTGCCCCCCCGCCGCCCGCCCCGCTTCACCAGCCTGCACCGGCTCCCCGCCGTCATCCAGGCCCGGCAAGCCCTGCGCGACAACAGCGACCCCGCCCGCTACGCCCGCCTCAAAGCCGATTACCACTCGGCCATCCGGCAGGCGACCAAGGAGCAGGAGGACCTTCATGTCCGCGAGTACTTCGCCCACCTCAAGGACCAGCACGGCAAGTACGCCTGGACCCGCCTGCGTCACGCCCAACGGCCCGCCGGCGGCGCGCAGCCGGCGCCGCGGACGCTCTCTGGCTCACCGCAGCAGCAGCTCGACCAGTGGTATTCCTCCCAGTCCCGGCTGCTCGGCGCCCCCCCGCCGCCTCCGCCGCTTGGCCCTCTGGCGGCCGCACGCCTGGCAGTAGCACCGGCGGACGTCCCTGCGCCGCCCACGCCGCCCGCCGCTGAGCAGGACTACACGTACCCAGCCCTGACGGAACCCCTGGCCGACCCCAACGAGCTCCCGCCGTTCACCGAGCTCGAGCTGAGCACCGCCGCCAAGCAACTCCGCTTCTATGCCGCCGTTGGACCTGACCAGCTCCCAGCCCCGGTGATTAAGCTGACGGCGCTCACGGGGTTCCTGCTTGACGTCTGCAACCGGATCCTGCTTGCCGACGCGCCGCCGATTCCTGAGTGGCAGCACAGCTACCGTATTATGCTGTACAAAAACAAAGGTTCCCCTGACGACCCCGCCAACTACAGAGGAGTCTGCATCCAGAGCGCCGCACTTAAGTTGTTCATGCGCATGATCCTCAACCGCCTTCGTTCTGCTCTCGACTGTCACCTTGGGGAAAGTCAAATGGGCTTCCGTCCTGGGCGCAACACCGTCATGGCCATCTTCGTCGCGCGTCGCCTCTTCGAGGAAATCGCTCTCCTGCAACCTGGTGAGTTTCCCGCCATCCTGATCTTCGTCGACTTCATCAAGGCTTTTGATTCTGTCCTCTGGGACGCTCTATGGGCTGTACTTGCTCGCGCTCGCGTCCCCACTCCCCTGATTACCGTCATCCGCACGCTGTATGAGGGGTCCACCACTTCGGTGCGCACTCAACACGGCATTACCCCGCCATGCCCACTGCAGACCGGCGTCTGGCAGGGTTGCGTCCTGTCGCCGTACCTGTTTATTATTGTAGTGGATTATGTTATGCGCCAGGCACGTGCTCGCTTTGCTAGCATTGCAGGCCGTGCCCCTGGCCTAGCGATCACGAACGAGCTTGGGGAAGGGGGGCCGACTAACAAGCAGAATTTACTAGCTGACCTCATTTATGCCGACGACATCACGCTCATCGAGAAGCCGGAGTCTGCCCAACTTTGGCTGGACTGCCTGGCGCTCGAGGCTCGGGCGGTTGGTCTAGAAATCAGCCCCAAAACGGAGGCCCTGGCCCTCGGCATGGCAGGGCCCCCACCCACACTCCGCCTCTTAGACGATGCCGAGGTCAACTACCCTCCTTCAGGCCGCTTCAAGCTGCTCGGCAGTTGGCTTCCCGACTGCGAGGACGACATGACGACACGGATCGGCATGGCGTGGGCGCACCTCCATGACCACCGCCGCTGGTGGAGCAACCCCGCCCTACCCCGGATCGTCAAGCGTGACCTCTTCAAGGTCGTCATTCTGACGATCCTGACCTACGGCGCCGAGACGTGGACACTGATGCAGGAGCTGGAGCAACGACTCGACGGCGCCGTCACCAAGATGCTGCGCAAGGCCCTTAACATCCCCTTTGGTTTGCACATTAGTAATGAGGATTTGTACGCTGATTTGCCCTATGTTTCCCACATTATTAGGCACAGGCGCCTGGGCCTAGCCGGGCACCTGGCCCGCACAGATCAGGTAGATACATCAGATAGACTAGCTGGCACCAAGCCCGCCCAGCCTGGGCGATATGTCCTCACCTGGCGTGCCCCCGGCCGCGCGCGGCAGGGCCGCCACCCGTGGACTTTTCGTGATAGACTCGGCATGGACATGTGCTACACTAGACGTGACGGGCTCACCCCCGGGCAGCCTCCTGGTTTGTCTGTAATATGGAGGCAGATGGTGCGCAAGGATAGATGGCAAGTAGTGATGAAGGAGACCACCCCCAAGCCTGTGGGGGCTCCGCGTGTGACCAAGTATGGCATTCATAGCGATTCGGGCCGCGGTGCCCACACCCCTGTAACTAGGACCTAGAATTAATTAATCCATTCCATCCCATGTTCCCCTCCCACTGAGGACTTATGCTCACGTGACGCAGTCACGTGTCTATTAATTAATTAATTAATTAATGGGGACGCCCCGCCTAAAAAAGCGAATTTTTGGCCCAAAAATTAACCCATGGTCGGCCGATGCCATCCAAATGGATGGTACCCGACGTAACGTAACTGTAACGCGTAAATCCGTGACCTCCGACGTAAGTGACGTAACGTAAATGTTGCCGATGGACGGGGGCAGACCCGACACGAATGAAAATGCCAAGGTTGGCCAGGTAATTGCACCATAGCCCAGTAAATACCTCGTGCATTTTATTGGTGGTCACGTGACATTTGCTAACATTTCTTACCGTTGAGCGCGCGCATAGCGAGATATGGCTGTCAACGCGCCATTTTGGTGGAAATTTCGGGTTCCGCTGCTTGAAATGGGTCAGATGATGACCCCTGAACGACGATGCATTATTTTGGTACGTCAAGAATGATCAGATTCAAGGAATTGGGAAAATACGCAGTGGTTATTAGCTGTGTCTTGGTCGTCACCATCAGACGAGACGTCCCCTTTGGTATCGCCGGTTTCTTTTTGGTTTCTTGGTAGCTTCCGTCTGCCTGGGCCTTCCAATGTTTTGCGAAAGTCCGCGGCACCATTTGCTGGGAATGTGGACGCGTTAGACGTCATCTTTGCATAGATGAACAACATGGTAACGATGACGGAAGGATGGATAGAGCAGCTGTGGCCGCCTCTGCCACTAGCATTAGTATCCGTGACGTATGAGCATGTCGGCCAGCGGAACCCGGCCAGGTCATAATCAAGGCAGGTACGGCAATGCGTTTTCGTGTTGTTTGTATGGAAACTCGTACGTTCATGCATGTCTTATGGTGGATGCATTAGTGGTAATTGCAACAGCCTTCCATGCCTGCTCAAGGAGGGGTGTTAGCCATTATGTTGTACCATTTGTGGCATTTCTTTGGGGGATACCGTTCAGTGAGTGCAAGGTGGCGTCATATTTGTATTCCAGCATGTTTGAGAGTCTATTGTGGTCAATTATATTGCTTCATTGTATGGCATGGCATAGTTGGCTGTTTGCGCGCGCGTAAGCCACACGTGTACACGCGTGCATTATACATGTCAAATGGGGTATCCGGGTGGTTTGACCAAAGGAAAGGACCATTGGACTATCCAACTAAATTGTCCAATGTTGGTATTGAGGTTTCTGACCCCCCCCTGAGAAAAATGGGGGGGTATACTTTTTCTTGCACGGAAACGATCGTCTTTTGGCCAACTTTGGCTGAAGCCATCATCCAAATGCCTTGATAAACCAGTGATATTATTGCATATTCTGAAAGCCCTTGAAGTGTAGATGTTCCTAGCACCTGGGTTGAGGGTATTTAGAGTTGTGGTCTAGGAGTTATGATTTTTTTCATTTTGGGGGGTCAAAAAAGCAAAAAAAGTTGTGGCCGACTATGGGTTAATAACTCAAAGGGATGTGCTGATTTTGTTGATCCAATTAGGAAGATTCAATTCAATTCAATTAGGAAGAAACCATGTCCCATGACATTATTAATTAATTAATTAATTAATGTCCCATGACATTTTTATATGGGTATTACTTTTTTCATGCAACTGGTTCTCCCACTGTTCTGGGCAAGATGTGCCCCGGACAGGTTTTTTTTTCTATTTTTAGCTCATAGCCGGTGTATGGCTGGGGGTAGTACCCCCAACAAGTGCTGGTATGCATGCCCAAACATCATGTTTATGGTCCCCAAACATCATTCAGTGGTTGTCAGTTGCATTTCTGTAGTTATTAGGGGGCTTCAGTTTTGATACATTTCCATGGGACCCTCCTTAATTAATTAATTAAGGAGACAACCAGCGCAGGCCAGAAATTGGGAGAATCCGGACCATGGTAGCTCGAGCCTGCCGTTATCGTGTCCGCTTGTTCGAGTCGTTCAGGATGATGAATATAAAGGGTGATGGAAATGTGTAGCCTTGTGCATTGAAATTATAGACATTCATTATATGAATAAATAGCTTACAATTGTGTATATTAATAAATGATATTTTGCTATATGAATACATGGCTTACATACATTGGCTAACGATTCTTTCACATGCAGCGACCTCTTGAAGTGCAACAAACACTAATCCCATCAATCGGTGCAGCCATGATGAGGTACTTTTAGTTACTTGGTCGCCTTAGGCACCATATCTTCGCCCAACAGAGATCTGCCAAGGGTGGATTGAAAAGCACAAAAGGACACCACATGAAGACAAAACAAAGGGAAAATGACACAGATTAGCAGAGAGAACACAGCATGACATCAGGTGAGACATGACACGAGACAACCACATATGGTGGGCAGTATTGAGTACGACAACCACAACTGGACAAACGCGAAAACCTCCAAATTTGCTCAGTTTTTGTATTTGTGAGTGGAACGGAATGTTTCTCTTCAGCGCCAGGCTCTTAATGAGACCTTGGGACGGCTCAAAGCGAGCTGGGATTAATCCAGTCATCCTTGCAAACGGAGGAAAAACTTTCATCGTGAAAGCGGAAGAAAAGAAGACGCACATTACGCAAAACGTTTTATCATATAATCCATTTCAGGCGTAACAACATGATTGACTGGCACACGCACATTGGTATTACGGCAACAAGACTGCGTCAATAATACAGACATTGCCAGATGATGGGCTCAGAGTCGGCTGGTGTTAAGTTCGATTCATGCCAAGCATTGTCCTCATTCTATTCAGTAGAGGGAGCTTGAATCCTCATAGCCACATCATTCCTTCCAGGCAATCACATCCAGCGAGCGTCTTCTTTACCTGTCCGGAAGCGGTCACGAGGTCGGTGTGTCGCCATGGAAGGGCTCAGAGACGCGGAGACTACGCGTCAAGCGGAACCGGAATACACTCGACAGTCTACCAACCGAGAAAACAGGACGGAGAATGAACCGAGGATGAGAAAGGAAACGGCTGCCGAAGGTAGGACGCTCCCGACCCCCCACAGACGCCGAAAACTCACGGACAGAAAGACACGACGGACGTCAAGAAACAAGACGACGGAGCGATTGGCAAGGAACATCTACCGCATCGCTAGTGAAAAGGAAATCGACCATCAGCGGCGGTGCGATTGGCAGGCCAGGCTTGCCCGCTGTGGCTGCAGCGCTTCCAGTTCACTGTGTCGACTGGTGGTTGCCGCGACGGTGCTCTGCTCGTTTTTCACTCAAACGAGCTGCTGGCTGTTCTTGTCGCCGCCGCGAGCCCCGCGCCGCGCCCATGAGACTGCCGTTTCCCACTACAGTAGACACGCTACGGTCGACACCGCGCTGCGCATGGCCGACAGAATTATGTACCGTGCAGCACAATTGAGTGAATTGACTGAATGAGTGAATGGAGGCGTTGCCAGCCTGTGCCAGTTGCCAGCTGGCGAGCTGTAAGGGTGGCCTCGAGCGATGGCGACTACAGCCAGGCAATAGCTTTCAGGCAAGCCTTCAATAGCTGTCTTTGCTTAAGCGGAAGCAAGGGTCAGTTAAAAGAGAGGGAAATGTCGCGTCCGATGGGAACCCGGTTGCCCTAGCCTTGCCCATGCGCTTCGCCTAAAGGTGCGTTGGCACTACCTTAATCTGACTCATGGTCAAATGACCACGGCGTTTTCTATACTGTGGTGCCTTACGCGTCACCAGCCCATAAATATCTTGATGTAATGCTGCCGTCGTGTAGAATTGAGTAGCAAATACAGCTGGGATAATAAACTGTTGAGTTTTCCTGGCAATGGTCCTTGCTCGCATGTCGAATTTCTATCTTGCTGATACCCGCAAGGCGTAATTGAAATTTATACGCTATCTCTTTTGGCGTGAGCATATGAGCCTCGGTTTATGCTCTACGCTCTGACGAGAACCAAGTATTTCCTTTTTGCTTCCACGTGTGTGCCGCGTTTAATGTATTGACGAGGACAGATCCATCTTTTGTCGGCGCCAGTGGCTGTCACTTTGGCGTACCAAAGACGAAATTTCCGAGTGCCGCTTGTCCTCCATCGTCCACCTTATTGATTGCCACCTAAGGCTATCGAAAGGTTGTCTCCAGTAGACAACGACGATGGGCTTCCTTCGAACCGTTTTTGCCTTTGGCACGGGAACCGTAGTAGGCGTCTACGTTGCGCAGAATTACGACGTGCCAAGTGTCAGCCACACCGTGGACAAGGCCATCGAGGCGGCCAAGAAGCTGGAGGAAAATTTGAGAAGAAAATAAGCGCAGGGATTGAAGGCACATGGCCTCGCATATTTTTAGCTCACATGCACCAGAGTTGATGCCCGCATTTCCGCCTGCCGGCTTTCAGAGCAATCAATGCATAGCTTTTCTCACTTGAAGATTGTGCCTGGTGCCCCTGACAGGCCACATAAACTTCTTGTAATGTCTTCCTTGGTATGGCATGGGAAGGCAGGTTCTGACGATCGTGTGCATGTCAGCTCTAGTTGAGAGCATGGTCGATCAGCATGTTTTTTCTTGGACAAAGCATCTATTTATATCGGCATAAAACTAAATTCTGGCATGAATACTTGCTACCGCCACATATTATCTGAACTGAGAAGCTGTATAGTGTCTGTAGTATTGAACATATTGTGAACTGATTGCTTTAGGGTCGAGAGGCAAGGAGGTATAACAGACGAGAGTACGCTCCATCATCCACGGTGTCAGGCAGATAATTTTCCTGTATACAACTTGAAAGTGCACATAGATAGAATAGAAGTTAAAAGGGTGCGTTTATTAGCATACAGGTAAAACCTTTATTTGTCCAGTGCTCAAGAGCCAGATCAAGGAGCCTCGTATAAACTGAGCGGCCTCAATCGACCGCCAGGACAACCACTAGGCTTCGCGAGAGCGACCCCTCCCCATTGGGCGTCAGTAGGCGTAAGTAGGGTGCGTGGCGAGAGACAAGGGCACTGTGTGTAGTCATAGAGGGTCAGAGAGGGTCAGTAGAGTGAGTGGCTGGCAGTGACGGGCAGTGGGCTTTGTGGAGGGGTGGGGAGGGCAGCAAGGACGCATGTCCAGTCCACCCGTTCGTACTGTCTGGTACATCATTGACGATAAGTCTACGACGAAGTGAATCCATTTTTTAGCGTGCTGACGTTGAAATCACCAAACGCCTGACTGTCCACCTGGTACGCGACGGTGACGGTGCTCTCTGGCGTCTCGCGGTCGTATGGAATGCTTATGACGAGGGAGCAAGTGTCTGAACCGGAGTGTTACGCCTCTGACTTTCTCTCTCACGACCTACCCATTAAGAGCCTCGCCTGACTTTACCTAAACTAGTGAGGATACCTAGTGATGAGGAGTTATATTGAGGATAAGACCTGGGACGCGATGATTCAGTTCTCAATGCCTTCTTGTACATCCGATTACAATATGCCATTAAATTAAAAACATGCCTCCGTTGGGAGATCATGTAGCACATATTCCAGGATGGATGGGTGGAGTGGAGGAAGCCGCGTAATCGAACTAACCTAACTCTAAGCTATCTAGTCTAGAAAATCCTAACTACACTACTCATCAAAACGCCTCCTCCTCTTGGGGGGAGGGGGCTTGCCCACAGGGTCAGGCGTGTGAGCCTTGACAATCTTCTGCCACGGCGTCTTGTCCTGCATGGCAGTCCAAAGACGGGAGAGAGAGTGGATGCGGTGTTCAAACTGGGCTGGGACCACTAGGTCGTCCAGCAACATCTGGATGTAGTTCGTGACAGGTTTCCCTACCCTTTTGGGAATGCCCTTGGGCCCAGGCCAGGTCAGAATGTGTCGCCCTGGCTGGCCAAGCCGCTGGGGGCCGACCAGACCAAGGGCGGTGTCGACCTGGCTGGTGCGAGCAAGGTGTCCTACAAATGCTATCCTACGCTTCCTAATCTCGTCCGAAATACGAGGCATACCATGATACAAAGACTCTGATGACGGGCGCTCGGAAAACCCTACGTTAAGGACCTGTCGGAGCATCCTGTAAACCGTGCCGTTGAGCCTAGCTGCCAGTTAATGGGTGTGATTGTCCACGCCTCGGCGCCATACGTGAGCACCGTGAGGACGAGGACCTTGAAGAGCATGCGCTTGCGGTGCTCGCCCAGGCTCTTCGAGCGCCAGTAGGTGTTGAGCGAACGGAGCCTGGCCCAGGCCAGGCCGATGCGGGTGTCCACATCGTCTGCAGTGTCAGGAAGCCAACTCCCCAACAGTTTGAAGCGATCGCGGAACGGGACCTCCGTCCCGTCGAGCAGGCGCGGCAGCGGTGGTGTACTGGAGGCCCCAATCACCATCGCCTCAGTTTTGACACTAATCTCCAACCCCACCGCCCGCGCCTCCAGGCCCAGACAGTCCAGCCAGGTCTGCTGATGTGCTCGGGGCTCGCGATGAGGGTGGTGTCATCCGCATAAATCAGGTCGGCCAGGCGGTAACCAGGTTTAACCCCGCCGTGCTCTTTCTCGTTAAGGATGTCCAAGCCTGGCTCGAACCCCGTAAGAGCAGTAAAGCGCGCACGTGCCCGGCGCATGACGTGATCCACGACAATAATGAACAGGTATGGGGACAGGACACAACCTTGCCACACCCCGTGGTGAAGGGGGAAGGGTGGGGTGGTGCCTTCCGCAGTCCGCACTACTGCCTGTGAGCCCTCATACAGTCGGCGAATGGCAGCAATAAAAGCAGGTGGTACCCGATCCAGAGCTAGGATGGCCCAAAGAGCCTCCCAGAGAACCGTGTCAAAAAAGGCCTTGATATAGTCAACAAAAATGAAGACCAGCGGCAAACTGTCAGGGGGAAGGCGACGCACCTCCTCCATCAACCGGCGCGCGACAAACACAGCCATGACAGTGTTACGACCACGACGGAAACCCATCTGAGACTCAGGTGTGGGTCCAGCGCGTCGCGGAGCCTGTGCAGCATCATGCGCATGAAGACCTTCAGCGCGGCGCTCTGGAAGCAGACACCCCGGTAGTTACCGGGGTCAGCAGCAGAGCCCTTCTTGTACAGCATGACGCGGATGGCCGTCTGCCACTCAGCAGGCGGAGGCTCGTCAGAGAGCAGGACACGGTTGCAGAACGCCAGCAGAAGATCCCTAACCGCCGGATCAGGGGTCTTCAGCAGCTCAGCAGAAAGGTGGTCGGCACCGACCGCCGCATCGTACTGCAGGCGACCAAGGGCGCCGTCCAATTCCTTCAAAGTGAAGGGGTGGACGACGTCGTTGGTGGCAAGGCAGCCCTCCTGCAAGGCGAGGACTTGGTAGTCCGCGGCCGAGGAGGGGGGCGCTGGCGGCGGCGCTATATATACAATATGCCATACACCGATTCAATTCAGGGTATTACGAAGGAAACACTAATACACAATTAATTCATTAATTAATTAATTAGTAACACAACTCCGTTGGGAGTATAGCACATATCCCGGAGAAGGGGCGTATAGCTTTTAAATACATTCTGGGCTACTTCCTGCAAGAGTGGAATGTAAACAACACGTACTTGCTCTGGGTGCACCAAGGGCACCTGCACCACCATGCTGTCTTGGAGCTCAACCCAACTAAGGGGGGCCCGGCATGGGGGGGAAGAACATCATGGCTATACAAGAGCTAGGGCTAGGCTTCTCAACAGAAAGCGTCTCTCTGCATAGGCATAGCATGGCCAAATTCTTAATGCAACATCCATGGGAGGCCCCATTATCGGCATGGCTTGGATAAATTCTGAAGGCATCATCCATGGGGGCCATTATGGGCGCACATGCGCGTGGGCCACATCCTAGGCTGAGCCTGACTAATGTAGACTACTGGTATATATTCCCATATACACCTGGCATATTGATATTCCCAATACACCATGCATGACCCGGCCAAGCTAATATGTGTTACGAATCCATAACACACGCCGAGTGCAATTCACGAAGGACAACGGCTGCATAAATGACCGCCGACAGGCGTGTATGCTCGGGCCGACATCGACCCTCGCCTACAGGACCAACGCATGTCCACAGGGTTCACACGGAGGATAAAAGGACCACTTCTAAAGTACGCAGCGCGGCGCGACTGCACCGAACCACAATACTGTACAACTGCCACGTCGCAAGGCCCGGTACCAACCGGTCAAAAGGTCCTAACTACACGTAAGCCTAGGAAAGTCCACGGACTGTTTCGGAACGGCTGGGGCAACAAAGGACCTAACTTAGGTTCGTAACAACAACAAAAGTTACGCGACGTAACACCTTCCCCCCCCACAAAGGTAGGGAGCCCTCTCCCTACGTGAGGAGAGAACAACGAGGAACAGAGGATCACTATAATGCCTGAGGCATCACTACGCAAACAATCAACAAACCAAGATCCAGAATGGCAGAATCAACTGTCGTCCACCCCAAACGGTGTAGGGTACACCAGCACCACGCCGGGTGTTAGGCTTCCCATAGTAACTGCCTTGCACAGAGGCTTGCCGGGGGACAGCGGCACTAGGCAGGTCTGCCAGTGGCCGGTTACGAGTTTGACGATGAGGAGGAGGAGGCTGATGAGGATGAGGGGGGGGAAGAGGGCGGGCGGTCGGGCGAGGCGGCCTCCCGTCCCACCGCTCCTCGGGAGTAGTAGCCTTACCCGTGGGGATAGGCCCCGGGGTAGATAGTAGGGTAGATAGACCAGATAGTCCCACGGACGCGGAGTCGGACAGAATAGAGGTAGACGTCAATCACGTCGCTTCCGGATCAGACACGGCCACCCAACCGGCACGTGTGTCCCACGGTGGTCCGAGGCACTTGTTTCTCTTCAGTGGGGGTTTACTCGTTCCCCCCACCGTTCTTGACCAATATTTGAAAGAGAAAACGGTCATGGATGTGAAGTTTTTGGTCGACACAGGCACTTCCACGTCCTTCATCAACGCGGCGCTGGTGCCTTACGCCCCGCCCCCACATGCACGACTGCCGTGCATGTGACCTACTCGGATGGTCGCCAACACCAATCGCCTGGTCTGGCGGATATCAAAGGTGTGCTGCAAGGCACCCCGGTCGACTTGCCGGCGACCATCGTACCGCTGGGCGCAGCGGACATCATCCTTGGGCTCGACTGGTTGGACGCGCAGGATGTGGACATTAGCGTGCGCCAGCGAGTCGTTTGGTTTCCCGATGGTTCCTTTTGGTGCCCTGACAGTGAGTATAGGGCACAGGCCGTGGAGGTCCATAACATTACACACGAGCGCCCGGCGGACGAGCCTCGTCCAGCATCCCAGATCCTTATGAGCAGCAAGACGCTGGCACGCCATCTTCGGAAGGGCAAGGAATACACGATGTACGCCATCGACCTGGAAACCACTCAGGCCCTGCTCAACGAGATCGGCACCGGCTTTACGTACCCCGGACGAGACGGCGCGTTTCAACGCGGTTTTGGAAAAGCGCTCCACTATACGGAACTTAGTACGGCAATCCTGACCGGTTTCCAACCGCGCACTGCTTGTTCCATCTCACGGTCGGGCGCTGTCGCCGACCCCCTGATGACTCCTTGGCAGTAATTGGACGATCGCGCGGACGCGTCGTCCCCGGGGGAAGGGGAGGGGTCGCAGGGTGTATGAAACCAGATGGCTACCGTATACATACAATATACTTCTTTACTATAAGTACTTGTACTGGTCAATTACACTTCTTTATTATACCATACATTTCGATACTTCATACACTAATGCCATCGCACATCCCCAGAGGATGGATGGGCAACAGCGCAAGATTTTAGTGGGCTTTCTTCTGGTCCAGGTACGCCCGGACGTGTGGCGGACATACGTGCCGGCGTTGTGCAAACCCACCCTCCTGTATGATCGGCACGATTCGGCTTTGGATCGAGCCGGTCATCTATGTAGGAATCCACCGCAGCCGCGCATGGATCCGACGACCCTTCTACTGCCATGCCAGGGATCGATGCGCCAGCATGCGGATATTATATATTTTCTATATTATATATTTTCTATATTGTATATTTTCTACACCTGTCTGAGGGGGCTCCGCGTGTGACCGCGTATGGCATTCATAGCGTTCGGGCCGCGGTGCCCACACCCCTGTAACTAGGACCTAGATAGCTTACACCATCCATTCCATCCCATGTTCCCCTCCCACTGAGGACTTACAGTATGCTCACGTGACGCAGTCACGTGTCTATTAATTAATTAATTAATTAATTAATATTTTCTATATGATATATTTTCTCTATGATATATTATTTTCTATGGGATAATCTGCAGTTATGTAGTGGTGGGCTTTATCGGGCCGTTCTGAAGAGGACCACCTCAGGCACTTAGCACCGCATGCATGGTTCTGGCCTTTGTGGACATGGGCTCACCGGCGCATGAGCCATAGTTTGATCTTGTGCCACGCCCATGCAGCTACGCTCTCCGCGGAGGAGCGCGCCAAGATGTACCATGTTAGTTATAGCATGGCTTGACGGAGCCGAAAGTTCATGTCCTACAACTTAGGATGAGCTGTTCACGGCCAAGTTCTGGAAGGATTGCTTTGCCGGATAATCTCAAAACCAAGGTCATGCAGCGACCAATCCAGCGATCGTCGGACGTGGAGTCTGATCGGATCTTCTGAAGGGAGGCCCATGCAAGATGCACCCGGATGCTTGATTCTACTACTAAGGCGTCCGTACCGGTCCAAGGCATCTCCGCGCGGGATGCCGGATTCGGCAGCGAGTGCCAGCGACCCCAGGCTAGTAACGGTCTGACTGCACTTTAACACGTATGGCTATTCAAAATAGCGCCTTAAGGATTGAGAACGAATGCGAAAGACCTTTGACTTCCTATGCGTCACAGCGCACGATGGTGGCTTAAGAATACTCGTCACACAATACGAATAAGCTCAAACCCAGAAAACCGGTTTCGTATATTACAATGTTACCACACAGATTAAAACACTCAATGCGGGAAGACTTACACCCAGTAGGCGAGGGATTCACACTCGAGCCCTCAGGAGATTTACACTCCAGGATTAAGCGATGGTAAATAATCTGTAGAGCAACGTGGTAAATTACGATACAAGGTCCGGATTCCTGGCATAGCTCGTGCCTTCCTATTTTGTCCCTTCGTCCCCGTTGGTGGCTGCGCCTGGCGCTGCCAACCAGGCATGACGTGAGGTCCGCGGGGACGGGCTTCTCGAACCGTCTAGAACACATTAAAGACCAGTACGGCTAGAGGCCTCTCCTGAAAATATCCAAATGTCCGTAGGTACCATCATAACGCATGTGCAGTGCCACTTGGCTGTCCCGTAACTCCCGTTCAGGCGCTAGGTCTGCCTACGGCGCAAAGGCCAAGTTCGTCAGCAAAACTTCTACACTTACTTCCACACGGATTGCCTCGGCTGCCAACTATACTATGGCCTCGGCACTGGCGCCGGATTACGGTCGGCGCCGATCGACCGGGACGGATAATTTATACCACAAATGGCATGTTGCATCCGTGCAACACACCTCCCCCCCCAACAAAAGAGGCGGCTACTCCTGTAGCCGGGACTTATAAATGACTGTATACATGGTCACTGTTCCCTTCCAGGGCACGCATCGATCGTGCCAATTGTCACCGTCCGTTGGCGATGGTTTACGGCGCCGGGCGGTAAGGGCTCGGGCGGTGACCCCCACGAGCGGAGCCCCCACGGCCATGCCCGCGCAGAGGTGCGGCCGGGCGTTGACGCCGGTGGACACGCTCAGCCGGCGCGGCCTCAGCCGGCTCGGGAAGAGGCAGGCCATTGGCCTGGACTAGGGCGGGCTGGAAGGTGAGTTGCCGCTCGCCGGCGCGTGCATCATGGCGTTTGGCCAGGTTGACATCCCGCAGCGCCTCCAGTGGGAAAACGCTCAAGAAGGCGGCGAGGAACTTGTGTCGGGTGAGGGACACCGAACCTCCTGTCCAAACGATACCGCACCGAATAACTCGCCCATGGACCCCTGGGGCGGGGCGGCCTGCATCAAGGCTGCCAATGCACATGCAAGGAGCATTACGCAAAAGGTAGGAGAAGGGCCGGAATTATGCCAACCCTGCCCGGGCTTTATACTCCTGTAGCAAGCGTGCACAGCCCGTGAGTCCAGCCTCAGCTACCCATGAGTGCTCTAGCTCTGTTTGGGAGAACTTCCACTTAAGGAGGTACTCGCGGCGGCGGCCTCGATTGCGGTGGGCTACAATGTCCTCGACCTCATCCTCGGGTTCGCCCGTCTCGGGGTTGAACTCCAAGGGGGCGGGTGCCATGACACGACCTGGGAAGGTGCTCTTGCGGTAAAGCTTCAGCTGGTCAACGTGGAAAACATTGGACTTCAGCTGCCACGAGTCCGGGATGGCGACAGACACCATCACCTCATTGAACACCTTCTCCACCAGATACGGTCCAAGGAATAAGGGGCGGAGCTTGACCTTCAGGCTGTCCTCGAACTTGTGCGAGAAGCGGCCTTGGTGGGGGCCCTCAATTAAAACCAAGTCACCTGCTTCGATTGCAGGGGTGCGCCTGTCCAGGGTACTTTGGACTCGCGCCATGTACTTGGCACGCGCCTGACGTAGGCCACTTATGGCGCTGGAATGAGCTTGCACCATCCGTTGTACCAGCTCCCGCGCCCCTGCGACTGTGGAGCGTAGCTCCGTTGTCGTGGTGATGGCTGGGGCGGTCAAGAGATCGGTGGGGGTAAGGGGATGCCTGCCTGTATCAAGAAAGAACGGGGTATACCCGTGGGCAGAATGGGGGGCATTATTGAGTGAAAACTCAATGAATCCCAGCACTTCGTCCCAATTCCTCCCGTCTCGATCCAGGTAGTGCCGCAGTGCCTCTTCCACCACCCGATTCACTCTCTCCACCATGTGAGAAGAGCTACTGTGATAGGCCGTACCCATAGACAACTTAGTCCCGACGACCTGAAAAAATGAGGTCCAAAATTTCGACGTGAACAGCTTGTCCTTGTCGGTGATAAATTGTCGGGGCATGCCATGGAGCCGGAACACATTGTTTAGGAACAAGTGGGCACACTCTTCCGCCGTCAGGGTGGCCTTGCAGGGGATTAAATGGCATCTCCGCGTGAGCCGGTCCACCACTACCAGGATCTGAGCATTGCCCGCCTTGGTCTCTGGCAAGGGCCCAATGAAATCCATCATCACCGAGTCCCAAGGGAACATGGGGTCTGGAATTTCCTTTGGAACGCCCTGTTTGCCCGTATTCCGTGGCTTCATGTGCTGGCAGCTGTCACAGGTACTGACATACTCCCGCACATCCCGAGCCATCTTAGGCCAATAGTAGGACCTCCGGGCCCTCGCTAACAGCCTGTCCTGGCCTTGGTGTCCCCCCAAGACGGAGTCATGTAACTCAAATAATACCTCAGCGCGGCATATTTGGGGGACATACAAGCGCCATGAGTCTTGACGGGCCGCCTGGCCACTGACATTCACGTAAAGGAACCCGTTTTGAAACTTGGCTGGGTAGCCGTCCATGCTCTGAGGGCGGGCAGCTATGGCTTCATTTGCCTTGTCCTCAGTGACCGTGAAGCGCGAGATGAGGCGCTCTAGGTCCGAGCTGATGACGACCGTTGTTGCAGTATTTGCCAACGTGAATGCCTCTCCAACGGGCTGCATTGGAGGGTAGACTCCTGTCGCCGGCACCATATGGCTGTACGGGGCCGAAGTCCTTCCCCCCCTGCGGCTGCGCACGTGCCCTCACGTGCAGGGGTGCTGCCGGCGAGGCGCACGGAATGGTCAACAGTGTCAACCTCCGCGGTTGTGGCGCCACAGAAGAGGAAGGGGCTCATCGGGTCGCTCAAGCGGTCGCCAAAGGGGGCGACGGGACCATGGGAGGGGATCAACGTCGTGGCCAAAACGTCAAGATCCTCATAAAACCAATAGTCGGGGCGACGCGACAGGGCGTCAGGGACCGTGTTGTCAAGGCCCTTGACATATTCGATCTTGAACGGACCGAACTGTGCCAAATATTCAAGCCAACGGGCTTGGCGTGGCGTAAGCGTGGGCTGCGTCAACAAGTGCGTGAGGGGCCGATGGTCGGTCTGGATGATCAAGCGGTACGGGTCCGCAGGGTCGGGTTCGGCCATGGCCACGTTGAACTGAGCACCCAGAAGATGGTGCCGCCAAGTATGGCAACAGTACACCACGGCCAACAACTCTTGCTGATGGACCGGGTAATTTCTTTCGGCCGGGATCATCGTCCGGGAGATATACTCGACCGGTTGGAGACCGAGACCATGGTCTTGGAGCAGCACACCGCCAATAGCAACCTTGCTAGAATCGCTATTGACCACGAATGGCTTGGTGGGATCCGGAAGGATGAGGACAGGCGCAGTGGCGAGCCTGGCCTTCAGCAGGTCAAAGGCCTGTTGACACAGGCCTGACCATTCCCACGGTACGTCCTTCTTGAGGAGGTGAGTAAGCGGGGCCGCAATGGTCGCGAAACGCGGGATGAAGCGGCGATAATACGATACCAAGCCCAAGAAGCTGCGCAAGGCGCGAACATTCGCGGGAACAGGCCACTGTTGGACGGCGGCGACCTTATCGGGGTCCGTGGACACGCCCTTGTCCGAGAGAATGTGGCCTAGAAAGGGGACGCTGCGGCCTGATTCTACCTTGCTGCGGCGGGCGGACAGTTTATTATCCGCCATGATCTGCAGAACCGCGGCAACATCCTCCAAGTGCTCCTCGAACGTGCGAGAGAAAATGAGGATGTCATCCAAGTAGATGGCCACGCAGGTGCGTTTGTACGGCTGCGTCCCCGGGTCCCACGGGATAGTCGGGTCGCGCAGGTCTGCCGAGACCTGGGGCAGCCGACTAGTGCCCATCACCGACCTAAAGAGGTGGTTCATGAGCATCTGAAAAGAGGCAGGGCTGTTACACAAGCCCATGGCCGCCACGCGGAATTGGTAATGGCCAAAAGGCGTGGCAAAGGCTGTTTTATGGCAATCTTCGGGGGCGATCCGAAGTTGCCAAAAACCGTCTGCACAATCGAGCACCGTAAAGTACTTTGCGCCCTCCACCTTATTAAATATATCATCGATGCGGGGGAGGGGATACTTGGACTTCACGGTGATCGCATTGAGTTTGCGATAATCCGTAACCAGACGCCACTTCCCATTGGGTTTGGGCACCAGCAACACGCCCGCGCTGTAAGGGCTATTGCTGGGCTCGATCAAGCCGGCCTCCAACAAGCCGACCAAGATCTTCTTGAGCTCTGCCAACTCCACGGGCCCATGCGAAAAATGGGTGAGGTGGTAGGTGGGTGCCCCTCCTGCAAATGAATGCGGTGGAGCACCGGTCTGGCCGGGGGAAACGTAGGTGTTTTCTCCTCAAACACGGCTGAATACTGATCGAGCACTGCGTTGAGTCGTTTCACCTCGTCTTCCGACAAGTCCATGCCAAGCGAGTTTAACGAAACTCCAGCCTGGCATGCTGGGCGCTGGGCCCGCGCGCGTGGGCAAGGGCGTCCAGACGAATGGAGTAAACGGGAGGAGGCTGTCGGGCTCTCATCATCCGCTTGAACTCCCTTTTGGACATGAGAATGTCCGCAAGGCGACGACGGTCACTCTTGAGGGCAGGCGTGTCATCGGTGATGGTCATGCCGTTGGCCGCATACTGCCGCTCAGGTAACCAGAATGACCCATCTGGGAAGTGGGTAACCATGGTACCAAAAGAGACGGTCACCTTGGATATGTGCAGCCAGTCAATCCCTAGGATGATATCAGCCGCTTGTAAGGGAATGACCGTGGCGCGAATGGGCACGCTGGTGCCTTGTACGATAGGGGCCAAGTCCGCATAGCCCGGGGATGGCTGAGTGTAGCCATCCGAGTATCGCACGCGCCGAGCAATGGTATGGGGAGTCGGGGTTACTCCCAGGCGCTGCACTATGGCCTCACTGATGAAGGTGGTAGCCGCACCACTGTCAATGAGGACCTTGATGCCCTCCAAACAACGCCCAGAGCCCTGGGGGTCTGGTAGGCTTCCAGTGAAGAGGAGTAGTTGCCGCGGGCCTTCGCTAGGCTCCGCTTGCCATTCCTGGGTCTCTGTCACCACATTACATGGTAACAAAACTTGGGCGACTTGTGCATGGCCGGGTAAGGTGTCGCCCGGAGTGCCCTCCCGGCCTCTCAGTCCAACGCCTCTCCTGCAGGCCCCTCGTCCACCGGTGTGCCTCGCAGGTGGCCGGATGCGGCCGCGGAAGAGCCATCATCAGGCTCGGCCGCGTCTGCGGCATCCAGTTGGTTGAGGGCATGCCCAGCTTGCTGGTAGGCGCTTGGGGGCGCCTTGGGTTGTTGGTACAGCCGGGGCTGTTGGCGCGCTTGTTGCAAGCGTCGGGCACGCTCACCCGCACTGGGAGCTGTGCGCATATTTCGCGCCGGTGGTGGCCTCGAGGCCATTTGCGGGGAGGCCGCTTGGAAATTGTTGCGTTGCACAGGCGGGGCCTGGTCCAGCGGAGGGAGATCAGGGCACTCACGTTTGATGTGCCCCACGCGGTTGCAGTGGTAGCACTGAATCCGGGAAGTGTCCAAGGCATTAATGTCCAGGACCTCGCACTGTAGCTCATCCACCCACACGGGGGCGAATCCCAGCTCATTGAGTTCCAGTGCATTCACGCGGGGTTTTGGGGTCCGCTGCACCAAGGGAGCTATCTCCGCTAGGTAGGTCTTGATGTCCTGCAGGTTCCATTGAGCCCAGGAGAGGTGGGCGAATTTCCGCTTCACCTCATCCCGGAATTCGGGTTGCAAGCCCTCATAGAACCTTGCCAAGGCTTCTGGGCCCATCAGGTCATCAACCCGCCCAGCTAGAAGCTCGAACTTGGTCATATATTCCCGATAGCTCAGGTTCCCCTGCTTGAACGCCCCAAAAGCCTCCCGGTCCAGCTTGTCTTGGTCGGGTGGCAGGTACTTGGCCCGTGCTCGCCGAAATAATTCAGCCAAGCTGCTGGGGAAGCCATTGGCCAGGGCGCTTTCGCAATGGAGAGCTTGTCTCACATCGGGAGCCAGTGCCTCGCTGGACACCAGCTTGACCTTGATATCCTCGTCCAAGAGCTTGCGATTGTATGTCTCCCAGATGTCGATCTTCTGAGACACTGCAATCTCCCAAGCCTCAAACTCTTGGTACGAGCAGTCGGGTTTAAACTTGGGAATATCCGACAGCTTGGGCAACGGTGGTAGTCGCCCTGCATTGTGAGTATCATCGTCATGATGGCCCATGATACTCGCGGGTCTCCCGGGCCCGGCCACACCTTGCGAGGTGTGCCCACGCGGGTAACCTGCCGGGGGGCTGCACTCATCCTCACCCGGGTGCTCATACCCATGTGGGTAGTGGGCGCGGCTTGCATAATGATGGGCGGCGGTGGCCGCTGGGTGCTGCGCTCGTGGGTCACCCGGAGCCAGGCGGTCGTATGCTGAGTTGGGGAGGGGAATCGCCTCCCCTGCGACCCCGAAGGAAGACCGACCGGTCCGTGCGGTGCCCTGGCCCTGCCCAGCCATATTTGGCGAGGCATGGCCGAAGGGGCTAGCCCCAAGGGGTCCAGGCGCATGATAGGACGCCCGATTCGCAGCGCGGCGAGACCGCGATCGGCTATCATACAAGGGTGGCGCCGGGGCGCTGCTGGGCCAAGTGGCCAATGTAGGTTGCGGCAGCACCGTAGGCAGGGCCCCACTCCTACCGTAGTGCAGGGTAACATTATTCCCCTGCGCCCCCGCGCCGGCTCCTACACCAAGGGCCGGACCCGCCGACAATCCCGCGATGGATGTTCCACTTGGTGGTCCATTAAGGGGATTCACTACAGGGCTACAGGTGGTGCACCGGCAGCCGCCGAGGAATTCCCTCCCAAACGTGGGGTTTGTGCTGGGGATGACCCCCTAGAGCCACGCTCACTACTCGGGCGTGAGTGATTTTGGGTAGCTCTCTCTGCCGCCTCGAGTGCTGCCACGAGGGAAGGGGCAGGAGAGAAGCGATGGGCCTCTCGTCGCCCTCGCTCAATACCGTCAGCCATCGCGTGGTGGCTGGTAAAGTGTGAACAATGTGCCTCTAGTCACCTTGGCGGGATGACAAATTAAGCACAAAAATACGTCAATTAAAGGACGTGAGATATTACTGCAGCTTGCCGGAGCTGACAGTATGTATCCCAGATATAGGGTGTGAGGCAATGGCCAAGACGCCAACTAATGCGTGAAATTGCAACCCACAAAGCGTTTCCGTTTAAAGCACGCAATATAAGGAGATTCGTTTCCGGACGAATCCCTTAGGTCAACCGGACAAGGCCAGGTTGGGGCATGCAAGAACCGCAATATGGGTAACGGGTATGGGCAGTTAGGATTGTGGGGATCCGACCCCCACAATGAATTACTGCAAGCGGAATTAGTAAGGGTTCCGGCCCTTATATAATTCCGTTGCTGATCCGGATCAGATTACAGAAAAACGGGACGGGATAGAGGCCACTAGGAAAGTTTCCTCCGAGTCCAGTTTAACACGTATGGCTATTTAAAATAGCGCCTTAAGGATTGAGAACGAATGCGAAAGACCTTTGACTTCCTATGCGTCACAGCGCACGATGGTGGCTTAAGAATACTCGTCACACAATACGAATAAGCTCAAACCCGGAAAACCGGTTTCGTATATTACAATGTTACCACACAGATTAAAACACTCAATGCGGGAAGACTTACACCCAGTAGGCGAGGGATTCACACTCGAGCCCACAGGAGATTTACACTCCAGGATTAAGCGATGGTAAATAATCTGTAGAGCAACGTGGTAAATTACGATACAAGGTCCGGATTGCTGGCATAGCTCGTGCCTTCCTATTTTGTCCCTTCGTCCCCGTTGGTGGCTGCGCCTGGCGCTGCCAACCAGGCATGACGTGAGGTCCGCGGGGACGGGCTTCTCGAACCGTCTAGAACACATTAAAGACCAGTACGGCTAGAGGCCTCTCCTGAAAATATCCAAATGTCCGTAGGTACCATCATAACGCATGTGCAGTGCCACTTGGCTGTCCCGTAACTCCCGTTCAGGCGCTAGGTCTGCCTACGGCGCAAAGGCCAAGTTCGTCAGCAAAACTTCTACACTTACTTCCACACGGATTGCCTCGGCTGCCAACTATACTATGGCCTCGGCACTGGCGCCGGATTACGGTCGGCGCCGATCGACCGGGACGGATAATTTATTACCACAAATGGCATGTTGCATCCGTGCAACATGCACGTCGTGTTCCGTGTGACCAACGGACGCGGAGTCCCACGGCATGCGGCCGAGTTATTATTAACCCAGGAGCCACCGCAGCAGCCTCGGGTTGCAAGCTGGGCCGGTCATATCCCCGGCCAACCGTTCATACCCGGCTGGCCAGACGGATGATCACCTACTCTCCCCGAGCGGTCCGCGCAGCAGTACCCACCTCCTGCAGTGGCAGTTCAGCAGCCGGGCCTGTTAGGCCGGCCGGGCTTGACGGCAACAGCCTTGCAGCGGCGCTAACAGTCTGGCGCGTTTCAGTGTCAGACAGCCACAGCTAGACCACCCGGCAAGCATCGCGTGGGAAGCTGCTATTGCAGTGAATGCAGTCATACTCGATCTATCGTAGGGAGCCTTCCGGCTAGGGGCTATGAGTCGCGGCTCCCTGACTTCCTGGCGCGTGAGGGATCGACATGCAGGGCTTCTCGTGCACCTGTACATAATAACTTCACCACTGAGTGCCGCGTACGGTGCATGGAGACGGCGCCAGGCGGCTGCGACTCATGCGAGTCTGGCCGATCAGGCATGGTGGAGCCTGCAATCGTAGTCGGCAAACAGATGTACAACACCTTGTTGATGTCGGTAGCCAACCAGTTGGCTATCTATCCCGGGATCGAGTCGCCTAGCTGGGTCAGGGCACTCCTGGGCATGAGTATACCCGTGCAGGGCGCGTCCGCCCGCCGTTGTGGTCTGACATGCAACGTGCAACGACCATGCCGACAGGCTATGCAGCCCCTAACGAGTGCCGTTCTGGAGCCCATGCACGTGTAATAATGCCCGATTCGCTATGTATCGCTGTATACCTGGCCTGCGAGGATTAAGGACACGATTTTCCCCCGGCCGACGCATTGGTGATACGGTGGAGGGATGTACGCGGGTGCGCACATATATTTGAACGAGAAAGAGGCGAGCGTGAATTCGTACGTCGTGCAGCTCTAGACTGTTGGGAGTGGGGGGCCCCGGCCGGGGCTGCAAGCACACGCGGGCGCGGTGCAGCTGCATGGCGACAGCACGTACTGCAGTAGTGGTGGATAACCCAGCCGGTTGTGGTTGCACTGGTGCATCAGAAGCCGGCGGTGCGCGGTCATTGTCTTACCGCCTCAACAGTGCGCGTGCATGGTGCCGGCCGATGCGCTGTCGCCCCGCAGACTGCCGGTGCCCGAGCAACACCCGGTATCACTGCATGGGGCCGGTACATCCGCTCTGAGCGAACCCGGCGCTGACGCGCTGAGCCATGCTGCAGGGCACTGAGGTACATGGGACGTGCGGGATCTGGCCGTCGATGGTGAGTCACGGGGACTGATACGGCGACCCGAGACCGAGAGGCAGGCATGCAGGATCGAGCTGCTGGAGTCTGAGCACCTAGTTATTGCCCGCGACCCTGTGCATGGCTACCATCGCGCAGTGTTCGCGTCCCTCCTGTGGGCCGAGCCCGGTATGGAGTGGTTCCATGCACCACTGGTGGAGGCAGATCGAGCGTGATTTGCAAGTGGCTCGTGTCCGCGCGCCTACGAGGTTGCATGGATGAGAGACTCAGAGCAGGGCGTTCCATGTGCATGACGGGCGGGCTGTGCGGGCTGCAAAATTGCATGTACTATACCCCATGGCCATGCACTGGTACAGGGGTGGTGAGCTAGGCCTTCAAGCTTCGAGTGGGGGATGTGGCACTGCGCGGTGGGAACTGCATACATAGGGGAGTGTTTCTGTTGCGGGAATCGGGATCCTGGGCAAGATAGCCAAGCGGGGTGGACAACAGGCGGTGGTTGGTCGTGCGCAGGATCGACCCCGGCCCACGATCGCTGTATGTGCTTGGGCACCTGTGTGCTGGGCGCGATCGAGCCCGAGGAGCCCTAAGTTGTTTGGGACTGCGGGGGATGATTCGGCCCTACTCCATGAGCGGCATGGTGTCTTGCAGGGGCAATGTTACTGATACGACAGTTCCTGCAAGGCGTGTCACTCCCCGACATGCCTAGAAGTGCGGGCATTGCGGGCGCTATGCAGTTCACGTCGGCGGCCTCGAGTACCACATGCATATATGGGCCTGCGCAAACATCAATCGTGCTCTTGCGGTGCAAGTGTCACGGTGGGTGTGACTGCGAGCTGAGGAGTTTTCCCCCGCTTGCGGTGGAGTTCAGGCACATTAATTGGCAGTAAGGAATGTGGGGACCGGCGACTGCTCCGGTCTATGCATGTCGGCCGGAGTGGTGTTGTGCATAAAATACTGCAGCTTCGTTGGAGGAGTCGGCAGGGCGCACTCCAGTGCACACGCTGGGGCCCTGCTAGTTTTGGGCAATTAACGTGCCATATTACTATCCAAGTTTCCGGTTTTGATCGACTTTGACTGTTTCCTGCGCTGGATAGAGACGGCGGGGCGCACTCGAGTTGACACACTAGGGCCTTGCGGGCACCTGCATATGCGTTCGCAGGTGCAGGGGAGGCGCACTCTAGCGGCCACGCTAGGGCTTCCCCCTCTATACAGCCACTCCAGCGGCGGCCAGGGACGGCCACGTTGGAGATGCGGGTGCTTTATATAAGTATGCCGTGCCCCATGGCCGCGAGGCTGGGACTTAAGCTGGCATGATTGCCAGTGTCTCGGGCAATAACGCAAGGCCTACTAGCTGCGAGCGGCGCATATGATTCTGCAATAAACAAGTTCTGCCGACTGCATGGTCGGTTGGTGGCTCACACGCGCCTGTATTTGAGATGACAACGCGTACCGCCGTCGGTCGTGAGGTGATGGATCAGTTTCTTCTGGTCCACGCCCTCGCTTCTGCTGGGCATGGGGCCTGCACTGCATGCAGAGCCTCACCGTTGTCGATGCTTTGTAGTAGTACTTCCTGATTGTGATGTGTTTACGCGCATCAGTCCCGCTATAAGGCTGGGTTTCTGCTGGACGGGATACATGACTGGCCACCTCGCCGGCCGGATCATCAAGTTGCATGCATGAAAAATATTACCTCCTGCTGGAAGTTCCGATTGGCTATATAAAGAGTTGTCCTTGCGTGGCAAGTCTGGGGGGACCTGGTTTCACTGGCCCGTTGGTGAACAAGGGCTGGGACATTGTACCCCTATGGTCAACATTTCATCAAGTTTGAGGCTGCTCAGGACCTCAGGACTGGTTGAGCGGGATTGCATGCATGGACTGCGCATTATTATGTGTGTGTGCTTTTGTGTTGGGTGTTGCATGGCCTCCGCCCTCCAAGACGGTAGGGGCTACCGTCCCCCGGGGAGGGGGAGGAGTGTTGCGGCCCGACCCTTGGAACGGGCGCAACAATGGAATAAATGATGTATTTCGGCTTGTTGTCATAGTCCGTAGGACTTTGGGACTCATTTCGGGACTTAATTTGGAAATTGTCCCTTGGTCAGGACTTTTGTAATTATGACAGTTTGTGTGATTCGGACTAGTTATTTTGGGCCTAGGTTGATGTATATGCGATCTTCTAGGGGCTAGTGCAGTCGCGCCGCGCTGCGTTACTACTTTATAGCTGGTTGAGATCTTGCTTGTACTCATATGCGTGGATTCTGTAGGCGAGGGTCGATGTCGACCCGAGCTAGGATCTTGTGTGGACTGTTTCGGAATTCTCTGGAAGGTCGGCGCCATGTCGGCGCCACCACTTGCCAGTTTGGTGGCAGGCCTAGTAGGTGAAATTGGTCCGAGGACGAGAGTCTCGTCCTCTTGGTTTGATGAATGTTAAGTGCGATGAAGCCTACACATTAAACCTGGGGCAACTATCCATTGGTAACTGGTCTTGCTAGCCATTATAAGTGTGTATTAATTAGCTTGGCATCAAGTCGCGGTGCCACTCAATATCTCACGACCCCAGTCGTGAAGCGCAATCTGCATTAGGCCACCTTGATTCTTCCTTATACCGGCACAGTTGATCTTTCGCTACGTAGCTCAGGTTAGAGGGTAAATCCTGCGACGTAACAGTCATGTAGGAAACCCATGAACTTGAGTAGTTCTTGTCACAATAATTAACCCCCCACATTGAGCATGCGTTGCCGTCAGCACGCGTGCAAGAGTTAATTATGTGTGCTTTGGTCAGTTTGCAGTTGTCGTTGATGAAGAAGGAGATGCTAGTGTGGCTGAATGGTTACTCTAATTTCCTTGTAGCGTCTACATGGGTGGCCGTCTAATTGGAATGGTTGTAACTTGGGCAGTTCTTGTCAGAATGGCGTCAAACCTTGAACATAGGAGGAACCATACGTGCAGAGGATGGTAGCATGTACGGTTTGGCCAGTTTTCACGTGGCTTAGATGTGTCAATTGGGGTGTTAGTGTGGTTAAATACTGGCTAAAACCTCCCTTATAGCTTCATCACTGGTGACAACCTATGAACGTTAATAACTTTCAAGAGCTGTGGTTGTCAGAATGACCTGAAATTTTGGGGCTGCATGCCCCCCCCTCTCTAGATAGTATTTGAAAATATATGGTATGGCAATTTTTGAAGTGTTTATGATTTGATTTTTTTTCAGTAAAAAAGGACCTGTTTTGCGGGAAAATTAATAACGTGTGCATCCTTGCTTATTTCTTGGTCCCAATTAGGCAGACTTTCTCAAAAGTGGGGGAACTACATGGAAATATATGATTTGGTCCCAATATGGTTGCCGACTGTCCTAGGGAAAATGTGACTAATATAGCGTCTTTTTCTATTTTTAGCGCGTAACCAGTATGTGGTGGGGGCTATTACCCCCCCCAAGTGTTGGAATTTTTTTAAAAAAATCATATTGATGGTCCCCAATAATCACTGGATTTCTATCTCATGCGTAGGTATGTTTTCCAGAAAAGTGCACTGTCCCCTCCCCTTTTAAAACCGTGGGGGTTGAGTGTCAAAAACTTGCCGGTGGCGGTTCGTGGGCCCTGGGTGATCAGAGTTAGTGAGCATGCAGGTGACTGGAATGCTCAGTGAACGCAGACAATGCCAAATGGCCAGCGTGTGAACGACGAGACACCTTGGCATTAGGATAAAATGGCACATATACTGCTGGTCAGCCGTCACTTGCGGCTGACCAGACTTTGCGTAAGTTAAGCCTAACTTACTGATCCTGGACGGACTAGCCTATCAGTTACAACCTGATCTAGTCAGTCCTAACATGACAACTACAGTCCCGGTACTGAGGTACCGGCTCATCACATACTGAGTATAGCCACGTGTCCATGCCACGACTGCTCTAGTCCAGCACCGTCCCAGTACCCAATTGGGCGCCGGCGGTGCTGGCACGTGTCCACTTAGGCTACAGGCGGGAGACTTAGACTAACTCCCACTTTGAGTTTTCTTTGGGTTTCAACAGAAACACACATAGCCATCAAATGGACGCAGCCATTCCCAATGCCTTAGAAAAACTGTCAGACAACCTACTAGGACCCCAAGGTCACCTCACACATGTACAAGAGAAGCATTAAAAAGGCCCCATGTCTCAAGCATGGTTTCTTAACTGAGTGAGATGGGTGCTCAAGGCCCCAGCATGTCATGGTCATCCAAACAGGTGTCCCAAAAAATTTTATTCAATAAATAACACATTCATCATGTCCCAACTTTCTAGACCAGTGCTTCTCACTGTCAGAAAACTACCCAGCTGCCACTGCAGCCTTTCAGCTGCAGTATTAGGCAGGGGGTCATGGGCTAACATGTACAATGTGCCAGTCACTTCAGACTGTAACCAGGGTTCATCAACCCGTACAAGACCTGGTACTGTGGTCCTGCTGCCTGTGGCACCTTGGTCAGTGCGTCTGCAGCATTGTCTTTGTCCCTGACGTGGGCTTTAGACTCCAGGTACTTGCATTCCTGTTTTAGCACAATCCAATCCAGGTCCGAGTGAACAGCCAAAGGATTGGCAAGGAAAGAGATTATAGATTGAGAGTCAGTCAGCAAATGTGCTTTCACTCCTGCAGAGCTGCCAGCCTGGTGTTGAAGCCAGACCAGCAAGTGATTGAGATACCTTGCATGCAAGACAGAAGATACCACAGCCCTGCATTCAGCTACATTGCTACTCACAGCCTTCCTCTTGTGCAATCTACTGAACCAGGAGACTAGTGACTTCTTCCCACCCTTGTTATGCAGGAAAAACAGTCCAGCCTCTCTGGCTTGAACCTTGGTAACTACCCTGGACTCCATTGAACTATCCATCATGCACGTGATGTGAATGGGAGTAAACAGATCCAGTGTGTGAAGCATCAAAGGTGGACCATCATGCAATAACTGCTTGATTGCCCGTGCTCCTACCTCCTGTAGTACCTCATCATCTACCCTGCTCACAAAAGCCAGGTGGGGTGCACATGTAGCACATAGCCAACCAAGCTTGCCTCTAATGGTAGGGCACATATGTCAGGGGTGATGCTATGTAACAGGCAGGACATCCAGACAAGACTTAATGTATTCAGCAGAGGCCTGCATGGAACAAACCCAGTTGCCCTGCTGCTGCAGCAACTCAAGCATCATGCCACAGAACTTGACTGGCTCCTTGCCCAGCTCTAGCTGCTTGCCAATCTCAAAGCTAGCAGACACCTGAGCTATGAAAGCATCCACTGCAGCTCTAGGACCTGAGATTAACTGATCATCCCCATGCCAGACAAACATCCTCATTCCATCAGGGTGTGGGATGACAAACAAGCAAGGGTCAATATCATCATAGGTGGCCCCTAGCTTCATGAATACCTCCTGTGCAGACAGCCTAAAAATTTTTGGAGCTGACTGCAACCCTTCAACCCCCAGGTTTGGCCTCAACAAGGGTTGTACAATATCCCTGTGCCACACCTTAGGAGTATTCACCACGTATACCTGACCTCTCCAGACCTGCTGTGCTATGGCAGGGTCACCCTTTAGAAAGGCTCTTTTGATATCTGTGGCTTTACACACATAATCCTTCCCTGTATTAAGCTGATGCAAAAACAAGGAAAGCAACACCTTAAGAGACGTTTGCTGAATACCAGGAGTATAAAGCTCAGCCTCTGTCAGCTCTGTAGAGCCCCTGAACTCAGTGACACATGGCCTAGCATGGAAAATGGGTGGTCCCCCATCAGCCTGAGGTTTATGCTTGCACACAAACTTTAACCTTAGCTTCTTAGCTCCAGCTGGCATAGCATGAAGAGGAGTCACAGGTGGTGTGTGAGTGGGACTACGTGCATCTGGAACAACCCACTCCTCCCTGGCTTTGGTAAAAGCCCCCACCAGCCACTTAAGAAACCCAATCTGCGTCTGGCAGTCCCGTACAATATCATCATAGTAGGACAGGGGAGACATGGATGCAACATCCCATCTACCAAGCCCAAACGCTGAAGGGTGTAGCTTTTGAGAGTGTATGAGGTCCTCCACACATGGTTCCTGACCTGGGAGTTAAAAAAACTGCGGCTGAACTGTGGTTCAGCCTGCACTGATTAATATCTACAGAGGAAGTAGTTATATTAATCAATAGGTTTACGTTGCTGGTTATGGATACCAGCACAGAATGCACGAGGCACGCGAGAACCGTCGCCAAAGGTGCGAGGATACAGGTGCAGGGAAAGTGGTGCTACCAAGTGGCAGCGCCCTGCTCGTTATATACTAATTGTGACGCAGTCACATCCAGATGACTGATAGGACAGATCATCTCACAATATTGCTGTCCTTCACTCTGGACCAGCAGATCTCGACTCGTTATCCATCATCAATGTCCTGTCGCACAAGTCCTGTCACTATTTGTTACGTCTAATCAATAGCATTGAATAGACCGCAGTGTCGGAGACTAAATGTCCTATCGTACACTGTGACAAGACGTCGTATGCCACGCGTCACTTGAGGAACCACCGTGGAATCACCGAATCCAAGTAGAATGTAGTAGAACAGTATCTTGCTCATATCGCGAGCAATAGTCATCAGAATGAACCCGTTTCTGGATTGTAGTAACCGGAAGTAGAATCTCTACAAGCCAAGTAGCTTAGTAGAATAATATTGCTTGCCAGGCAATATTAACTCCAGCCCTTTCTTCTCTTTTAGAGCTTGGACATAACAGCCATATTAACTCCAGCCCTTTCTTTCTTTTAGAGCTGTTAGGCTTGGTGTTACGCCCTGGCTCTACTCTAACCCAAACACCTCGCCTAACCTTACCTAAACTAGTGAGGATGCACATACCTAGGAGTGAGGAGCTATATTGGCTATAAGACCTAGGACGCGACGACTCTGCTTCTCAATGCATTCCATTATAATACGCCATATACCGAATAAAACCAGGGTACTACGAAGGAAACAATACTACACTGCCATGACCCTAGCTAATATGTGCTAATTCATCATTAACACACGCCGGGTCCATTCACGAAGGACAACTGCTGCATAAATGATCGCCGACAGGCGTGTATGCTCGGGCCGACATCGACCCTCGCCTACAGGACCAACGCACGTCCACAAGGTTCACACGCAGGATAAAAGGACCACTACTAAAGTACGCAGCGCGGCGCGACTGCACCGCACCACCATACTGTACAATTGCCACGTCACAAGGCCCGGTACCGACCGGCCAAAAGGTCCTAACTACACGTAAGCCTAGGAAAGTCAGCGAACTGTTCCGGAATGGCTGAGGCAACAAAGGACCTAATTTACGTCCGTAACAACAACAAAAGTTACGCGACGTAACACAGTTAGTCTCCATGCTTTGCTGTAGACTAAGTCTCAAAGGCATTGTGAATACAACGTATGAATAAGCCTTGTAAACCTACGTTGGTATGTGAATATAAATACCACGTGGGCTATGCAGATAGGAATGCTAGTCGAGTCGCATACGTTTCCCTAGATAGGTACTTTGGGTACTGGGGTACGTGACAGATGTCAGTACCCAGTATACGTAGTGTCCTGTCATTGGACGGTACTAGAGTATCCTAGATAGGGACCGTACTGCAGCGTGCATTGATCTGTGATCACACGATGCAGTGACTAGACTGCTACCTGCCATCGTGCGGCCTCGGGCCAACGGTCTGCACCCAACGGTCACTGGCGGCGCAGCCAGTGAGAGGAACGTTGATAAAGGGTAAACCTATTTTCTAATGAAGCAAGCAATTCATTGCTCACCGCATACAGTGTTCTCAAGCAATATATCCCGTCGCACTCTAACTTGAATTTTATTTGCTACCATGGCTATCACGAACAAGAATGTCGCTAAGAAGCTTAACTTCAACGAGGACGATGATGGGCAGGATCGGCGGATGCCCAAAGACAACAATCAGAAGCCGGCTGGCGATGCGGCCATTTCAAAGAAAAAGAAAAAAACAAAAAGAACACAATGTTGCCAGGACGAGGGGACGGCGGCTGCAAGGCCGACCGACCTACCCCCCTCCCCTGAGAAGCCGGAGGACGAGACGGCTCCCCCCGGGGGACCGGCTTACCCTCGACTCCGGCGGCTGCAACAGCCGCAACCACGGCTGGAGCAGCCATGGCTGCGGAGCCCTCGGCGGTAAACCCCACTGAGGCTCCCCAGTTCGGCCCCCGTTGCCGACTATTCGGGAGCTCATGCCCCGTCAGACGGCTTCGGTGGCGCCGGACGGGACGATCACGTTTCGTCCCGCCACATCTGATCTTCGTGTCCCTTCGCTCAGGGACACAATCACATCGAGCTTCAGTTTGGGCGACCATCGTCCCTTCTTCGCAAGAAGAAGGACATGGAAAGCATTAAGCTCGCACGGGTGGTGCGTAGACCCGTGGAGCCCATCGGAGGACAACCAATGTCCGATGATGAGGTCTCCGACACTGCCAGTCTCCCGACGGGGAGACTGAGATAATCTTACCCCAGCGCTCCTGGCGGTCGAGCAGGCCGCGCTGGTGGCTAACGAAGAACGCCGAGCGAGGCAGCGAGACCGGAGGTCCGCGAGAGGCGGCTTTTCGGCTCGCCGCTAAGCGGCAAGAATATGAGGAGGAGGCCGCCCGTCGCCTGGCACCCACCAGGCGATGGCGGCGGCGTACCGCGAGGCCACTCAGCGGCTACGCGACCTCTCAAAAATGCTGACTATCCGATGGAATACTCGGGGTCAAGACCTGGCCGAGCTTGCTCGGTCAGCACATTTTAAAGCCATGTCCTCCCTAACCCAAGCCAGGGTCACGGAGGCCATCTTGGCCAAACATGGGGTGGTAGCTGAAGAAGCCCCCCCGCTGGAAACCACCAGCAAGAAACCCTCTCCCCCCAACCCTGCAGTACAAGGAGGGACTGCTGGCCCAGGGAAGGGCAAGGGCGGACTGTCCAGTCCGGGCTATGATCATGGGAACCCTCCCTGACATACCCGAGGATGAGGCTGCCTTTCAGGCAGCCCTCCGGGAGCATGAGGTACGCAAGGAGATGAAGCGTCTCAGGAGGAGGCCAGCGAGGAGAGCGGCGGCAGACACCCCTGCCCGCCCCTCCACCGCTGGGGCTGGACCCAGTGGGGTTACCCGGACCCCCCGGGCTCCCCCGGGCCACCACGCCCCCCCTCCCCCTCCCCCACCACCCCAGGTTCGCCCTGTGGGTTGGGGCCCCCTCCCAACCAGGGGGGGTGGCCAGGACCCCAGGAGGCCCTGGGGGGAGGTGCAGAGGTGCCAGGCACCCAACCTGCTGAGGCCCCCCCAAGGAGCGGGGATGTCCTGGAACAGCTCGCCATTCTCCAGGCCAGCTGGCCTCGTTGCAAGATCAGCAGTTAACAGCTAACCAGCTGCAAACTGTCGAGGGCCTGCGCGCCCTGATGTCGCGGTATGAGCGGGGGACCATCAACCTGGACCCCACCCGCCTGCAACAAGCAACCGACGCTTCTTGAGGGCCAACCCCCCTCTCACAGGTGTGTTTAACCCTCATAAAAAGGAATCCAAAATCAATATTGCTGGCTTGCCTGAGGGTCACACTGTTGAACAAGCTAAGCAATTTGTTTTGCTCTGGAGTATGGGATGGAAGGTCTTAACCTTAGACATCAGTTTAAGGCTCTCAGGGCCTCCTCCACATTCCATCAATCATCTCCTGCAATCAGAGCATTGATTCAAACCTATCAGGAACGTACCCTGACACCTGAAGCAGCCATTGAACAGTGGCCTACCTTTATCACTGATCTGAAACAGCTAGTGCTTACCAATAACCACATGGAAGCAGTAGAACGTTTCAACTGGCTTGCTGCATATAAGGTGAACAAGAATAACCTCTCTGGGGATGCAAAAACATACAGGGTAATGATTGAGAAAGACCTTGAGCTTCTCAAGCTCCAACCAAGGTATCTCATCCACACCTGGCTAACAAAAGCTAATTTGCAACCTTCTGTCCTGGCTACCCTGCTTACAGGCCTCAAGTCCCTCTGGGACAACTTCAGAGCTGCCATGCTCTATATCGAGGAGGCAGTGGACCCCCTGGGTACTGGCAACCCAGGCCCAGGACCCCAAGGTCCAGGGTGTCCAAGGCCACAAACGCAAGGGGCAGGCCAGCCAGGGGGGGCACCCAAGACCCACAAGTCCTCCCACCAAGGGGGCAGTGGCTCTCAGGGGCGTGGCAACACGTGGCACCGTGTGCCCCTGCATGGCAACCCCAACAACAACAACAACAACAACAACAACAACAGGTCCCAGCAGGGCAACAATAACAACAGGTCCCAACAGGGCCAAAACAACAACAACAACAGGTCCCAGCAGGGCCAGAACCGGTCCCAGCAGGGAAACAACAACAACAACAACAACAACCAACCTGGCAACCCTGGCCATAAGGTGCCTGAGGTGCTTCCAGAGGGGCACGGCACAACTGCCCCAACAACGACTCCCTGGCCAACGTGGATCTCTGCCCGGGCTGCTGGCACGCACGTCATCCCCTGGGGCCTCCAGGCAGCCGTTGCAACAGGCCTCGCTACCAAAATCAATGTGAGTTCTCTCACCTTGTACTCTGAGGATGATGATCTCATTACCATTGGGGATGGCAACCAGGGCATAATTGATTTTGAGGCAGCAACCTTACTGTCCTCCCAACACCCTGTTCTGGAACCTTACATAAAAGCACTAACCCCTACTGTTGACAACTCCATAGATATCAAGGAGCTTGCTCATCAGCTGCACCTAGCCATGGGTCATGAAACAGTGGCTGAGGAACTGGCCAGACGGCTGGGGGGTAGTAGCATGGGAAAACAACTCAGGAATGCAGTAAAACTGGCTAGACAACACTGTCAAGAATGTCAGTTCAATAGCCCCAAACCTCAAAAATGGCATACTGCAACTCCTTCCACCAATAGGGGCATGATAGTGGGGGATGTGATGCACATCAACAAAGATGTCCAACCCTACCTGATCCTAAAAGACTCATGGTCCAGGTTCACAGTAATGGAACCCCTACCTGGCATGTCTGCAGGGCAGCTACGTGTTGCACTCATGATTGCTTTACCCAGATTCTACCCAGTTGACAGAATTTTGCTTGATCAACAATTTTCTTGTCTGACTGACCTGGAAGGGTGTGAAGCAATAGAGATTGCTGGGCTGGAAGATCATGAGGGTCAGGGGGTCATTGAAAGAACCATCAGATCTGTCAAAACCCTACTAGCCAAAAATCCTTCCAAGGATGCTACTTCAGGGGTCTATTGTGACAGGGCACTCTGGTGTCATGAAATGTGCACAACCCTAAACATGAGACCTGTCTTGCATGCCACGTGGGGTGAAGTAATCCCAGCAGGCCTGCAGGCAGGTGTATATCCCCCAGAGGTGATAGCACTGTACAACACTGCACGTGCACAAACCTCAGCAAAACTGGCAGAAAAAGATAAAACCCATTCCAGGCCAGTATTCCAAAAAGGTGATCAAGTTCTCTATTACAAGGAAAACAGCTTTGGTAAGGTTGGAACTTGGCTAGGTCCAGTTACCATCCGTGGATTTACCAAAAACAGCAAGACCGTGGAGGTCAAGCACAATATCAATGGGAAGCGTCACAGGGTGAGCTGTCATAGAATTAAGAAGTATTATTCTCCCATGGCAGACGTGCCTGGGGAAGAGTCTTTAAGCATGGACTCACTACTTCTATCTGGCAACTCCAGCATGCCCAGCAGTAGCTCTGAGCCACCAATTACTGCTGTTGACAGCACCACAGCACCCTCTGTGAACCCTTCCACCCTCAGTGAAGCCAGGCCCACTTCACAACCTGGGGATTGCTTAACCAGGCACGAGGTAGCTGGGTTGGAAGCATTAGCTCAGCCCCAAGGCACCAAATTGTCTGCCAACCCTCCCGCTCTGAGGTCAAGATTGGCAGTCGCCTTGCAAGCATTACACAGGTCACATAAGCAACAAGCTGCTGTGGCCGCAGGGTTGGCAAAAGTCTCAGCTGTGTGCACTAGTCAGGACCCCTGGACCCTGGCAATAGACACTCAGGCACAGGTCAGTGTGATCAGTGCACAAGCCATCCCTGGTCTTGAGATTGCACCTTCATTTTGGGCACGGGTGCAGGATTTCTCAGGCCAAAGCTCACTGGATGTAGTGGGACAAGTGATGCTCCCTATACTTGGTATTCAGACACCCTTCCAGGTGGTGGAGGGGTACTCTGGTAACACCTTGTTGGGGGAACCTTTTGTATCCTATCCTGGGGTGCTTATCTCAGCTAATGAGCTCAGTGTCACAGGGGTGGGTGCAGTTCCTCTGGACCACTTTAAAATCCCTCTCTCCAGTATTGTCCCTGGTATGGATGCTGTCATCAAGGCAGTCAACACTCAGTATGCACCAGGGGAGATCCCTGATCTGGACAAGTTAGTGCACAGCCAGTTCCTCCATCCCTCAGCCTTTGGGCTGGGTAAGTGGGACATAGCCATGCACTCACCCCACCAAATCTCCCACGTCATACAAGAATGCAAAACACAAAAAGGGTTTACCAAGTGGCTGATGGCCATTGTCCACCAAGCCAGGCAGGAATGGGTCCTGCCCAACCCCAAAAACCCTCAATACAAACCGCCTGTCACCCCTTCATGGGACGTGCCAGAGGGAGCCAAAAAGCTCAGATTAAAATTTGTTCTCAAACAAAAACCACAAAAAGTGGGCTCCCCAATCTTCCATGCCAGACCATGTGTCACAGAATTAAAGGGGACATCCACACTGCCAAAAGGGGAAACATACACACCTGGGCTGCAACAAACCTCACTCAGGATCATGCTCTCCCTATTCCTCCACAACCTCAATGCAGGCCAAGACTATGTCTGCAAAGCCACTGATATTAAAAGGGCCTTCCTCAGGGGGGACCCAGAAAAGGCTGAATCTGTGTGGAAAGGGAAGGTGTACGTGGTAGACACCCCAGCTGTGTGGAAACCTTACATTGATGAGCCCCACCTTATCATCAACATTGGGGTGGAAGGGCTTGTCAGTGCCCCAAAAATTTTCAGAGACTCAGCAGAGGAAGTATTCAAAAAGCTCAAGGCCACGTATGATGACCTGGACCCATGCTTTTTTGTTGTACCCACCCCCTCTGGACTGCTGTTCTTTGTGTGGCATGGAGATGACCAACTCATTTGTGGGCCTAGAGCTGAGGTGGAAACCTTTATTCAGCAGGTCCAGGAATCATATGAGATTGGCAAACAGGTGGAATTGAGCACAACCCCCATCCAGTTCTGTGGCATCATGTTGCAGCTGCATAGGCAGCCAGATCAGTGGGTCTGCTCTCTCTCCCCTCCTGCAGAATATATCCAAGATTGTCTAGATCTGCTGCAGGACAACTACCTCCCCTTACACATGTGTGCCACTGTTCAGGGCAAACTGGGGTGGTGGTCAGCCATCTGTGGGGCTCCCTTAGCTGTCATCAGCAGGGTCACCCATGATGTTCTAGTCAAGATAAAATGCAGTCACATCAGGAAGTTGGTCAATGACTGTCCCCCCCTCATCCTCCATGGCCTGAATCTGATGGAAGACATCCACATCCAATGTGTCATGGACAGCTCCATGGAGAGCAGAACAATCAATCAGATGGGGGCACGGGAATCAGGGCTGTTTTTTCTCACCAACAGGTCAGATTACATGTCCCTCACTTCCTGGTACAGCAGGCTACACCGCAGAAAACCTGGCAGCAGCAACTCAGCTGAATGTCGTGCTGTGGTGTCTGCTGCATTGCATGCTCGTTCCCTGCAGCACATGCTCACCTGGCTACAAACCCAGGCAGGCAGCACATGCAATGTCATCTCACATCTCTATACTGACAGCTCTGTGATCAGTTTTCTAACCAAGAAATCTGTTTCTGCTGCTGTCCACACTGACTTGGATTGGGTGATCCTCAAACAGGAGGCCACCTATTTTTCCAGCTGGACTCATGTGGATGATGAGGACAACCCAGCAGACGCTCTAACGAAGCTGCGGGATGCTGCTGGCCAACAGTACCAGCTCCTCTTTCAGAACATGAACCCCTATGATATCAGAGTCAGTGTTTGAATAAATGACTGGCCATAGCACAGTACACAACCACCACACCCCCTTACCACAGCGATAGCTGCTGGGCGCCATAAAATTCAACACATTCGTTGTGGGGTGTGAGTGCTGGCTAGGTCAGATTTGTATCCATTTGCAGCTTGAGGACACAAGCTTTGTATCCATTTACTTAATGTGTGCTTCAGTAACTGGCCAAACCAGCCAGCTGTGTACACCTTATTTAATGTGCAATATAACACCTGGCCAGAACAGCCAGCTGTAACCAACCTGGCTCAACCAGCCATGTCTCTTTTGTACCCCTAATCAACTTAAAAACAATAACAATAATGTTGGGGGTGCAGACCTGCATTAAGAAATAAATAATAAAACAATACTGGAGTTAGTCTCCATGCTTTGCTGTAGACTAAGTCTCAAAGGCATTGTGAATACAACGTATGAATAAGCCTTGTAAACCTACGTTGGTATGTGAATATAAATACCACGTGGGCTATGCAGATAGGAATGCTAGTCGAGTCGCATACGTTTCCCTAGATAGGTACTTTGGGTACTGGGGTACGTGACAGATGTCAGTACCCAGTATACGTAGTGTCCTGTCATTGGACGGTACTAGAGTATCCTAGATAGGGACCGTACTGCAGCGTGCATTGATCTGTGATCACACGATGCAGTGACTAGACTGCTACCTGCCATCGTGCGGCCTCGGGCCAACGGTCTGCACCCAACGGTCACTGGCGGCGCAGCCAGTGAGAGGAACGTTGATAAAGGGTAAACCTATTTTCTAATGAAGCAAGCAATTCATTGCTCACCGCATACAGTGTTCTCAAGCAATATATCCCGTCGCACTCTAACTAACACCTCCCCCCCCACAAAGGTAGGGAGCCCTCTCCCTACGTACAGGGAGGAAACCAAAGGAGTAGGAATAACCTAACGCACCCAACACAAATCCAACACAATCGACAGGCCATCCAAGGTACAAAGCACCAACAAGTTAACTCGGTTCCACCCCGAGTGGTGTAGGGTTAACCAGCACCAAGCCTGGTGGGAGGATCCCCTAACTGCCTGGCACGGAGGCCTTGCCGGGAGGGACGGCACTGGGCAGGACACACAGAGTGAACAATGTCAACACCAGGGACCAAGAACGACCAACCAACTGGCCGGAATATGAGGGCGACTCTATATACCGGAGGGACAACACCCTCAGGTCGGGCCTAAGGCCCTCTATGTAGTTGCCATCAGTCTGGTAGGTACCACGCGAGGCCAGCAGGACATCCAAAAAGACCCAGGAAGGCCCAGTAGTACAGTTAGAATACGAATGACCGACTTGGTACAATGCTTGAGAACACAGAGTGCTGAGAGCAATGGATTGCTTGGTTCATTAGAAAATAGGTTTACCCTTTATCAACGTTCCTCTCACTGGCTGCGCCGCCAGTGACCGTTGGGTGCAGACCGTTGGCCCGAGGCCGCACGATGACAGGTAGCAGTCTAGTCACTGCATCGTGCGATCACAGATCAATGCACGCTGCAGTACGGTCCCTATCTAGGATACTCCAGTACCGTCCAATGACAGGACACTACGTATACTGGGTACTGACATCTGTCACGTACCTCAGTACCCAAAGTACCTATCTAGGGAAACGTATGCGACTCGACTAGCATTTCTATCTGCATAGCCCACGTGGTATTTATATTCACATACCAACGTAGGTTTACAAGGCTTATTCATACGTTGTATTCACAATGCCTTTGAGACTTAGTCTACAGCAAAGCATGGAGACTAACTCCAGTATTGTTTTATTATTTATTTCTTAATGCAGGTCTGCACCCCCAACATTATTGTTATTGTTTTTAAGTTGATTAGGGGTACAAAAGAGACATGGCTGGTTGAGCCAGGTTGGTTACAGCTGGCTGTTCTGGCCAAGTGTTAAATTGCACATTAAATAAGGTGTACACAGCTGGCTGGTTGGGCCAGTTATTGGAGCACACATTAAGTAAGTGTATACAAGGCTTGTGTCCTCAAGCTGCAAATGGATACAAATCTGACCTAGCCAGCACTCACACCCAACAGCAAATGTGTTGAATTTTATGGCGCCCAGCAGCTATCGCTGTGGTAAGGGGGTGTGGTGGTTGTGTACTGAGCTATGGCCAGTCATTTATTCAAACACTGACTCTGATATCATAGGGGTTCATGTTCTGAAAGAGGAGCTGGTACTGTTGGCCAGCAGCATCCCGCAGCTTCGTTAGAGCGTCTGCTGGGTTGTCCTCATCATCCACATGAGTCCAGCTGGAAAAGTAAGTGGCCTCCTGTTTGAGGATCGCCCAATCCAAGTCAGTGTGGACAGCAGCAGAAACAGATTTCTTGGTTAGAAAACTGATCACAGAGAAGCTGTCAGTGTAGAGATGTGAGATGACATTGCATGTGCTGCCTGCCTGGGTTTGTAGCCAGGTGAGCATGTGCTGCAGGGAACGAGCATGCAATGCAGCAGACACCACAGCACGACATTCAGCTGAGTTGCTGCTGCCAGGTTTTCTGCGGTGTGGCCTGCTGTACCAGGAAGTGAGGGACATGTAATCTGACCTGTTGGTGAGAAAAAACAGCCCTGATTCCCGTGCCCCCATCTGATTGATTGTTCTGCTCTCCATGGAGCTGTCCATGACACATTGGATGTGGATGTCTTCCATCAGATTCAGGCCATGGAGGATGAGGGGGGGGCAGTCATTGACCAACTTCCTGATGTGACTGCATTTTATCTTGACTAGAACATCATGGGTGACCCTGCTGATGACAGCTAAGGGAGCCCCACAGATGGCTGACCACCACCCCAGTTTGCCCTGAACAGTGGCACACATGTGTAAGGGGAGGTAGTTGTCTTGCAGCAGATCTAGACAATCTTGGATGTATTCTGCAGGAGGGGAGAGAGAGCAGACCCACTGATCTGGCTGCCTATGCAGCTGCAACATGATGCCACAGAACTGGATGGGGGTTGTGCTCAATTCCACCTGTTTGCCAATCTCATATGATTCCTGGACCTGCTGAATAAATTTTTCCACCTCAGCTCTAGGCCCACAAAGGAGTTGGTCATCTCCATGCCACACAAAGAGCAGCAGTCCAGAGGGGGTGGGTACAACAAAAAAGCATGGGTCCAGGTCATCATACGTGGCCTTGAGCTTTTTGAATACTTCCTCTGCTGAGTCTCTGAAAATTTTGGGGCACTGACAAGCCCTTCCACCCCAATGTTGATGATAAGGTGGGGCTCATCAATGTAAGGTTTCCACACAGCTGGGGTGTCTACCACGTACACCTTCCCTTTCCACACAGATTCAGCCTTTTCTGGGTCCCCCCTGAGGAAGGCCCTTTTAATATCAGTGGCTTTCCAGACATAGTCTTGGCCTGCATTGAGGTTGTGGAGGAAAAGGGAGAGCATGATCCTGAGTGAGGTTTGTTGCAGCCCAGGTGTGTAGGTTTCCCCTTTTGGCAGTGTGGATGTCCCCTTTAATTCTGTGACACATGGTCTGGCATGGAAGATTGGGGAGCCCACTTTTTGTGGTTTTTGTTTGAGAACAAATTTTAATCTGAGCTTTTTGGCTCCCTCTGGCACGTCCCATGAAGGGGTGACAGGAGGTTTGTATTGAGGGTTTTTGGGGTTGGGCAGGACCCATTCCTGCCTGGCTTGATGGACAATGGCCATCAGCCACTTGGTAAACCCTTTTTGTGTTTTGCATTCTTGTATGACGTGGGAGATTTGGTGGGGTGAGTGCATGGCTATGTCCCACTAAGTTGCCCAGCCCAAAGGCTGAGGGATGGAGGAACTGGCTGTGCACTAACTTGTCCAGATCAGGGATCTCCCCTGGTGCATACTGAGTGTTGACTGCCTTGATGACAGCATCCATACCAGGGACAATACTGGAGAGAGGGATTTTAAAGTGGTCCAGAGGAACTGCACCCACCCCTGTGACACTGAGCTCATTAGCTGAGATAAGCACCCCAGGATAGGATACAAAAGGTTCCCCCAACAAGGTGTTACCAGAGTACCCCTCCACCACCTGGAAGGGTGTCTGAATACCAAGTATAGGGAGCATCACCTGTCCCACTACATCCAGTGAGCTTTGGCCTGAGAAATCCTGCACCCGTGCCCAAAATGAAGGTGCAATCTCAAGACCAGGGATGGCTTGTGCACTGATCACACTGACCTGTGCCTGAGTGTCTATTGCCAGGGTCCAGGGGTCCTGACTAGTGCACACAGCTGAGACTTTTGCCAACCCTTCGGCCACAGCAGCTTGTTGCTTATGTGACCTGTGTAATGCTTGCAAGGCGACTGCCAATCTTGACCTCAGAGCGGGAGGGTTGGCAGACAATTTGGTGCCTTGGGGCTGAGCTAATGCTTCCAACCCAGCTACCTCGTGCCTGGTTAAGCGATCCCCAGGTTGTGAAGTGGGCCTGGCTTCACTGATGAGGGTGGAAGGGTTCACAGAGGGTGCTGTGGTGCTGTCAACAGCAGTAATTGGTGGCTCAGGGCTACTGCTGGGCATGAAGGAGTTGCCAGATAGAAGTAGTGAGTCCATGCTTAAAGACTCTTCCCCAGGCACGTCTGCCATGGGAGAATAATACTTCTTAATTCTATCACAGCTCACCCTGTGACGCTTCCCATTGATATTGTGCTTGACCTCCACGGTCTTGCTGTTTTTGGTAAATCCACGGATGGTAACTGGACCTAGCCAAGTTCCAACCTTACCAAAGCTGTTTTCCTTGTAATAGAGAACTTGATCACCTTTTTGGAATACTGGCCTGGGATGGGTTTTATCTTTTTCTGCCAGTTTTGCTGAGGTTTGTGCACGTGCAGTGTTGTACAGTGCTATCACCTCTGGGGGATATACACCTGCCTGCAGGCCTGCTGGGATTACTTCACCCCACTTGGCATGCAAGACAGGTCGCATGTTTAGGGTTGAGTTGAGTAACTCTAGAGCCCTAGGATCTGGCTCTAAGTTCCCCATGTCCGTCCGCACGCCTTCCGCTAGCGTCCGCTAAGCCGCCGGCTATAATCCGGCGGTCCGATGCGGTCGACCGGTCTAAGGGCGGCGCCTAGGGCCGGCGCCACCTAGGCCCCAGTCCGGGGCCTTATCCGGGTCGGTACGGACAGCTAGCTTGTCCCACGGTTACGGCTAACCGGATAGGGTTTGCTGGCTAAGACATAAACCAGTGGTGGGCCAGCTCCGACAGCAGTTCTCTGTGTTCACCTTATCCCAAGCTCAACGTGACCGACCGCCATAGCTGAGCCGGTCGGGCTTTAACTTGTATTCATAAAAATCCCGATGGCTTCCGGTACACGGAGCCGCACGGGCGAACACACAGATACGCCAAGTGGCGAGGCCGCAGGGACCGTCCTGCCATGCACGCTTTAGTGCGGACGAGGCCACGAGGTTGATGCAAACCCTCGTGGCGCAACCTGAACTGGCCAAGCAGTTCAAGCATCTGATGCTTGCTGCTGACGATGCACTGAATCGCGGCCCTCTCAAGCAAACGGAGGTGCCCGCTGATCTACCTGCCGACTATATGGCGGACGACGCAGCAGATTTTCTAGCTGCTCTCAAGCGTCTGCGCGATGGACGCGCAGACAAAGATTCGGAGCTGATTGGCAAGTTCCGTGCAGTATTCTGCAGTACAACAAAGCACCCAAACATTGCCAATCTAGTTCGCATTGCGGACGACAACAAACAAACCTGGGAAGTTTTTTACAACGGTCTAGATGCCCACTTGTCGCGGTCTAAGGAAGAGGCCGACGAGCAAGCCTTCAATGACTTCGAGGGCTATGCAGTTAATAAGGCAAATTTGCCCGGGGCTGCACGTGATTTCCAGGTCTTCGTGCACAAGCATAAGCTGCTAGATACTCTCAAGCCCATTTTCCTGTGCAATCGATTTCTCAAGAAATGCGACCTGTCGTCGGATGTGCATCTGACCATAGCGACGGAACTCAAAAAGAAGAGTGCCGTCAGTTTCGACGAGGGCATGCTGTATTTGATCTCATGCTTCAAGAGTGCGCAGTCCAAGCCGGCTGCCTCGGCTGCTCTGCCATCCCTGCGCAAGGTGGATACCGGCGCGTCTTCTTCTTCAGGCGCAGAGGCTCCCATTACGCGGTCGGAGCTTACGGCCATCCTGAAAAAGGTCGTCGGCCACGGCAACAACGGGGGCCAGCGAGGGCGCAAGCGCGGGCATGGTGGCGACGCCAAGCAGGGTGATAATCCCCCGGCCAAGCGGCAGCAGGGGGCGTCTACTGACCGCAAGCAACGCTGTGAGCGCTGCTTCGGACGTCGCCATGTCCGGGATGACTGCCGAGTTCGCCCGGACCTGGAGCTCGAGGACAACCTTTGACGCAAGTGCCACGACGTTCTGCGTGGTCACAGCGTGGAGGCGTGCAAGGCCAAGCGCATCGTCGTCCACGGCACACGCGAGGAGTGGGCAGAGCGACGGGCAGCACGAAAGTCAGGTGAGAGCACGCTCGATACCCCTTCTTTTGCTCAATGCGTCACGCTGAACCGGGCCGTCGTAGAGCCTGACGTCGTTCCTAAAAGCAACGTGACTGCATCCTCTGTCTCATTCCGTGATGTGCTCACGCAATCCGTTGATGCTGCTCTGGCTCTGTCGCGCCAGGATCACGTGCTTCCTGAGCACGGGTCTACAATGCGTGACCTAAGCAATGTGGTGTCTTCTAGGTCGGGTGTGTACAACGCCGAGCGACCAAGCACTACTGCAGCACCCCAGCTAGATACTGGGGCGGTTGGGCCTATGAGGAATGTTGTGACAGTGCAAGAGAATGCTGGGCGGGCAGATGTTCTCGGTACACACCACCCTAGTGTGGATCTTCACATTGGCAAGGTGCTCACACGGGCGGCCTTTCGTGCAGCCTCTGAAGCTGCCCAGTTAGCCAATGTCACTACCCCAGTAGTCACCCCACCTGTTGAGAACCCTGACAATGCCACTGCACCTCAGGCTGTCACCCTGAAACTGTTAGCATACCAGATGCACCGTGCATACGGGCATGAGGCCCAAGCCGAGGTAGAGGGGGCACACATGTTGGGGGCACCTTTATACAACGAGCTGAAGAATGTGCGTGCTCAGTGTCCTGCCTGCATCAAGATCAGGAAGAAGTCGCGTAGGCGGCATGCCAAGACTCCACCCTTGGAGCGAGGGTACCTTGTGGGGGATGTCATGCACATGGAAGGGGGGGACACCTATTTCATAGTCAAGGATAGTGTTACTTCGCGTAACAATTCGTTGTAGTTACGGACGTAAATTAGGTCCTTGGCCTCGGTTGTTCCTAGGTTTACGTGTAGTTCTAGCTGGGACATGATTGTCCTCGTAACAGTACTGTGGTATATTGGGTGCCTTTGGGCGCCGCGCCGCGTACTTTATTAGTGGTCCTTATCCTTTGGTAGAATGTAGTGGACCGGCGTGCATCTGTGCACCTGCCTGTGTTTCTGTGTTTCTGCAGGCGAGGGCCAGGTCGGCCCGAGCCTGTTGGACCGTTGGTGACCATTTATGCACGTTCCACTCCTTGTGTGGTCACTCGGCGTGTGTTAAATGAATTAACACATATTAGCTTGGGTCACGGCAGTGTAGTTGTGTTTCCTTCCTCTATTCCTGGAGTAAACGGGTTTGGTTAAATGGCTTATGGCGTATTACAGTAGCACATACGTAAATGCATTGAGATCTGGATCGTCTCGTTCGTCTTTCGCTAGGGGTTTAACTAGAGGCGGCCTTACTAGTCTAGGTAGCATCAGGACAGGTAGAGGTAGAGGTGGCGGTAGAGGCTTGCGGCGTAACAATGGACTCGGAGGTAGTTTAGATAGAGAGCGAGACGACGATCCCCTGCAACATACGTCATTGAATCAACCCTTCCGCGGCTGGGAAAATGAAGACGACACCTACTTGACAGGTAATGGGCGGGTCGCCTGCGAGCTGGGGGGGTAGTGCTGCCCGATTCGGGACACGCCCTGCCTAGAAGATAGACCTGCTCGAAGCGGAAAATCCTTTTATAGATAGTTCCTTTTCCTCGTTTTGTTTTCCTGAAAAATGTTGCCTACTGTCGTAGATAGGTGATGGTTTCGGTTCGGTGTTAGTGAGACGATTAGCGTCCTGGTAGGTTCCACCTTTTCCTTCGTGTTGCTGTTCATTAGACGGCCGCACTCGCAGAAATTCACTGGGTCGCTGACCTTAGGACTACGAGCGCTGGACCATTGCCGCCCTCGTCATTTCGGTGATCCAGATAACCCAGCTAAGTCGACTCCTACCCCTTCCACTCCTATCGTGACTACTCAAGAACAACAAGGTGCGTTACCATGAGCCAGCGGCGATCTTTTACTGCTCCTTCCCATTCTTCTAGCGATAATAGTCTAGCTAAATATTACGTAGTGATTACGCCTCAATGGTCCTCCATTTTCCTTTCTTGCGGTCCGACGCTAGGAAGATCGTTCAGAATCGTGTATACAACGTAATTAGGTATAAGAAATTTATGTCCTTCGAGGAAGCTCAGCAGTTCCTTATAGATCATAGCCAATCAGATTTAGGCCTGCATGTACGCCCTATTCCTCATGGTCGTCCTCCCGTAGAAGCTCTAGTCTTTGCTACCCCTCCTTCTTCTCCCCCTAAACGGGCTGCATCTTCATCTACCTTAGATACTCCTCTCACTTTGGAGTTTGGTTCCCTATCCATTACTGTTGTTAAAAAGGATTGATTTTAATTTTGGTTCTTGTTTCAGACCTTCAAGGTTTTTCCTTTTTCCTTTGTTGCTTTCATCTAGATTCCTATTCCTTTACTTAATTAAAGATGGATCCAGTGGGTGGAGATATGTCGCCTATACCTACCAATATTAATAATAATACTAATAATAATAATAATAACAATAACAATACTTGTGGTGACCGACGGGACTCCTTGGAAACGGTACACCATCTCACTCCTCAAGGTAATCTGCGTACCTCACCTCCTTCTCCTGTTACTGGTGGTCGCCGTCGTCCCTCAATTACCCCACCACCTACCTATGAACAACGTATTTCACAAGTCAGATTTAGTGATGACCCTTCCTTTACCTTGAACCAGGCCCCTGCCCCTCCTGCAACCTTGGCTCAACCCTCCAGCAGGTCCTCACTAACTAACAATGCTTCTAGGCCTCCTTCCCACCCTGTGCCTTCCATGCCTGCCTTTAACACGGGTCGTACCTCTGCCCCTGTCGGCCCTTATGGGCGCCCTAGTGCAGTTCCCTTTTACCCACCTGCTTCCTGGTCCTACCCTGAGGCTGCCCAGGTCCCTACCCGTGTGGCTGATTTAGAAGTTAATAATGATTTCAGCACCATGCCCCTAGATGATAGGAATTATGATCATTTTGCCTACTCCTCTCTTCGTGAGCAATATACTGTTCCCTTCTCCTATGGGCACCATCCTGAAACGGTGGCCCCTTCTAGACCCCTACCCAAAACTTTTCCTATCCCTTCCTTCTATCCCGCTTATGTAGCAGTGGAAGATAGTGGCCCTATGGGAAAAACTGATTCTTCTAATCCCCCTAAGCCTCCTGCTCTTCCCCTCTTTGCCAACCTTCCTAAGCTGGATGTCAAGTCTACCCCTCAACAGTTTTTCACGTTTATTATGTTGCTTACCCAGAACACAGAGTCATGGCAGAACCATAATAGATGGCGCCTTTCTGATGCTGTACTAGTCCCTCATTATCTTCTTACTACCTGCATTACTCCTGAGCTTGCTAACCTCATCCAGTGTGAGTCTTTGGCCTCTCATGCCTACCCCAACTCTGTAGCAGAATTGTTTAAGCGTTTAGAGAACCATTTAGTCCCTCCCGATGCAGATTGGCAGGATAGATTAGCCTTTGGTACCTTGCAGCAGGGTACTAAATCCTTTAAGGAGTACATGAAAGAGTTTGATGCCCAGATGGTACGAATTAGGGATTTGTCGGGCGCAGAAGTACGTGCTCGCTTCCTACAGGTGTCGCGCGCCGTTCCGATTCGCACGAGTATCGGCTTTACGCGGGGCCGCCACGCGGCCGGCCCGGGGGACGAGGCGAGGCAGCTATAGGCATTGCGCGTGTGCGAGTTGTTACGCCTTTGGCATTTGGGCCTTACGAGAGCAACGCATGCGCCGTAGTGCGACGCGCAGCACTGGGAGTTGACAGCGGTACTGACAAGCGTCACCAAGAGGTCAGTGCCAACGCTGGCAAGCAGCACGCACTGGCTGCTGGACTACAACACGGACCAAGCTAGGCTGCCAGCCTGGCAATTATGCTTTATCGTGCAGGCTGAACATGCACGTGCACGCAAGCTGGCGCGTTATTGATCTCGAGAACTGTCCGCTGCAGGTAGATAATGTCGTGCAATATTGGCATTGATATTCGGCAGGCTGGCAAGCCGCTTTTGTGAATGCGACGAGGCAGCTTTTCTCGTCAGGGCCAGCTAGTTGTCGTACATGCTTGGTTGGTGATATAGTTGTTTGGCAAGCTCAGGGGTCGGCAAGTCGACACTGGAGTGATCTGCGACAAGGACATTTTGTCGTCTGGGATTTCTGGCCTACCCAGGTTGTCTAGTTGATTTTGTCGTCTAAAGAGAAAGTGCTAGATGATATGTTTCATATGCGGAACAGGGAGTCGTTGCAGACAACGACTTAGGATTTTGTGTACTTTTAGGTCTTGGTGCTGACCAAAGCCGAGTGCCACGGAGTAGCTTTGGTGTAATTGAAGCAGTATGGACGACAAAGCGGTTGTCGTCAGGATCAGATACTGAGCGTGGCTACGTGGTAAGGCTGACGCAAGATATTGCGTAAGTGTGAGGCATTCGTTGGGATAAGTGTGTGTTTCCACCAGGGCGTTGGATGTAGCTCTGTGTGGATCCTTGAACTCTGTCTTGGTCATGGTGGTGCGTGGCAAGTGTGGCCAGCCCTCCTTTCTTTCATCGAGCCCAGCCATTGCTGAAACAGAGCTGCCAAGTTAGGTAGAGTATTGGTAATAAAAACGTTATTTCATTTGCAACAAAGAACACAGTGTGAAGCCTAACCTAGTCATACCTCACTCTCAGGTCTCACCTTTTTGAGAAGTGCAGTTGGCACTGGCTTCTCGTCTTAAGAAAAGTGGGCAGCACTAGTGGGGTAAGGCTAGCATGTGGCCCATCGATCACCGGCCCATGCAGCCATACCTCATGAGGGCCAACGAGGTCGTGGGCTACTGTCAGTGCAGGGAGTTTGGCACGAGTACGCGACACAGGGCCTCAGTAGACCCTTATTGCGTGAAGTAAAGCGCCAGTTCTCTGCCTACCGTTTTACTGACCTGCCCCTCAAGCATGTGCGCCAGCATCTCTTACGAGTAGCAGATTTCTTCACCACGCCTTCTCTTCCTACCCGTTCCCGTATTAATAATATTAGTCTTACCCCTGAGGAGGAGAACTCCTATGTAGAAGAATTAGATATTTGTGTTACTGACCTTTCAGCTCTGGATGTCTCTCATATCACATGCTATCATTGTAAGGAAGTAGGTCATCTTAAACGTGAGTGCCCCAAGTTCCTTTCGGGTGCTCCCCCTCATCCCGACGCTCGCCCTCCTCGTACCCCTCAGCGTGCTCCTATTCGTCCCACTTCAGGACGCATTCCCTCAGCTACCCCTAGTAGGCTGAATGCTGTGCAGACAGGACCCCCAGGGTTCCCCTATGATAATCAGGCTCCCGCACCCTCTTCGATCCCTCGTGACCCTCCAGCAGTGGCTTTTTCGCCAGGGTCTTCTTCGGGGTTAGTTCCTATGGATTTGGGGGGGAGGGGGAACAGTAGGCCTGTCAGCCGGGGGTAACCTGGACAGGTCCTTAGATAGTACCCCAGATAATAATTTTTGCCTGCCTGTTTTTATAACCTCTGTAGGAGCTGAATCATCCCTACCACTACGTGTGCGTCCTCTTATGTTCTTGAATGGTGGCTTAACCGTTCCTCATACTGTTGTAGACCCCTTCTTGCATGCTGATGAACTCTTGAATGTCTCTGTGTTAGTGGATAGCGGTGCGGCTAGCTCCTTTGTGAGCGAGGCCCTAGTTAGGCGTTTAGGACTAGTCCCTACCCCTCACACAAAAACGGTCACTGTCCATTATGCTGACGGTCGCACCAGTCATTCCCCGGGTACGGTGTCCCTTCCCCTGGTCATACAAGGACGTACGGTCAACCTGACGGCCACTATAGGCCCTATCACTACAGCTGATGTATTACTAGGATTAGATTGGCACCAGGATAATAAGATTACTATTAATTATGATACTATGGTCATTTGGTTTCCAGATAGCTCTTACTGGGTACCGGAACGTCATTATAGATTAGAAAATTTATCCTTGGTAGATATTACTCCTCCTACACCTGTTGATCCTCCTGTGAGACCTATACCTGAAGTATTAATGTCCAATGACGAATTGCGATCTGAACTAAAGGAATATGGATACCTATTATGTATGTTCCTTCAGTTAGAAGTACAAGAGATACCTATCACTAATAATAGTGTGGATATAGATGTAAACACAGTGGATACAATAGGAGTGGGATTTACTGAAAATGAAATAGTAAGATACATGGCTGTGATAGATTCCTCAAAAGTATTTGAAGAAAAGACTCCTTCTTATCCTCCTCCTCGTTCTGTTTTACACCGTGTAGTTATCAAGGACGGTGCAGTTCCTACGCACTCTCCGATGTATAGAATGGGCCCTACCGAATTAAAGGAACTAAAACAGATTTTAGTGTCACTATTAGAAGCAGGATTGATAGAGCCTAGTAACTCCCCCTACTCCGCTGGTGTCCTGTTAGTTCCTAAGCCAAATGGCAAGTTTCGCCTAGTTACTGATTATAGGAAGTTAAACGATATTACTGTGAAGTCTAAATACCCTCTACCTCGTATTGATGATATATTTAATAAGGTTAAAGGTTCTACCTGTTTCACAGTACTAGATTGTGCGGATGGTTTTTGGCAACTACGCATAGCTCCTGAGGATTGCCACAAAACCGCCTTTGCTACCCCTTTTGGGCATTACCAGTTTAGAGTAGCGGCTATGGGACTCTGTAACTCTCCTGCCTCTTTCCAAATGTTAATGAATGAAGTGCTTAGACCTGTTATGGGAAATTCTCACCTTCCTCAAGTGTCCTCTGATTTAAAGGATCCTTCCTTCTCCTCTGTTTCTTTATCTGAGCATGACCGTTCTTGTGCTCAAGCTTACTTAGATGATATCCTTATTTATTCTCCTGATTTTGAAACGCACCTACGTGATTTAAAGAAAGTATTAGAAATCATGGCTGAAAATTCTTTATGGGCGCGCCGTGCTAAAGTTCGTTCGGGTAGGAGTGTCCCATTTTTAGGGCACGTTCTGTCAGATGCCGGGGTCGCTACCGACCCGGATAAAACTAAGTCAATTCAGGAATGGCCTACCCCTACCGACGTTAAAGGTGTACGTAGCTTTCTAGGAATTGCTTCTTACTATAGGCGTTTTATCCCGCGTTTCGCAACTATAGCAGCCCCTATTAATCATTTATTAAAGAAGGATATCCCCTTTGTTTGGAGTAGTGAATGTCAGTCGGCTTTTCAGTGTCTAAAATCCCTACTCCTCTCCCCTCCCGTACTCATCCTACCGGATACTACTAAACCCTTTGTTGTAGCTACAGATGCTAGCAAGGTAGCTATAGGGGGCGTCCTTCTCCAGGATCAGGGTCAGGGCTTACAGCCAATCGAGTATATCTCTAGGACAATGCTTCCTGCGGAGCGTAACTATCCCGTACACCAGCAGGAACTATTAGCTGTGGTGTATTGTTGCCACGCGTGGCAGCACTTTCTTAAAGGTGCTCAATTTGATGTTTGTCTGAATGAACCCTGTGAGATTGATCCTTATAGATTAGTTATCCAGACGGATCACCGTCCCCTTACCCATCTTCTCTCACAACCCAACCTTACCCCTCGTCAAGCGCGCTGGATGGAGTTTTTAGCACAGTTTTCCCCTTTTAAACTTCAGTATGTTAAGGGTGTAGATAACATAGTACCAGATGCACTCTCCCGTCGTGCAGATTACTCCTTTTTCGAGGACCTTGATGTTCTCAATACTACTCTAGTTCCTACTACTATGGGTGTAACCCCTTATGGTGAACTACCTGATGATGAATCCTATGCCTACCTCTTTCATACAGCTGTTCGCATGCCTGATCTCCTTTCTCACGTAGGACTCTCTCTCCCGTGTGAGGCCCTTCCTGTGGCCTCGGTGGGGGGGAGGGGAAAAATAAAATTTCTATACCGCTTAGCCATATAGCGACTAGGTCAGGAAAGTCTTATGAAAACATAGTCCCTCTAGGACCTCCCCTTCTCTTTGGCAAGGCGGTAGGAGATCTCTTTAAACCTGTTCTGGATACCTCTGTAGCGATGCCTACCTCTGATCTTGAACGCCTTATTAGTAGATTTACGGCCACTGAGCCGGAAGCATTAGCTGCCATTGCTGCCCATCCCCAACAATTAGGCAAGCACCCTTGTAAATTTGTAGGTGGATTTTTATATGTGCAGATAGCAGATTCTCCCCCTCAATGGCGCCTGTATGTCCCTCCTATCTGTCGCTCCTCCTTGCTCTTTGAGTTGCATGACTTAGCTGCTCATCAGGGTGGTAAACGGGTACGGGACCTAGTAGCCCGCTCTTACTACTGGCCTTCCCTTTTAAAGGATGTAGATGAGTATGTTAGAACCTGTCAATCTTGCCAGGAGATGAAACCCAACAATGTAGGACAGATAGCAGAGCCTAGGACCTTACCTGATCCCATCATGCCGTGGGACTCCATTATGATGGATTTTGTAGGACCTTTTAGGAAGAATGATAGAGGTAACGCCCAGATCCTTGTTTTCGTAGATCGTTTTACTCGTATGTGTCATCTCGTGCCGTGTCCCTTAGAACTCACCGCACGCGATTGCGCACGCCTATACCTTAATAACGTATATAGATATCATGGTTTGAGTAGGCAGTTTATTAGTGATAAAGATAAGTTATTTACTTCTGATTTTTGGCAGCAGTTCTTCGCTGCTATCGGTACCAAGGTCACCTTCGGTACTGCCTACCACTCCTCCTCGTCTCATTTAGTAGAACGTTTGAATAGGGTAGTGGAAGAAGCTCTGCGGCACTATGTGAATGGCTCTGGGAGTGATTGGGAGGATTATCTATGTCTGGTAGAGTTTTCCCTTAACAATTGCCCTCAGGCTGCGCATGGTTATACGCCCTTCTTCCTAGATACTGGTAGACAACCTCTTACCCCTACCTCTCTCTTAGCTAGTCCTTTAAGGGACAAGGATGATGTGTCCCGGGATACTGTAGAAGGTGTGCAGGCGTTATTAGATAAGATGAAGAATGCACACGACAACGCTATTGCAGGGTACCATAGGGCGCAGGCCAAATACCTTGCTAGGTTGCGTGCCTCATTAGATAGAAGAGCACCTGAGATAGAAATAGGAGATTTAGTCTTAGTAGAAGGCCCCCGTGTTGGCCGATTCGCTCATAAGTTCGAAGCTGAACTGAAAGTGAAACTTAGGCCCGCCTTCTTAGGACCCTTCCGTGTGTTGTCTAGAGTAGGTAATTTCTGTATGAGATAGATATTCCTACCTCTTGGCAGACCCACTCGCGCACCTTTCATAGAAGCCAGCTGAAGCTTATCATCAAGCACGTTCGCTGGTAGAGAATTAGCCCCTGCCCCTTTAGAGCATAATCCTGATACTGGTGAGGTAGAGGACGAGGTAGAGGGTATCGTGGCCCATAGAGATATCAAAAAGGGCCGCGGTACCCAGCGCCAGTATAAGGTGAAGTGGATGTATGCTCGTAGTGAGGTAGATAAGGTCTGGTATACGGAGAGTGAGCTAGATGGGTGTAGTCGCCTGCTGCAGGAGTATAAAACCCTGCATAAGCTCTAGTTGTAGACCTTCTCCTCTCTTATGTTATGTCTGCTGTCGACGGGTGGTTGGTTGTCCCCTCCCCTCCGCAGCCGTCATGTCAGAGCCTACCCCTCCGGCTGAGAGCCGCTGCCGTCCCCGCCCCCACCGGACCCTGAGCTGTACTTCGAGGCCCTTCCGGGCCGCTGGGTGTCACGGTCCAGTTATCCGGGTGGCATCGTGCAGCCGGCCCTCCAGGCCCAACATGCGAGTTTAGTCAGGGCTGCTCTCTTTGGGGTCGCGTGGTACGGCCCTTCCCCTGATGACCGCACCAGCTTGTTTTGCACGGGTTCGACGATGCCGGGCACTGTCTGTTAGGATGTGGCTCCCGCTGTCCAGCCTTGGGACAGATAGCGCGGTTCTCCAGTGCTCCCGGGTGTTCTCCTACCTTTCTACCCCTGTGGGCCGCTCCTGCCTACGGGATGTGTTCCCCTGGCTTCCGGCTGAGGGTGATGCAGAAGTAGATGAGAACCCCTGCGACCTTCTACGGGCAGTAGAGTTCATGGAAATCGCAGACCAGTCAGCGGGAGTAGCAGTTGGTGATCCTGCCCCTACGGACGCCCCAGTCGAGGCACATTACACTCCAGAGTATTCAGCCTCGAGCGCAGCGTCCTCCTCCTCAGCGTCGGCTCCCTCCCCTGTCCCGTCGTCACCACGGTCGACCCGGCGTGCGTCAGTGGAGCCTACCCCTTTGGGTTTGCCGAGCCTGATCATCTCTCGGCGACTGTTTCGGCGATGCAGGCCCAGATTCAGTCCCTGACCACGGCGTTCGGGGCCTTCATGGCGGCCCAAGCGCAGGCCCGGCCACGCCAGGTGGGGTGTCTGTTGTGTCCGCGCCCCCTACCCCTTCGGTTGTTTCGGCACCTGTGGTTTGCTCCGCGCGAGCCTTCGGTAGCTGCGGTTTCCTCGGTTGCTGCGGCTCCGACCCCTCTGGTTGCCTCTGCGCCTGCGACCGACGTTTCTGCGCCGCGACGCGAGTCTTCCGCCCCAGCGGCTGTGCCCGCCGTCGCCGCCTCTGGGCCGCCCGCTGCGCCATCGCAGCCAGTGCGGGGTTTCTTCAGCGACACGGGCGATCATCCCAGGCTTTGGGAGGGTGGTCCCCCGCAGAGGATTCCGGTGCCCGACTGGAGCTTGGATGGCAACCAATCTTATGCCGGACTGCCTGTCCCTACGGGCCCTATTTTCAATATGTGGCCTGAGGGTGCGCCGGCAACGGAGACCGGCGCGCCAGTTGCGGTGGCGGGTCCGTCACGGCCCTCTCTGGCTTCGGGTCCGGCGCGACCTCCTGTTGTACCAGTGCCACCTGCGTTGGTGTCGGCTCCCACCCCTGCTTCGGCCCCTGCCCCTTCGGCCTCGCGGTCTTTGGCTGCGGTTGTTCGGTCCACCGGTCAGGATCCTCGCGCCACCCGCGCTGCTGATTCCCTCCGGGAGTTGTCCCAGGGTGATCGGGACAGGGCCCCTTCTGTGGTGCATGCGACGCCGGAGTCGCGCGACACGCCCGTTCCTGGGTATGGTATGTCCGCACTCGCCTGCCGCCAGTGTGACCTGCCGCGCGCCTCCGCCGAGCTTGCCATCTCGTCCATGTCCTACGGGTTCTCCCAGGTGTGTCGGGCGCCGCGGGATCGTGGCCTACCCATTGAGACTGATCGGCCCCTTTCGACATGGTTATTTTAGCTGATCCTGTGTTCCAGGGTGAGATCCTGGTTCGGCGCGTTCTGTATCGCTGGGCTAGGCGCCACAACGACTTGGACACCTACGGTGGGTTCCAGTGGGCTTACCCTCCGCCTCTGGGCATTATGGCTTCGGATGCCCTTACGGTAGAGTTTCCTGCGGTACCGGGTGCTACGTACACACGGTCCTCCAGCCCATCCTTGAGTGGGATGCCCGTCGTCCGGCGCCCATCCCGGGCCAGGGTCTAGACTCCCGTGGCCACCCTCCTCCTCGGGCCAGCGACTACCTAGAGACATTCGGGTCGCGACAGTGTGCTCGTCGGTGGCGCTCCCGAGAGGTTCGGCACATCCGGATGTGGCCGTCCAACGTGGAGCCCCTGGTGGACCTGTTCTTCCCGACGGGTTTGCGCCCTCGGATCCGGTACCATCGCCTCCTCCTGCGGGCCCTCTGTTTGATCGCGGTAGAGCCTTTCCTTCGCCTCTTTGCCTGTGGCTTCCTGGACTGGGCCCGTGGCCAGGTCGTTCTTACGCAGCATAGGTATTACTGGGCCTTTCTGGGCCTTTTTCCTGACGGCGTGTGGGCCGATGTTTTCCTCACTGTAGATAGGCATGACAATGTCGAGGATGTGGCCCACTACCAGGCCTACCTGGAGGTCCTGCTGGCCTCTCGTGGCACTTATCAGACGGATGGCCACTAGATAGAGGGCCTTAGGCCCGACCTGAGGGTGTTGTCCCTCCGGTATATAGAGTCGCCCTCATATTCTGGCCAGTTGGTTGGCTGTTCTTGGTCCTTAGTACTGATGTGTTTACTCTGTGTGTCCTGCCCAGTGCCGTCCCCCCCGGCAAGGACTCCGTTCCAGGCAGTTAGGGGAACCTCCCACCAGGCTTGGTGCTGGCTAACCCTACACCACCCGGCGTGGTGGTGGAGACCGTGTGAACTATTGGTGCTTTGTATCTGGGATGGTCTATCGATTGTGTTGGTGTGTGCTGGGTGCATTAGGTTTTTCCTACCCCTTTGGTTTCCTCCCTGTGCGTAGGGAGAGGGCTCCCTACCTTTTGTGGGGGGGGAGGTGTTACGTCGCGTAACAATTCGTTGTAGTTACGGACGTAAATTAGGTCCTTGGCCTCGGTTGTTCCTAGGTTTACGTGTAGTTCTAGCAGGGACATGATTGTCCTCGTAACAGTACTGTGGTATATTGGGTGCCTTTGGGCGCCGCGCCGCGTACTTTATTAGTGGTCCTTATCCTTTGGTAGAATGTAGTGGACCGGCGTGCATCTGTGCACCTGCCTGTGTTTCTGTGTTTCTGCAGGCGAGGGCCAGGTCGGCCCGAGCCTGTTGGACCGTTGGTGACCATTTATGCACGTTCCACTCCTTGTGTGGTCACTCGGCGTGTGTTAAATGAATTAACACATATTAGCTTGGGTCACGGCAGTGTAGTTGTGTTTCCTTCCTCTATTCCTGGAGTAAACGGGTTTGGTTAAATGGCTTATGGCGTATTACAGTAGCACATACGTAAATGCATTGAGATCTGGATCGTCTCGTTCGTCTTTCGCTAGGGGTTTAACTAGAGGCGGCCTTACTAGTCTAGGTAGCATCAGGACAGGTAGAGGTAGAGGTGGCGGTAGAGGCTTGCGGCGTAACAGATAGGTTCAGCAAGGTCACCTACATTGAGCCGCTGCCCCACATGTATGAGGCTGACCTGCACAGGGCTATCAAGATCAGCCTGGCTTTCTTTCATCCCGTAGTGGAGCTCATGCTAGACCAGCAGTTCCGCTGTGTGCAAGGTTTGCCGGGGATGGAGGCCGTGGTCATCGTGGGGCGTGAGGATCACGGCAATATGGGCATGATAGATCGCACTGTAAGCTATGTCAAGACTGTGGCAGCCAAGCGACAGGATAACCCACATGGCAAATCCTACGCGGTCAAGACGGCGTGGTGCAAGGAGCTCATGCATGTGTGCAACCATAGGCACGTGCTTGATGTCAAGGGCTTTGGGCTAGTCACGCCTCGGGGGCTGTCAGCGGGCACCTACTCACCCGAGGTAGTAGAGGCATACCAGCAGCATCTACAGGATACCGCCGCCAAGCTGCGGCTCAAGGATGCCACGCTGCCTGATTTGTCTAGCGCTTTTGAGGTCGGGCAGTTGGTCATGTTCCACAAGGAGAGCTCGCCCAGCGGCAAACGGGGCACCATGCAGGGGCCTGGGGCCATCACAAAGTTAGACTGGCCGCTGCGGGTCATAGACATAGAGTGGAATGATCGGGTGTATAGGGTACCATGGGCATCGGTGGCAGGCTATAAGCAAGGGGATAGCATGGAGAGTGAGCTGGCAGCCAACAGGGCACTGGGGTGGGTAGTGAAGGATAATGCGCCTGTCGTAGCATCTGAGGTGGTACCCCACGGGTCGCTCCCAGGGGCAGACACAGCTACACTCCCCCCCTCCCCTGGGCCCCAATATGACCCCGTGGATGGGTGGGATGAGGATGGGGTGGGTTTGACGGGACCTAGTGCACGTAGTGACTCACCTCCTGTGCTAGCCACGGATAATGTGGGAGGCCCGCCTAGCGTGGCCTCGCCGGAGGGTCAGGGTCCTGCCCATGCGCCTCGCCCACCTAGGGACCTGGCTTCAACGGTCACGGCCTTGTGGCGTGCTCAGGCGCTTAAAGCGAAAGCTGCATCAGGGGTGGCTCAGGTCAAAACTCTCTCACAGGGGGTCAGGCCGGTTAAGTCAGCCTTGTTTCCTACGTGTAGACCGTGGCAGCTGGTGGCTGTGGACACGCAAGCATCCGTGTCTATTATCTCTCGTCGGGCAGCCACCCTGTATCCAGTGCTAGAGTCGCCGTACAAATCGGTGACCGACTTTGCAGGCACTTCGGCATATCAAGTTACCGGGATGGTGGTGCTGCCGGTGTTGGGCATTGACACGCCGTTTCACGTCGTGGATGGCTACGAGGATGTGGCCTTGCTGGGCGAACCTTTCGTATCATACCCGGGGTTCTCAGTGTCCGCTGACTTGCTGTCAGTCGCGGGGGTGGGCAGCATCCCGCTTCGCGAGTACCACGCTCCATTGGGGGTGGTGGTCGGGCAGCCCGGCGTCGTGCGGCGCTTACCGATGGCGGCGTTTTCCACACCGCCGCTCGTCCAGTCCATCATTCAGCCTCAGGATTGGCACCCGCGCAGCTTCGGCCTCCACTCACACTCACTGGCGGCGGATAGCCCTGTGACGTGGGAGCAACTTGTCCTGGACTGTCAAGATCCTCTCAAGTTTGCTTTGTGGCGCGACGCGTTCATTCGAGCCAAGGAGCAGTGGCGAGAGCGCGAGGTCTACCGAGGATTGGAGAGTGTGCCAGCCGGGGCCACGCGGTTGCGGTTGAAGTTCGTGCTCACCTACAAGCCGGACGAGACCAACTCTTCGGTGGTGTTCCGGGTTAGGCCCGTGGTCACGGAGACGAAGGGGTCCTCCCCGCTGGATGCCAAGGATCTTTATACCCCTGGGCTCAACCATGTTTCGCATCGGCTACTGACGGTCATCTACTTGGGCAAGCGGAACGCGGGCAAGGACTACGGGATGTGGTGCGGCCGGTGACTTTCAGCGGGCATTCCTCCACAGCGACGCTGGGGTCGCGCAGCAAACATGGCAAGGCACCCGCTACGTGGTGAAGGTCCCGGTGGTCTGGCAGGATGGCACCATTGGCAGCGAGTATATCGAGCTGTTGACAGGGGTGGAGGGGCTGCAGAGCTCTCCCATCATCTTCCGCATTTCCGCGGAGGAGGTCCTGCAGAGCTTAGGGGCCACGTACCATCGCGCTGATCCTAACTTCTTTGTGGTCCCCACCGGCGTCCCTGGCGAGCCAGCCCTCTTCGTGTGGCATGGCGATGACTTCAAGCTGGTGGCACCTCGCACATTTGCTACCCAGTTTCTTGCTGCAGTGGCGGCTAAGTTTCCCCTGGGCAGGGCGGTGGATCATGAGGAGGGCAAACCCGTGGTGTTTTGCGGCGTGCAGTCTACGTTGCAGCGGGATTCGCGTTCTGGCGAATGGGTCATGCACATGCAGGATAGCCGCAACCATGTGGTTGACCTGCTGGCCGAACTCCCGTCCCCGCTGTTGGCGACCCATGGGCCCTCGGTTAAGGGCAAGCTCGGGTGGTTGGCGGACACGGTGGCACCTGATTTGGCAGTGCTCGCTCGCCTGCCCGATGATGTGCTGGAAGGACTAGGGTCCATTCATGTTCGGCGGCAGCTGGCCATGACGCCCGGCATTGTGCTTCGTGGGCTTGATTGCTCACAGCCGGTGCACCTCGAGATAGTGACGGATGCTAATCTAGAGACGCGCACAGTCAGCCAAGTGCGGGCCCGCATGGGGGCGCTGTTCTTTATCAGCAATGAGGGCCAGCCTGGCATGTTGTTAGATTGGTACTCGCGCTTGCACAGCCGCATTGCCACTAGCCCCAACACGGCTGAATGCCGGGGCATTGTTTCAGCTATCTCACATGGCATGTGGCTGCGGTACTTGCTGGGTTGGGTATTTGGCTCGTGTGGGTTCACTCTCCACTGGACTAGCACGGTGCACACTGACTCACAAAGTTGTTTGGCCTTCCTTGACAATCCCTATGCGCGGTCACAGGACGTTGATTACCTCGTACTCGCTGAGGCGGCCTCCTGCGTCACGCGTCTCCAGCACATCGCGGATGAACTCAATCCCGCGGATGCACTCACCAAGGAGGCGCGGGAGGCTGCCCCGCAGTACGCAGTGTTGCGCAAGCGCATGACGATGCAACACCCGTGAGCCACACAGGGTTACGGCTCGGGCGCTTTATGAATACAGCCATAACTCACCCTGTGTTGCTAGCATTCACGAATATCATGGTGGTAGTTTTTTTTGCTTGTCCTGACCATACCCTAGCCACGTTGGACGGTGCCTTGGGCCCGTCGGCGGGTCACTGGTCCTAATAAATGGGTCACCTTTTGTCTGGTGGCATAGTTGTTTTTTTTCTCGATACTTATTACATCACTATTCATGTGTGATCACAAGGGCGCGGGTCGATACCGTGGTGATTTTGACGGCCTTGAGGCCCCCTTGAGTTCCCTACCTTAGAGGGTTTTGTATGGTCTGCATTTGATGTAATTATTTTGATAATTAATCAAAGAACAAAAGAGTATGTCGGAGTTGAGTAACTCTAGAGCCCTAGGATCTGGCTCTAAGTTCCCCATGTCCGTCCGCACGCCTTCCGCTAGCGTCCGCTAAGCCGCCGGCTATAATCCGGCGGTCCGATGCGGTCGACCGGTCTAAGGGCGGCGCCTAGGGCCGGCGCCACCTAGGCCCCAGTCCGGGGCCTTATCCGGGTCGGTACGGACAGCTAGCTTGTCCCACGGTTACGGCTAACCGGATAGGGTTTGCTGGCTAAGACATAAACCAGTGGTGGGCCAGCTCCGACAGCAGTTCTCTGTGTTCACCTTATCCCAAGCTCAACGTGACCGACCGCCATAGCTGAGCCGGTCGGGCTTTAACTGGTTGTGCACATTTCATGACACCAGAGTGCCCTGTCACAATAGACCCCTGAAGTAGCATCCTTGGAAGGATTTTTGGCTAGTAGGGTTTTGACAGATCTGATGGTTCTTTCAATGACCCCCTGACCCTCATGATCTTCCAGCCCAGCAATCTCTATTGCTTCACACCCTTCCAGGTCAGTCAGACAAGAAAATTGTTGATCAAGCAAAATTCTGTCAACTGGGTAGAATCTGGGTAAAGCAATCATGAGTGCAACACGTAGCTGCCCTGCAGACATGCCAGGTAGGGGTTCCATTACTGTGAACCTGGACCATGAGTCTTTTAGGATCAGGTAGGGTTGGACATCTTTGTTGATGTGCATCACATCCCCCACTATCATGCCCCTAGTGGTGGAAGGAGTTGCAGTATGCCATTTTTGAGGTTTGGGGCTATTGAACTGACATTCTTGACAGTGTTGTCTAGCCAGTTTTACTGCATTCCTGAGTTGTTTTCCCATGCTACTACCCCCCAGCCGTTTGGCCAGTTCCTCAGCCACTGTTTCATGACCCATGGCTAGGTGCAGCTGATGAGCAAGCTCCTTGATATCTATGGAGTTGTCAACAGTAGGGGTTAGTGCTTTTATGTAAGGTTCCAGTACAGGGTGTTGGGAGGACAGTAAGGTTGCTGCCTCAAAATCAATTATGCCCTGGCTGCCATCCCCAATGGTAATGAGATCATCATCCTCAGAGTAAGCAAGGTGAGAGAACTCACATTGTTTTTGGTAGCGAGTCCTGTTGCACCGGCTGCCTGGAGGTCCCAGGGGATGACGTGCGTGCCAGCAACCCGGGCAGAGATCCACGTTGGTGTCCAGGGAGTCGTTGTTGGGGCAGTGGTTCCTGTCATGCCCCCTCTGGAAGCACCTCAGGCACCGTATGCCAGGGTTTCCAGGTTGGTTGTTGTTGTTGTTGTTGTTGTTGTTTCCCTGCTGGGACCGATTGTTGTTGTGGTTATGGCCCTGCTGGGACCTGTTGTTGTTGTTGTTTTGGCCCTGCTGGGACCTGTTGTTATTATTGCCCTGCTGGGACCTGTTGTTGTTATTGTTGTTGTTGTTGTTGTTGTTGGGGTTGCCATGCAGGGGCACACGGTGCCACGTGTTGCCACGCCCCTGAGAGCCACTGCCCCCTTGGTGGGAGGACTTGTGGGTCTTGGGTGCCCCCCCTGGCTGGCCCCCCCTTGCGCTTGTGGCCTTGGACACCCTGGACCTTGGGGTCCTGGGCCTGGGGGTTGCCAGTACCCAGGGGGTCCACTGCCTCCTCGATATAGAGCATGGCAGCTCTGAAGTTGTCCCAGAGGGACTTGAGGCCTGTAAGCAGGGTAGCCAGGACAGAGGGTTGCAAATTAGCTTTTGTTAGCCAGGTGTGGATGCGATACCTTGGTTGGAGCTTGAGAAGCTCAAGGTCTTTCTCTATCATTACCCTGTATGTTTTTGCATCCCCAGAGAGGTTATTCTTGTTCACCTTATATGCAGCAAGCCAGTTGAAACGTTTTACTGCTTCCATGTGGTTATTGGTAAGCACTAGCTGTTTCAGATCAGTGATAAAGGTAGGCCACTGTTCAATGGCTGCTTCAGGTGTCAGGGTGCGTTCCTGATAGGTTTGAATCAATGCTCTAATTGCAGGAGATGATTGGTGAAAGGTGGATGAGGCCCTGAGAGCCTGAAACTGATGCCTAAGGTTTAGGCCTTCCATCCCATACTCCAGAGCAAAGACAAATTGTTTGGCTTGTTCAATGGTGTGACCCTCAGGCAAACCAGCAATATTGATTTTGGATTCCTTTTTATGAGGGTTATACTCACCTGTGGGAGGGGGGTTGGCCCTCAAGAAGACGTCGGTTGCCTGCTGTAGGCGGGCGGGGTCCAGGTTGATGGTCCCCCGCTCATACCGGGACATCAGGGCGCGCAGGCCCTCGACAGTTTGCAGCTGGTTAGCTGTTAACTGCTGGTCTTGCAAAGAGGCCAGCTGAGCCTGGAGAATGGCTAGCTGTTCTTGTATATCCCCCGCCCTTGGGGGGGCCTCAGCAGGTTGGGTGGGTGCCCTGGGCACCTCTGGACCTCCCCCCAGGGCCTCCTGGGGTCCTGGCCACCCCCCCTGGGTGGGGAGGGGGCCCCAACCCACAGGGCGAACCTGGGGTGGTGGGGGAGGGGGAGGGGGGGCCGTGGTGGCCCGGGGGGAGGCCGGGGGGGTCCGGTTGACCCCACTAGGTCCAGCCCCAGCGGTGGAGGGGCGGGCAGGGGTGTCTGCCGCCGCTCTCCTCGCTGCCGCCTCCTTGAGGAGCCTTTTCATCTCCTTGCGAACCTCATGCTCGCGGAGGGCAGCCTGAAAGGCCGCCTCATCCGTAGGAATGTCAGGGAGGGGGTCTCCCATGATCAGAGCATCCCGGACAGGGCAGTCCGTGCTCTTGCCCTTCCTCGGGCCCAGGGCCAGCAGGCCCTCCTTGTACTGCAAGGGTTGGGGAGGAGAGGGTTTCTTGGTGGTTTCCAGCGGGGGGGGCAGCTTCAGCAACCACCCCATGCTTGGCCAAGATGGCCTCCGTTACCCTGGCTTGGGTTAGGGAGGACATAGCTTTAAAATGGGCTGACCGAGCAAGCTCGGCCAGGTCTTGACCATCCGAGTATTCCATCGGATAATCAGCATTGGTGAGAAGGTCGCGTAGCCGCTGAGTTGCCTCGCGGTACGCCGCCGCCATCGCCTGGTGGGTTGCCAGGCGACGGGCGGCCTCCTCCTCGTATTCCTGCCGCTTGGCGGCGAGCCGAAAAGCCGTCTCGCGACGGACCTCCCGGTCTCGCTGCCTCGCTCGGCATTCTTCGTTAGCCACCAGCGCGGCCTGCTCGACCGCCAGGAGCGCTGGGGTAAGGGTTATCTCAGTCTCCCCGTCGGGAAGACTGGCAGTATCTGAGACCTCATCATCGGACATTTGTTGTCCTCCGATGGGCTCCACGGGTCTACGCACCACCCGCGCGAGCTTTATGCTTTCCATCTCCTTCTTCTTTCGAAGAAGGGCAGAAGGTCGCCCAAGCTGAAGCTCGATGTGATTGTGCCCCTGAGCGAAGGGAACACGAAGATCAGATGTGGCGGGGCGAAACGTGATTGCCCCGTCCGGCGCCACCGAAGCCGTCTGACGGGGCATGAGCTCCCGAATAGTCGGCAACGGAGGGCCGAACTGGGGAGCCTCGGTGGGGTTGACCGCCGAGGGCTCCGCAGCCATGGCTGCTCCAGCCGTGGTTTCGGCTGTTGCAGCCGCCGGAGTCGAGGGTAAGCCGGTCCCCCGGGGGGGAGCCGTCTCGTCCTCCGGCTTCTCAGGGGAGGGGGGTAGGTCGGTCGGCCTTGCAGCCGCCGTCCCCTCGTCCTGGCAGACATTGTTGTTCTTTTTGTTTTTCTTCTTTTTCTTTGAAATGGCCGCATCGCCAGCCGGCTTCTTATTGTTGTCTTTGGGCATCCGCCGATCCTGCCCGTCATCATCCTCGTTGAAGTTAAGCTTCTTAGCGACATTCTTGTTAGAGATAGCCATTGGTAGCAGATAAAATTCAAGTTAGAATACGAATGACCGACTTGGTACAATGCTTGAGAACACAGAGTGCTGAGAGCAATGGATTGCTTGGTTCATTAGAAAATAGGTTTACCCTTTATCAACGTTCCTCTCACTGGCTGCGCCGCCAGTGACCGTTGGGTGCAGACCGTTGGCCCGAGGCCGCACGATGACAGGTAGCAGTCTAGTCACTGCATCGTGCGATCACAGATCAATGCACAATGCAGTACGGTCCCTATCTAGGATACTCCAGTACCGTCCAATGACAGGACACTACGTATACTGGGTACTGACATCTGTCACGTACCTCAGTACCCAAAGTACCTATCTAGGGAAACGTATGCGACTCGACTAGCATTCCTATCTGCATAGCCCACGTGGTATTTATATTCACATACCAACGTAGGTTTACAAGGCTTATTCATACGTTGTATTCACAATGCCTTTGAGACTTAGTCTACAGCAAAGCATGGAGACTAACTAGTACCTATGCTGAGTTAGGACCACCTGGCCCCGAGCCCAGTCCAAGAAGCCACAGGCAAAGAGCCGAAGGAAAGGCTCTACCGCGATCAAACAGAGAGCCCGAAGGAGTAGGCGCTGATACCGGATCCGATGTCGCAGACCCGCCGGGAAGAACAGATCTAGCAGAGGCTCCACATTAGCCGGCCACAAATTGATGTGCCGGATCTCACGTGAGCGCCACCGACGAGCACACTGTCGCGACCCAAACGTCTCTAGATACTCACTATAGCCCGAGGGGGAGGATGACCACGGGAGTCCAGGCCCTGGCCCGGAAGAGGCACTGGGCGGCGGGCAAACAGGATGGGCTGCAGGTGCACCGCACCGTACATAGCACCGGGCGCGGCAGGGTACTCGACCGTAAGGGCATCCGAAGCCATGATGCCCAGAGGCGGAGGGTAAGCCCACTGGTAACCACCGCAGGTGTCCAAGTCGTTATGACGCCTCGCCCAGCGATAGAGGACGCGACGAACCAGGATCTCACCCTGGAAGAGAGGATCAGCTACAATAACCATGTCAAACGGAGGCCGATCAGTATCAATGGGTAGGTTACGGTCCCGTGGCGCCCGACACACCTGGGAAAACCCATAGGACATGGGTGAAATGGACAGCTCCCGAGCGACGCGCGGGAGGTCACACTGTCGGCACGCAAGCGCTGACATACCATATCCGGGAACGGGCGAATCTCGCGACTCCGGCGAAAAATGCACCACGGAGGGGGCACGTTCCCGGTCGCCCTGGGACAACTCCCGTAGGGAGTCGGCAGCGCGGAGAGCGCGCTGATCAACACCGCTGGTCCTAACAACCGTAGCCAGCGAGCGAGGGGCCGAAGGGGCAGGAACCGAAACAGGGGTAGGATCCTGCACAGGCGCAGAGGGAGCCGGCACCGCAGGAGGCCGCGACGGACCTGCAACCGCGGCTGACGACATGGCCTCCGCTGGAGGCGCACCCTCGAGCCACATGTTGAAAATTGGGCCCGTAGGGACAGGCACCTTACCATAAAACTGACTGCCATCAAGACTCCAGTCCGGCACTGGAATCCTCTGAGGCGGACCCCCCTCCCAGAGCCTGGGCAGCCCACTCGTGTCGCCAAAGAAGCCCCGCAACGGCTACGACGGAGTTTGGGAAGGCCCGGAAGCAGCGACGGCGGGCGAAATCGCCACGGCAGGAGACTCACGCGGAGGCACAGGTAAGGCGACCCCAGGCGCGGAGGCAGCATGAGGCGTAGGAGCCGCAGCAGCAGACGAAACCGCAGCGACCGAGGGCTCGCCCTGGGGCGCAGGCGAAGCCGCAGTCGCCGAGGCAACAGGAGGGGTAGGCGAAGCAGCAGCAACAGGCGCCACACCAGGCGCAACGGCAGCGGGCGACTGAGACGCCATGAAAGCCCCGAATGCCGAGGCTAAGGACTGGATCTAGGCCTGCATTGCAGACACGGTAGCCGCAAGATTGGCAGAATCTGGACCCACGTACGTCCGGAGGGATAGGAGACGGCTCCACCGACACGCGTCTCGTCGACGCCGACGATGACGGAACAGGGGAAGGCGCCGACACTGAGGAGGAGTGGTAGGCAATACCAAAGGTGACCTTAGTACCTATAGCAGCAACGAACTGCTGCCAAAAATCTGAGGTAAATAACTTATCTTTGTCAGAAATATAATGTCTACTCAAGCCATGGTATCTATAAACATTATTGAGGTATAGGCGGGCACAATCGCGTGCAGTGAGGTCAAGGGGACAAGGTACTAGATGGCACATACGCGTAAAACGATCTACAAACACAAGAATCTGAGCATTACCCTTATCATTCTTTTTAAAAGGTCCTACAAAATCCATCATAAGGGAATCCCATGGCATGATGGGATCAGGAAGGGTCCTAGGCTCGGCTATCTTCCCTACGTTGCTAGGTTTCATTTCCTGACAGGATTGGCAGGTCCTAACATATTTATCTACATCCTTTAAGAGGGAGGGCCAGTAGTAGGAACGGGTTACTAAATCCCGTACCCGTTTACCGCCCTGGTGAGCAGTTAAATCATGCAACTCAAAAAGCAATGAGGAGCGACAGATAGGAGGGACATAAAGGCGCCATTGAGCGGGAGAATCTGTTAACTGCACATATAAAAATCCACCTACAAACTTACAGGGGTATTTGCCTAACTGTTGGGGATGGGAGGCAATTGCAGCTAAAGCTTCCGGCTCAGTGGCCGTAAATCTACTGATAAAGCGTTCGAGATCAGAGGTAGGCATCGCTACAGAAGTATCTATATCAGGTTTAAAGAGGTCTCCTACCGCCTTGCCAAAGAGAAGGGGAGGTCCTAGAGGGACTATATTATCATAGGACTTTCCTGACCTAGTGTCCAAAAACCAAATGTCCTCATTTGAGGACATAGTCCTCGTTTGAGACGGGGGGGTCAGGGGCGCGGTTTTGGCGCCAAATTTGGTCCTAGGGTCACTTGGTGGGTTTTGGCGCGAAACTGGGATAGGTACTGAGCGCGCCAAGCCCCTGGGGTCGACAGGGGTCGACCGTACCTGGAAAATATGAGGCGACGAAAAGTACCTACAATAGCAAGAACATCGCAATGCAATCGAGTGTTTTGTCGAGTGGCGGCTATGGGGTCGTGCCAGTTCCGAGGCTTGCCTGAATGTTATAGGGCATTATTTTGCCCCGGACGAAGACAGCATTTTAGATCGTCATCTAGTGATTTCGAAGATGCTATTCTTCACGTGCAGGTGCTTTGTGTATGTCGAAAATTTTGTTCATGAACGGATTTTGGCATTGTTGAAGAAAATCTGAGAGCTACGTAGATCGCATGATAGGTCAGTTCGCAGTTCGGTTTTACAATTTCTTTTTCCGCCCAGGCGCTGCGGATATCGCGAGTATGGGTTATGGTACGCTTCTGGGCTTATGGGCGACATGGGGAGAAGAGGGACCTGGGCAGTTGCATGCGTCAAAGAGTCTCTATTTTTTCGTCGTGATGCCGCAGTCGCGCCTGGCGAAAACCAGGGCGAGCGCGAGCCATATTTTTCTTTTGCCGCAAGGCTGGGTGCTTCCCACGCGTCACCGTCCTTTAATATATATTTCTTGAGCTGGCCCGCGCAGCTGGCGGCCTGGGCGCACGTAAAGAACAAGGATCCGACTGTCATTCTCAACCGCATCGTTCTAAGTAAGCGTGTTAAGCGGATTGTAACCTAAGACTCTCGCAGACGTGATAATTCCGGTTGCTTTCAATGCCCAACTTCGTGGTTTTGATTACGTTTATGTCCGGGGGGTAACGGAAGTTTGCTGGGCGGTACTTTCTTTTCCCGTTGCGTCACTGAAAAGGTAAACGGCCATGCGTTATCAAAACAGCAGCAAGTAGAAGTCGCTGTGCTTAATTGCGATGTGCTAGTTTGATTCAACACATATACTGCCTTGTTGCTGAGAAGTTTTTCAAGGCTTGCTGGTATGTTGCCCATATGTTTCTAATGCTTCAACTCATGTCCAAGTGATCAAGACTGGCTTAGAAACTTGAGCTTGTCATGTTTACATTGTGCTTGTGTAGTTGTGTTGCAACTTGTGCCTCTTTGCAGTATATGTTTCCTATATAACGTAAGGGTTCAACATCATGGTTTAGCACCGTGGTGGCAGCCGAGCCTCTACTAACGATCATGGACCTAACCTTGGCAAGTATTTGCATCATATTTCACTCTTTGGACTGAGCTAGCTTTACACCTGCTGTTTGGCCTGCACCATGGTCCCTGGCTGCCAGTTACATTTTGTGCCCCCCCCCTGGCAGGCTGCAGGGTCTAGGACTGCGAGGGCGTAACATAGACATGTTGTGGGCACCCTGGGTGCATTTTCAGGACCAGCCATCACCTGGCCATGCCTTCTTTCTCGGCATATTGTTGACTTGAGTGCTATTTGGTCACTCGAGTAGCGACCCCCCTGCATTCATAAATCGTAAACAATTATACAATGAGCATATTTCATGGATGTTAAGCATTGCAACTCTTGAACATATCATAAATGAACATGGTTCCATGCCGTACCCATGGATGTGTTGACATGTGTTAGTTATTACAAATGGTATCCATGCTAGAAAATGTCCTCATTTGAGGACATTTTCTTGGTGATTAGACACTAGTCGCTATATGGCTAAGCGGTATAGAAATTTTATTTTTCCCCTCCCCCTTCACAGGGACCACAGGAAGGGCCTCACACGGGAGAGAGAGTCCTACGTGAGAAAGGAGGTCAGGCATACGAACAGCAGTATGAAAGAGGTAGGCATATTGTTCATTATCCGGTAGTTCACCATAAGGGGTTACACCGAGAGTGGTAGGAACTAGAGTAGTATTGAGAACATCTAAGTCCTCGAAAAAGGAGTGATCTGCGCGGCGGGAGAGGGCATCAGGCACTATGTTATCTACACCTTTAACATACTGAAGTTTAAAAGGGGAAAACTGTGCTAAAAACTCCATCCAGCGCGCTTGACGAGGGTAAGGTTGGGTTGGGAGAGAAGATGAGTAAGGGGACGATGGTCCGTTTGTATAACTAATCTATAAGGATCTATCTCACAGGGTTCATTCAGGCAGACATCAAATTGGGCACCTTTAAGAAAGTGCTGCCACGCGTGGCAACAATACACCACAGCTAGTAGTTCCTGCTGATGTACCGGATAGTTGCGCTCCGCGGGGAGCATTGTCCTAGAGATATACTCAATTGGCTGTAAGCCCTGATCCTGATCCTGGAGAAGGACCCCACCTATAGCGACCTTACTAGCGTCCGTAGCTACCACAAAGGGTTTAGTAGTATCGGGTAGGATGAGAACGGGAGGAGTGAGGAGTAGGGATTTTAAACACTTAAAAGCAGATTGACACTCACTACTCCAGAAAAAGGGGATATCTTTCTTTAACCCCTAAATGGTCTGGCTGCCGATTTTCCGCCTAAAACTGAGTTACAGCCGACACGTCGGCCCCTTCTCGGGGGACCAAATGCCGCGAAATCTATTGAGAATTAGGAAACGTTTAGCTGAGAAGATCGAAAGTTTATAATTTTCCTCACAGCATGGTACTAGGGTTTGCATACTTCTGACAAAGTTATAGAGGTGTTCTGGCCGGTCAAAGTACAAGGGGTCAGGGTACTTTTTCGCGTACAACGTGCATTCCGGAAAACGACGACCTGGCCATGGCGGCTTGCGCCCACGCATGGCATTTACGTTTTCGTTCGAATTTTCTGACCAAACTCAGGAAATTGATTTTATACGTCCTAAAGATGATACAGGCCAATTTTTGGTTCGCGGGAATGCCATTTGATAGGTGTCGGCAGCGTTCTTGCTGGAAAAAACTGCGTTCAGGCCGGACGATAGAAACGTTGACAGCAATACCTTTCCGGCGTATTTTAAAGGATATATTGGTTTCTTTGTACTTTTTATGATACATGGTAGTCGTAAACGTGCAAGGGTGGCCAGAAATCGCCGAATCCAGCGACCATGCTGCACAACTTTGGTGTGCCGAAATGCGCCATTTTGCGGCCACCGCCTGGGCCAAGGTAACGCCATCCATGCCTGGTAAAGCTTAATCATCGTTTTCCAATCGATGTTTGACGTTTATATATACGTTCTAGCTTGTGTAGCACATTCTTTTTGCATTATTCATGCTCTTTCTTGACCCTGGCCTGGCCCCTTTCTAAAACACCCTTCTTAGATGCTTCCCTCAGTCAGTTGACCTGCCACAGTGTGATGGTGATAAGTTTTAGAGGCTGTATGGGTTTGAATACCTCCATATATGTTTGTTATACATTTCCCACACACATATTGCATGAGTGTGAGGCAGTTGGCTGGTCTCTGTGGCATCATCAAGCATGTAACCGGTGAGTAGAAGCTTCCCATTGTCAGCATGTGCCACCAGGTGTGCTGGCCATCACCTGGCAAGCTATAGCAGCTGAGGCCTAGTTTATCCTTGCTAGGGCAAGCTGAAATAGGCTTAACATCACTAGTTTGTTGGTGGCTGCCTCCTAGAATGCATGCCTTGCGTAGGGTATCCGTACCACGTTACCTACGTGCATGGACAAGGTGGCACCTGCACATAGGTGCCATGTAAGGGCAGTGTGATGATGCAGTTATGTTTCCCCATCATTGTGGAAGGGAAATGTATTGTGTGGCATGGTTGGGGGCCATATTAGTAGGTATTAGTAGGTAGTATGCCCACTCCTACCCCCTTGGTTGCTTTTTACCAACGGTGCCCCTATGGGCTGTACTGGGTGTAACTGCTGGTATACCCACCCAAATGATGACCCCAATGGCTCAAACTGTTCAGCAACTTATTGTTTATCATCCCTGAAGTGGTAGGTGCCTAGCTCTTACAACATAATTCAAAATGCACATTCTACCAAAAATGAAAACGCTCGTCTTGACCCCCCTGACTTTGACGGCAGTTATACATGGCCTACCCTGCATATATGTAAGGTTGTGATATACCAACCCGAAGGGCAACTCATGGACATGCTTGGCCCCCAAGGACAGCCATTGGATATGGGTGGGTTGGATGGCATCTGGTTTGCAAATTTGTGAAGTTACAGCCGATGCATCGGCAGTATTTCTGCCCATTTAGGGGTTAACAAATGATTGATAGGGGCTGCTATAGTTGCAAAACGAGGGTCGATAAAACGCCTATAGTAAGAGGCAATCCCTAAGAAACTACGTTATCTGTACACTTTTAACGTCGGTAGGGGTAGGCCAATCCTGAATTGACTTAGTTTTATCCGGGTCGGTAGCGACACCGGCATCTGACAAACATGTCCTAAAAATGGTACACTCCTACCAGAACGAACTTTAGCACGGCGAGCCCACAAAGAATTTTCAGACATTATTTCTAAGACTTTCACGTAGGTGTGTTTCAAAATCTGGGGAGTAAATAAGGATGTCATCTAAGTAAGCCTGAGCACAAGAACGATCGTGCTCAGCTAAAGAAACAGAGGAGAAGGAAGGATCCTTTAAATCAGAGGACACTTGGGGAAGGTGAGAATTACCCATAACAGGTCTAAGCACTTTATTCATCAACATTTGAAAAGAGGCAGGAGAATTACAGAGTCCCATGGCCGCTACTCTAAACTGATAATGACCAAAAGGGGTAGCAAAGGCAGTTTTATGACAATCCTCGGGCGCTATTCGCAATTGCCAAAAACCATCTGCACAATCCAGCACGGTGAAACAGGTAGAACCTTTAACCTTATTAAATATATCATCAATACGAGGTAGAGGGTATTTAGACTTCACAGTGATATCATTTAACTTCCTATAATCAGTAACTAAACGAAACTTGCCATTTGGCTTAGGGACTAACAGGACACCAGCTGAGTAGGGGGAGTTACTAGGCTCTATCAATCCTGCTTCTAATAGTGACACTAAAATCTGTTTTAGTTCCTTTAACTCGGTAGGGCCCATTCGGTACATCGGAGAGTGCGTAGGAACTGCACCGTCCTTAATAACTACACAGTGTAAAACAGAACGAGGAGGAGGATAAGAAGGAGTCGTTTCCTCAAAAACTTTGGAGGAATCTATCACAGCCATGTATCTTACTATTTCGTTTTCAGTAAATCCCACCCCTATTGTATCCACTGTGTTCACATCTATATTCACACTATTATTAGGGATAGGTATCTCCTGTATTTCTAACTGAAGGAACATACATAATAAATATCCATATTCCTTTAGTTCAGATCGCAATTCATCATTGGACATTAATACTTCAGGTATAGGTCTTACAGGAGGATCAACAGGTGTAGGAGGAGTAATATCTACCAAGGATAAATTTTCTACTCTATAATGACGTTCCGGTACCCAGTAAGAACTATCTGAAAACCAGATGACCATAGTATCATAATCAATAGTAATCTTATTATCCTGATGCCAACCTAATCCTAATAATACATCAGCGGTAGTGATAGGACCTATAGTGGCCGTAAGGTTGACAGTACGTCCTTGTATAACCAGGGGAAGGGATACCGTACCCGGGGAATGACTGGTGCGACCGTCAGCATAATGGACAGTGACAGGTTTGGTGTGAGGGATAGGGACTAGTCCTAAACGCCTAACTAGGGCCTCGCTCACAAAGGAGCTAGCGGCACCGCTATCCACTAACACGGAGACATTCAAAAGTTCATCAGCATGCAAGAAGGGGTCTACAACAGTGTGAGGGACGGTTAAGCCACCATTCAAAAACATAAGAGGACGAACACGCAAGGGTAGTGATGATTCAGCTCCTACAGAAGTTATGAAAACAGGCAGGCAAAAACTATTATCTGGGGTACTATCTAAGGACCTGTCCAGGTTACCCCCGGCTGACAGGCCTACTGTTCCCCCTCCCCCCCCACATCCACGGAGACTAACCCCGAAGAAGACCCTGGCGAAAAAGCCACTGCTGGAGGGTCACGAGGGAGCGAAGAGGGTGCAGGAGCCTGATTATCATAGGGGAACCCTGAGGGTCCTGTCTGCACCGCATTCGGCCTACTAGGGGTAGCTGAGGGAATGCGTCCTGAAGTGGGACGAATAGGAGCACGCTGAGGGGTACGAGGAGGGCGAGCGTCGGGATGAGGGGGATCACCAGAAAGGAACTTGGGGCACTCCCCCTTAAGATGGCCCACCTCATGACAGTGATAACACGAGATGTGAGACACATCCAATGCAGATATATCTGTAACACAAATATCTAATTCTTCTACATATGCCTATTCTTCTTCAGGAGTGCATGAGGACAAGGTTATGAACCCTAGTACACAAAGGAGCATGAGCATACATGCAATCAGCAACACGGAGGAGATGGGTAGGAAGAGGAGTGGTAAAGAAATCTGCTACTCTTAATAGACGCTGTCGCACATGCTTGAGGGGCAGATCAGTGAAACGGTAGGCAGAGAACTGGCGTTTTACCTCACGTAATAAGGGTCTACTGAGGCCTTGAAGGAAACGAGCACGTACTTCTGCGCCCGACAAATCCCTAATTCGCACCATCTGTGCATCAAATTCTTTCATATACTCCTTAAACGGTTTAGTACCTTGCTGCAAGGTACCAAAGGCTAATCTATCCTGCCAATCTGCATCAGGAGGAACTAAATGGCTCTCTAACCGCTTAAACAATTCTGCTACTGAGTTAGGGTAGGCATGAGAGGCCAAGGATTCACACTGGATGAGGTCGGCAAGCTCAGGGGTAATACAGGTAGTAAGATAGTGAGGGACTAACACAGCATCAGGGAGACGCCATCTATTATGATTTTGCCACGACTCTGTGTTCTGGGTAAGCAGCATAATAAAAGTGAAAAACTGTTGAGGGGTAGACTTGACATCCAACGTGGGAAGGTTAGCAAAGAGGGGAAGAGCAGGAGGCTTAGGAGGATGGGAAGGATCAGATTTACCCATAGGACCACTGTCTTCAACTGCTACATAAGAGGGATAGAACGAAGGAAGAGGAAAGGTTTTGGATAGGGGTCTAGAAGGGGCCACCGTTTCAGGATGGTGCCCATAGGAGAAGGGAACAGTATATTGTTCACGAAGGGAGGAATAGGCAATTAAATGATCATAATTTCTGTCATCTAGGGGCATGGTGCTGAAATCACTTTTAACTTCTAGCTCTCCTACGCGGGAAGGAACCTGGGCAGCCTCGTAGGCCGTGTCAGGGTAGGACCAAAAAGCAGGAGGAGGAAAGAAACTGCGCTAGGGCGACCAGAAGGGCCTACAGGGGCAGGGTTACGACCCATGTTATAAGCAGGGATAGAAGGAACAGGATGAGGTTGAGGCCTAGCAGCATTATCAGGAAGTGAGGACCTAATTGAGGGGTGAGCCAAGGTTGCAGGAGGGGCAGGGGCCTGTTTCATGGTGAAAGAAGGGTCTTCACTAAATCTAACATGCATACGTTGTTCAAAGGTAGGAGGGGTGACAGAGGGACGACGATTGTTATTATTATTATTGTTGGCATTATTAGAATTATTAGTGGTAGGTATAGGTGACATCTCTCCACCCACTAGATCCATGTTCAGTTTGAGGAAAAACAATTAAGGTTGCAATAAGGAAAAGGACAAAGCCCTAATTTAAAGCAAGGAAAGCAAAAAGGAAAAACTTTTAATGTCCTAAGAAAGGAAAACAAGAAAAATCAATCCTTTTTAACAACAGTAATGGATAGGGAGCCAAACTCTAAGGTGAGAGGAGTATCTACACTAGAGGAGGATGACACCGTAGGACGAGGGGGAGATGGAGGTGGTGTAACCAAAACAAGGCTATCTACCGAAGGGCGAGCAAGAGGAGCAGGACGAGAATGGAGGCCCACATCTGATTCACTATGAGTTAAAAGGTAGGTCTGAGCTTCTTCAAAGGACATAAACTTCTTATATTTGGGGACAGTATATGTACGCGACTAAACGAACTTCCTAGCATCGGCCCACGATAAGAAAATAGATGCCCATTGAGGGGTAATAACTACGTAGTACTTATTTTGCTAAGCTATTATTACTAGTCGAATGAGAAGGAAAAGAACGTCTTGGGGGTACAGCACCAGAGGAGTTGTGAGAGTGAGAATGCCACGAATTCCGCCATGGTTCTTGCAGGAAGTTGCCTTTATTATTAACAAGGAAACACAGACGTAAGTCACGTCACTTCCAAGACTGCACACAGCACAGGCGACAGGGTCGCAGTGCCCAGAGAACGTGCACGCAAGAACTAGCGTCCCAGTGTGACCAAGTCACTCATATAGCTTGCTAGGGACGCGTCCAAGTATTCAGCTGCACTGTCACAGCTGAACTGTCAATCAATTGATTACACAGACTCTGGCACGCCTTTGGCGCGCAGATCTATCAATTGTCCATACGGCTAGTCCTGTGGACCTATCCGTACACTAGTCAGCATCAATTGTCTCATAGGTCCTGGCGCGCTACAGTGCGCCTACCTATCAATTGACCATCAAGTCCTGTACAAGTCCTGTCAACGTCCTGCGGACTATCAAAGTGACACTTGTACATCCTGTGTCCGTACGCGCCCACAGTGGCGCGCCGGGTACTGTCGGCACAGCCTAGGAAACGTCATAACTTTTACGTTCCTTAACCAAATGAGGCGTTCAAGGTGCCGTTGGAAAGAGCGTAACAATCTCTATCCATCTAACGTAAATCCTTTACGTTAACTCCAATCCCTTCTTTTCTTTAGGGATCACATCCCCTGCCAGGGACCCTTGAAGTAGCTTGAAATGTCCTTCACTCCAGCTTGAAGCTTGAACAGATGTCTTTAATGGCCAATGCCATTCCCCCAGCCCTTTCTTTTAAGGAACTGGAAAAGAAACAGATCTGCCACAGGGAAAACCATTTCATGAGAAATGGAGAAAACCTATGGAAGTGGCATTACAGAGTACCACCAGATATTAGAAGCACACAAAATTAAATACATACAGGTTAATTCTATGAGGTCTTCTCCAGGAATTAATCCCATCACCTCGGTAGAGCCTCCAGTACAATGACCTTCTGGCGGTGAGTTACATTAATCCCAGATACTAATCCCATAAAACCCAGTACATATTCAATATAAGTACAATAAATCCATGACAATTAAAATACCACTTGACAAAGTAAGGCGTATTACAATAGTTTGCCTGTCATTCTCTCAACAGGGGTCTATTGGCGCCCGTCTTACGGCGCCCGTCTACTTGCCAGATGGTAAACTGCCACAGCAAACAAATGACAAAATGAAACACATAGGCAACAATTAAATCCTGCCCTGGGGAACTAGGGAAGTCTGAACAGGCAAACACCTGAACAGGCCAGCTTGTAGAAACATAATACCAGGGAATCGAACCCCGCCCTATAAACCCCAGAATAAAGGTTCCCAGACCATTGTGAGAAGTATGTACAAATATACATTTCTTTTAAAATAGAATACATGGTCTGTAATGGACCTGTCAACCTTGTGTAGTCAACAGCATGAACCCCAGCCAAAACCTGGCTGTATCCTGATTAAAATCAGAGTGAGTGTACCATGGTCCATGAGCCTTAGTACAGACTAAAATACAGGTATTATGCCAGTCACAATGCTGACACTACCACACAATCTGCTCTCCAATGCCCTATAACCATGCACCAGCTTAGACAGCTTGCTGAGATGGGTCCATCAGAGACTGAAGAACCTTGTATTGCACTGCTGCCTTCTGCACTAGCTTGGTCAAAGCATCAGCAGGATTGTCAACCCCAGGGATATGCTCAATATTGGCCAAGGAGGACAACTCCTTAAGAAGGAGATAATCCAAGTCCCTACTTCTGGCCATCTGCCTGTGCACAAACTGCACCATCCCCATGGAGTCTGTTTTTAGAAGAGTGGTAACCTGAAGTGGCCAAGGAGTGTTAGAAGTCATCTGATGAAGCAACTCCTTCAGATAAAGGCTTGTGTGAATGCCTTCACAAATAGCCCTGCATTCTGCCACATCACTGCTGACAGCCACCCGTTTGTGCAGGCGACTAAACCAGCTCACCAAACTCCCCAGGCCTTCCTGTCTGAGCACAAAGAGCCCTGCAGCCCTGCCCCTGACCTTGGAGACCTGCCTGCTGTCCATTGAGCTATCCACATACAGCTCCATGCAAATGGGTTGTGATAAATCCACTGCAGACAACAGAATGCCAGATGAAGCCCTGACCTGATCAGCCACCTTGGCAGACCCTAGCTCCACCAGCATGTCATCAGGCAACCTGGCTATGACCATAAGGTCTGGCCTGGAAATGCCTGCCACCCAAGCAACCATGCCCCTCACCATGGGACACAGTGCCTGTGTGATGGTTGGAGGAAGCTTGCTAATGAGGGTCTCTTGATAATCATTGCCCCCCACCAGCAGCATACGCCACTCCCCCCTTCTTCACCAGTGTGGCCTCCATGCCCACAAACAGCAGAGGCTCATTCTCCACCTGCCATTGCTCCCTACCCAGAGGAAACTTGGACTTAATGATGGAGATCAGCTCCTTAAGCCACGACGTGGGAGCTATCAGATGTAGGTCATCCCCGTGCAGCGAAGCATACACTGGCAGGCCTTCCCATTGCCCCAGAAACAGACAGGGGTCTACAGGAGAGACCTTCAAGTTGCAATGCTCCTTCAGGAAACGGTTGAGAGTCTCCCTCCAGATTATTGGACTTGACCTCAGGCCCTCCAGGCCCTTGAGGATTTTAAGGAACTCCGTGTGGATGTCCCTTTTCCATACAGCAGGCACCCTAACATAGAAAGGCGTCTTGCCCTCCCACTTTTCCTGTGCCACATCTGCATCACCCTCCAGAAATGCCCTCTTGAAGTCTACCACCACTGAGCCATAGTCCAAGCCCTTGTTGAGAAGGCCTAGAAATACACACAGCAGCAGCCTCCAAGTATCATGCAGCATGCCAGGGGTATACAACTCCTCAGCAGTGCACTCACCAGTACCCTTGAACTCATTCAGCACTGGCCTGACATGTGGTACCTTGACCCCGTCCACCTCCTTCATCTTGATGACAAACTTGAGCTTGAGTAGACGTCGTGCAGGAGGCAGGTCATTGACAGGTTCCACGCATTTCTTGGAGATCCAGTCCTCCCCAGATTTAATCAGACCCAGTGTGACCTGGGGACACATAATGGGAGAGGACATGAGCTTCACCAGGCCTTGGTAGTTGATAGGGCTGTGTCCAGCAAGTGAGTGAGGACCAATGCCCAAACTGCTTGGATGACTAGCAGCTGGCAGTATGAGGTCATCAACCAAGGGCTCCTGCCCCTGGCACACTTGCACACGCTTAACCGTCCTGGTTACTGCACGTGATAGGTGAGTGGTCCTGAAATTAATCAGTGGGACCTGACCAGCCCCTTCCTTAGTCAGGAGAGAGGACGTGATCACTACCCCATCCTGGCATAGGAAATTCTGCCCCAGAAGAGCAGGTCCTTGATAGCCCTCCAAGACACAAAAAGCAGTGTCCTGTCCAAGGATAGGAATGAATACCTCACCCAGTACCTTCACGTGTACCCCGCCACTGAAGTCAGACACAAACTGATAGCTGGGTTCAGACATGCTGTACCCTGCTGCAGCCCTGGTCCCAATGATGGAAACCTGAGAATTAGTGTCTACCTCTAAGGCAGTGTCCAGCCCCAGATTGCCATGCCACCTGAGCTTGGCTACCTTGGGCTGCTTCTTGGCCCTTTGTAGAGCCCCAATCAATCCAGCCAAACTTGTCCCCCTGGGCTTGGTTAGTGCCTTGGGCTTGACAGTTGACTCCCCAGCTGTTGACCTTGCAGCCTGTTCAACAAGTACCTCTGCAACCTGGCCAGGGCTGACAGATTCCCCTGCAACAGATGTGGTCGTTGCGTCAGTGATGTCACCTGGGACCTGAAAATCCTGCAGATCCTGTGAGCCTTGTGCCTGACTGCCCTCATTCATCAGGTTAGGCTTGACATATGACCAACTCAGCCGGTGTACATGCTTTGGTTCGTCCTCCATGCTGACCAAGCATGCGTGGCTAGCTTCATCAACCTGGGTAACCACCCCAGGACTCCAGCTACCACGTTTGCCATAAAGGCTAGGTTCCTTCCAAGCTAGGACCTTCTGACCCACTTGTGGCTCCAGCATCTTCCAACCCCGGTCCTTCTCCCTCAGCTTGGCAAAGGTGACATGTGCAGCATGTTTCCAGCCCTCCAGCACATGTGGTGGGCACAGGCCATGATATAGACCCATTGGGCTGACAGCAACTCCATCATAGTAGAAGTTAACCCTGCTGTTCAGCTGCTGCTCCACGTTCCTCAGCCATGCACTCCTGACAAGTGCAGGTGCAGACAAGGGTACCCAGTCTTCAGAGATGATCAATTTCTTGACCTCCTGGATTGCCCTCTCGATAGCACCCTGCTGCCCATGAGCCTCCCTAGGTGTAACCAGCAACTCAGGAAGGGTAGGATCACCCTTGAGATGCTGAAACTGCATGTCCACCTGGATCCTTGTGGTAGGAAACTTGGCTCTTACATTCTGCAGGGCAGCCAGCAAGTACCTGTTCTTCATAGAAGGTAAATGCTCCAGCACCTTGTATTTCGTGTACCTGTCCACGCACACCAACAGTTGCATGCCCCTGATGTGTTGGATATCACACTGCAGATCACCAATGCTCTGAGGTAGAGCTTTGGCATGTGATTTCCTGGGCTTGTTGGAGGACAACTGGCACTTACACCGTGAGGCAGCTTGCTGACACGCCTTAAGAAGGGGTGCCCTGCCCATACGGAAGGCAAAGTTGTTTGACAGAGAAGTGGCATGCCCAAACATGTTGTGGATTCGGGCACCCAACTCCTGGTACACAGAGGAAGCAGTCCCTGGCACAGTCAGGACTGTGCTGTCAGGTTGTCCAGCATCACCATGCTGACTTCCATCCTGTTCTGACTCAGAGCCTGAGTCACCCTGCTCATGCCCAACACCTGGACCGCCAGCAGGGACCACATGCATACCACCAGAGGCCTTCACACCCCTCTGTGGTTGTACATTGGTTTCTCTCAAAATGAGAGGTCCACCCTCGTGCCCAGCACGAGGATGCATGGGGTCAGACATTCTTACAGCTGCACCAGCTGTCAAGGACGTCTTCATAGGAACCTGTACCTCTCCAGGTGACCTGGGGCCACACTGAACCTGGAGATCACCCTCTTGTTGCCCAGATATAAAATCTGCATTGGAGCACCTGGCCTCCCCCTTGGGTGAATTAAGGTGTGTAGGGGTTGCCTCAGACAGTCACTGCTCCTTGTTGTCTTCTTGCTGACTGCCCTTTGAAGGCTGGCCTGCCTGGGACTTGTTGTTGTTCTTCTTGTTGTTGTTGTTATTCTTGTTGCTGCCCTGGCCCTGGGACTTCTTGAAGCTGGGACACTCCTTCTTGATGTGCCCCCACCCCTTGCACAGGTAGCATTGTATCTTGGACTTGCCCTGGCCACTGCCCCCGTTGTCAGACGCGTTGCCCTGCTTGGGCTGACCACCCACCCGCCTGAACACCGACTTGGAGTGTGACCTCCTGTCAGAATCAGGTGAATGATCTCCCTTGCGCTTGTTGGTTGCCCCTACGCCCTCCTTGGCTTCGGTCAGCCTCAGACGTCTTGGAGCCACCCTGGGTACGCCCACCTGCCTGGGTAGCCTTCACTGCTGGCACTCCACCCTCAAACAGCTCCTCTGCCTCGAGTGCTTGTTTGATTATGACCTTGTAGGCCTTGAGGGTTGAGTGTGGGGCACACATGACCTTTAAGGAGCCACGTGTAGCCTTGTCCAGCCCAGAAACCTTGAGCCAGTTGGTCAGGGCTATGTTATCAGCGACATTAAAGCCGTGAGCCCTGCCCTCCTCAACCATCTTACAATAGTTAAGGAAGTTCTGGATCAGGTCCCCCTTGACCTCCCACCCTTGATACTTGTCCTGCCAATGGATGCCGACCTTCTTGCGTTGGTCTTCCAGCAGCTCCTTCAGCTCAGCCACGTACAGTGCCCAGGCCTTATTGGCCTTCTTGCACTCCCTGGTCAGGTCCTTAATCTGGTCAGTACACTTGCCAAAAGTGCTACTTCCTATCCAGATTTGATAGTAATTTGTACCACCGTACAAGCTAGGGAACCCTTCCAATCCTTCCACAAACTCTTCAGCCTGCTTAGGCTTGGAGTCTGAGGTTACAGGCTGCAGCTGATTGACAATTAAAAGACCCTGTGTGGTGAGATCAAAGCCATGAACAGCTTGTGCATTATTATTATTGTGAGGAAGGTTGGTAATCTCTCCGGTAACCCCCACGTCATCTACGTGAGCGGTTCCACTACCAGCACCCCCATTATTATTCCCACTGGCTGGGCCCTTGCTACGGCGTCCCTCAGCCATCCTGCACTACAAGCTATTCAAAGAACACCTTAGCAAAGCAGCAGAAAATATGTACAAAATTTTTGTGTCGCCACTGCCGCCTGCGCCGGTGTCGCTGCCGCCCCCGCGAATTGCCGCCGAAAATTCGACAAAAAATGTCGACGAGCACTGGAAAAAATTGGCCGACTAGTAGTCGAGGCCCCGGAAATCGCAGTACTCGTAGTATACTCAGGATCCTCCATATCCGGCGTGTGTGCCGGACCTGCACCGGTATGTATTAAAACCGGTGTGCTCCCCGTCGCGAAGTTGCGACGCGCCGACGCGCGACGAGGCGCAGAGGATGAGTAAAAATGGATAATAATTCCCACCCTGCGGGAATCCACTCTCGCAGAGACGCGAGAAAAGCGACCAGGTTAATAAGAACCTGGCGTTCGCGACTGCGGACGCCGCGTGTGAGCAGCGACAGCAACGCGAGATCCTGAAACAAATTTGTCGACACCGCCGGCGCGCCCCCTGTGCGCAGCGATGCCCAGTTTTGCAGGTTTCTCTGGTAACCGGTGAGTGAAGAGATGGCGTTATCCAACTCCTCGATGGCAGTGGTGACCTCGTTCACCGACCGCAAACCTCCCCGCACCTGGACCGTAAATGTCGATAAAATATTGCGAATCTGGTCCAGCAATGCGCGTATAGCCGGCACCAGTGCTGGCAAATCGGGGTCCTCGGGGTTATCCCCGAGCAATGAATGAGCTGCGCGCTGCCGACGATGAAGTTCGTCGAGCGAGATCGTGACTTCGTCGAGCAATTGCTGCCACGACGGCGCAGTCGGTCTTGACGAAGGACCAGCCGGCGGAGCGGCTATTTCCTCGTCGGCGGGAATCCGGAATTCTTCAGAATTTGGCATCTTTTGAGCGAGGCGTGTAATACGAGTTGTGAGAGTGAGAATGCCACGAATTCCGCCATGGTTCTTGCAGGAAGTTGCCTTTATTATTAACAAGGAAACACAGACGTAAGTCACGTCACTTCCAAGACTGCACGCAGCACAGGCGACAGGGTCGCAGTGCCCAGAGAACGTGCACGCAAGAACTAGCGTCCCAGTGTGACCAAGTCACTCATATAGCTTGCTAGGGACGCGTCCAAGTATTCAGCTGCACTGTCACAGCTGAACTGTCAATCAATTGATTACACAGACTCTGGCACGCCTTTGGCGCGCAGATCTATCAATTGTCCATACGGCTAGTCCTGTGGACCTATCCGTACACTAGTCAGCATCAATTGTCTCATAGGTCCTGGCGCGCTACAGTGCGCCTACCTATCAATTGACCATCAAGTCCTGTACAAGTCCTGTCAACGTCCTGCGGACTATCAAAGTGACACTTGTACATCCTGTGTCCGTACGCGCCCACAGTGGCGCGCCGGGTACTGTCGGCACAGCCTAGGAAACGTCATAACTTTTACGTTCCTTAACCAAATGAGGCGTTCAAGGTGCCGTTGGAAAGAGCGTAACAATCTCTATCCATCTAACGTAAATCCTTTACGTTAACTAGAGGTAGGGGCTGCAGGCAGGGTAGAAGTATAGTGACAGGGGGAGGACGTATTGGCTCACTGGCCCGTTGCTGGGCAGCCCTAACCTTAGGGGTATCAGTAGGGTTACCTTGTACATTGAAGCCAGGGGTAGGGGAAGACCGATCAGGTTTCATAGGCAATAGTAGGCACTGATATGGGAGTCGTTGAAAGATGGCGCCCGAATGGTCGTCGATGACCAACGCCGTAGCCGAGGAACTCCTGCTGTGGGGTACAACACCAACCACAAGGGTCTAAACGTAGGCATATACATCCAAGCGTAAAAGAGAGTGGAAGGCGATGAACAACGTTCTAGCATCGGCGACTTGCCGAATCTATTCCTAGGCACTTTCCTATTCTAGCCGAATCTATTCCTAATGAACGGATAGGAGGCACTTGAGGTGGAGGAGGTCCTACCTCTCCTCCCCCCCCCACAAAGCATCTATGATGCTCGCCTAGAGCTAACGAGCATATAAGAAAACGCAGCAGCATGCACGGAAAAGAGGTGTAGTCTAAAGGGACGCTAATCGTCCCACTATCCATCCCTATTGAACCGTCAAACCCACTATCTAACGTCAAACAGCACCCAGCAAGGAAATGCACACACAGAAGGAAAAGGAGAAGGAACTAGCTACGTGAGGAGTTCATCCGCTTTGAGCAGGTCTAACTTCTAGGCAGGGCGTGTCCCGAATCGGGCAGCACTACCCCCCTAGCTTGCAGGCGACCCGCCCATTACCTGTCAAGAGGTTGTCTTCTTCTGTGCCCTGGCCGCGGAAGGCCTCTGGCGTATAGGTATAGGGTTGCAAGGGAACTTCGTCGCGTCTACCTAAACCTCCGCTACCATTGTTACGCCCTGGCTCTACTCTAACCCAAACACCTCGCCTAACCTTACCTAAACTAGTGAGGATGCACATACCTAGGAGTGAGGAGCTATATTGGCTACAGGACCTAGGACGCGACGACTCTACTTCTCCATGCATTCCATTATAATACGCCATATACCGAATAAAACCAGGGTACTACGAAGGAAACAATACTACACTGCCATGACCCTAGCTAATATGTGCTAATTCATCATTAACACACGCCGGGTCCATTCACGAAGGACAACTGCTGCATAAATGATCGCCGACAGGCGTGTATGCTCGGGCCGACATCGACCCTCGCCTACAGGACCAACGCACGTCCACAAGGTTCACACGCAGGATAAAAGGACCACTACTAAAGTACGCAGCGCGGCGCGACTGTACCGAACCACCATACTGTACAATTGCCACGTCACAAGGCCCGGTACCGACCGGCCAAAAGGTCCTGACTACACGTAAGCCTAGCAAAGTCAGCGAACTGTTCCGGAATGGCTGAGGCAACAAAGGACCTAATTTACGTCCGTAACAACAACAAAAGTTACGCGACGTAACACTTGGCAACACATATATAGATAGAACAACATGCATTATTAGCACTTGACATCCCTCCCAGCTCTCTGTAGTCTCTGCTCGGGATTAATCAATTACCAAATCACAACACATCTCAGCCATGACGAATTACAATGAATTCCCTATCCACTGGAAGTAGAAAGCCAAGTGTTTGGAATAGCAGCTTGTGGCTAACCAGAATAATGACCAAAATGGAATCATCACCATAATGGCTCCTGATTGGAACCCCACAAGTTACCCACAAGACCTTATCAGGTAGACATTGATAGTTATCAGAACTGGCGCCCACCATGGACTGAGAAATAGCACATCACAAAATATATTAAGCACATGACAAACTACCTTCCTCTGTCTGGGACAAAACTAGGGGGACCTGTCGCCACCTGACCAGCAAGGTTGATGGGCCAGCCAATCCGGGAAAATCCGCCTAAGCAGCCCCAGGGAATCGAACCCTGCCCTATAATAAAATCCCTTTGGTTGAGACAAACCTCAAACTGAGGGCAAACCCCCAACCAACACCATGCTCCATGACTGAGCATTACATATAATACAGTATTATACACATATGTACACAGAGCATTACTGCCCTCAGAGCATCACGGCTCTCAGCATAACAGAGCCCAGCTCAATGTTAGCTCTTCTCACCCATCAGTCATCAAACTCAAAGCTCAAACTGGAATTGCTCAACTCACACAGAGGAGCTCATCAGCTTATAAAGAAGCTTGTATTGCTCAGCAGACTTGTGAGGCAACTTGGTCAAGGCATCAGCAGGATTCTCAGAACCTGGAAGATGTTGAATATCCACCAGACCTGCCAACTCCTTCAACAGGAGATAATCCAGATCTCTGCTTCTGGCCAACTGCTTGTGCACAAACTGGACCATGCCCATGTTATCTGAAAGGATCAAGGTCTCCAGCTGAAGAGTATGAGGAGTAACTGAAGCCATAGCTAGCAACAGCTCCTTGATGTACAAACTGGACTGAATCCCTTCACAAATGGCTCTGCACTCAGAGACATCTGAACTCACAGCAACCCTTCTTTGAAGACGACTGTACCAGGCCACAAGACTAGGCCTATGTTGCTGAAGCACAAACAAGCCAGCTGACCTGCCTCTGACCTTAGAAACTTGCCTGCTATCCATGGAGCTATCTACATAGATATCCAAGGAAAATGGCAAAGACAAATCAATCCCAGCTAAAGTAATACCAGGAGACTTGTTAACATGTGCAATAATCTGGGAAGGCTCCTCCAGAATTAGCACATCATCAGGGGATCTGCTATGGACCATCATGTCAGGCCCACAAATGCTGCCATACCAGGCCAACTTGCCTTTCAGCTCAGGTGCAATGGATGACGTCATGACCTCTGGAACAGATTGAAGAACGGTACTCTTGTAGTCATTGCCCGCCTGCAGCTTAATCAGCCACTGACTCCCCTCCTGAACCAATGTAGCCTGCATTCCACAGAACGTGACAGCCTCTCCAGGCTTCTGCCACAATTCTTTTCCCAAAGGAAATGCATCATTAGTGATGGGCACAAACTGACTCAACCACTTAGTGGGAGCAATCAAGTGCAAGTCATCACCATGCAGGCTTGTCGCGTACTCGTGCCAAACTCCCTGCACTGACAGTAGCCCACGACCCCCTGCCAGCCGTTAAGAATGTACTCCAGCACAAGTACATTTTGAGTTTTTCCAAGTTTCTTGTTTTTTGCTTGTTTCAAGTTCAGTTTTGCATAAAAAGTGTCCCCATAGCCCCTGGATCTCATCTGGAGGTAGTTGAACTAGTATATGCTACAATATACTAGGTTGTACTATTTTCTACTACATTTATACTATAATGTACTAAATTGAACTACATCTGAACTAAATGTAACTGTGATTGATGCCCCTGTAACGTCTCCCAATGCTCAATAACAGGTCTGGCCACCATTGGTGACCTCCTAGAGCCATTCACAGCTGCATTTCGTGGATCACCGAACAAAAAAAAAATGTTTTACTTAGCCTTATCAACATGGGAATGAGGGCTTTGGTGTGCAAACATGCATGTGTGCTAAAAATTGGACATTCTGACACTGCGCGAGAGTCTGGTAATACTTAAGCACTTCAGGTCATGATCGAAGTATAGAATGAACTGATGCAAGCAATCAAGCATTATGCAAGGAATGGAATGCTGCAATGAATTTTAGCAGTAATACTTGCAACTAGGGAACACACGATAAAGTCACGAATCTGACATGCATTGTGCCGTCATGGCACATGCATGAACATGTACACGAACAGAGGATCACGCGGACGCCCACGTGCACGCGCATGGCAATCCCCATGCCCCCCCCCCACACACACACACAAGCCCCAACTCCAAACATTGCACCAATGACCCACCCACCCAAACCCAACCCCAGCCCCCCTGACCCCCCAACGCCCATGCACACGCCCATGCCCCCGCCCCCGCCGCCGCCCCCCCCGCCCCCGCCCCGCCCCCGCCCCCGCCCCGCCCCCGCCCCCGCCCCGCCCCGCCCCGCCCCCGCCCCGCCCCCGCCCCCGCCCCCGCCCCGCCCCCGCCCCCGCCCATGCCCATGCCCCTGCCCCCGCACCCGCCCATTCTCACCCACGCCCACGCCCACGCCCACGCCCACGCCCACGCCCATGCCCACGCCCACGCCCACGCCCACGCCCACGCCCACGCCCACGCCCACGCCCACGCCCACGCCCACGCCCACGCCCACGCCCACGCCCACGCCCACGCCCACGCCCACGCCCACGCCCACGCCCACGCCCACGCCCACGCCCACGCCCACCCTAGCCTCACCCCTACTCCAAGCCACAATTATACCCAAAGCCACAGCCAGAAGTAGAGCGCAGCTGCAACAATAGCAGACGTAGCTGAGACACACACCTACCCACGCCAACGCCCACGCCCACGCTCACGCCCACGCCCACGCCCACGCCCACGCCCACGCCCACGCCCACGCCCACGCCCACGCCCACGCCCACGCCCACGCCCACGCCCACGCCCACGCCCACGCCCACGCCCACGCCCACGCCCACGCCCACGCCCACGCCCACGCCCACGCCCACGCCCACGCCCACGCCCACGCCCACGCCCACGCCCACGCCCACGCCCACGCCCACGCCCACGCCCACGCCCACGCCCACCCACGCCCACGCCCACGCCCACACCCACGCCCACGCCCACGCCCACGCCACGCCCACTCCACGCCCACGCCCACGCCCACGCCCACGCCACGCCACGCCCACGCCCACGCCCACGCCCACGCCCACGCCCACGCCCACGCCCACGCCCACGCCCACGCCCACGCCCACGCCCACGCCCACGCCCACGCCCACGCCCACGCCCACGCCCACGCCCACGCCCACGCCCACGCCCACGCCCACGCCCACGCCCACGCCCACGCCCACGCCCACGCCCACACCCACGCCCACGCCCACGCCCACGCCCACGCCCACACCCACGCCCACGCCCACGCCCACACCCACACCCACGCCCACGCCCACGCCCACGCCCACGCCCACGCCCACGCCCACGCCCACGCCCACGCCCACGCCACGCCCACGCCCACGCCCACGCCCACGCCCACGCCCACGCCCATGCCAACGCCCACGCCCACGCCCACGCCCACGCCCACGCCCACGCCCACGCCCACGCCCACGCCCACACCCACGCCCACGCCCACGCCCACGCCCACGCCCACGCCCGCGCCCATGCCCACGCTCACGCCCACGCCCACGCCCACGCCCGCGCCTGCGCCCACCCTAGCCTCACCCCTACTCCAAGCCACAAATGCACCGTAAGCCACAGCCAGAAGTACAGCACAGCAGCGACAATTGCAGACTTAGCCCAGACACACACCTACCCACGTCAATGCCCCTGCCCAGAGACTCGCGGCCTCATCCCACCCCCCTGCACGAACAGTTCCCAAACAAAAGAAAAGGCAAACAAAAGGAACAAGAGTAGCAAGCTGCATTGCGAGCACATATGCCAGTTCTGGTGCACATGCCAGGCCGAAAGCAACTCATGATTGCCCCTGCCCCTGCCCCTGCCCCTACCCCTGCCCCTGCCCCTGCCCCTGCCCCTGCCCCTGCCCCTGCCCCTGCCCCTGCCCCTGCCCCTGCCCCTGCCCCTGCCCCTGCCCCTGCCCCTGCCCCTGCCCCTGCCCCTGCCCCTGCCCCTGCTGCTGCCCCTGCCATCACCATTCTAACCACCACACATTACGAAAAGCAAGAAGAAATTATAATAATAATAATAAGAAATTATAAGAAGAAGAAATAATAATAATAAACAAGCACAAAGTTGACTGCACATGCGACTGTACCAGTAGGCACGTAGCAAATTTTAGCTGCAGCTTCAATTTCAACTTCATTGCAATTGCAAGTGTGACTGCATGTGTAATTGCACTACCAATGCCTAATGCCCACTGCATGTGCCCAGTGCGAATGCAATTCAAAAGCAACATGCAATCGAAATTACAGCTGAAGCCGGCTATTAACAAAGATATTTAAAGCAGTTGTTAACTACAGAGACCCAATGAAAATGCAAATGCAATGAAAAAGCAACAGAAGTTGAAGCCACTGCCACTCTACCTGCCGACAGTAACACCACCGCCAGCACCCACTCATATCCCAACGACAAGGAAATAGAATTGCCCAAAGCCAGACATACATTGGGACGCATAAGCAAACGGCAACGCAAGCGCACATGCAAATGTATACGCAAAGGCAAAGGCAAAGGCAAAGGCAAACGCAAACGCAAACGCAAACGCAAACGCAAGCTTGTCATGTACCTACGCTTAACTGCAAACGCAAACTGTGCACGAAGCAAAAAGATTGGATGGCCAAGATCATGGCAAATACGAGGGCCGAAAACAATCCAACTTCATCTAAATGTCCGAAATCCTCACGACGTTTCGATGCGCGCTTGAATGTCGAAGGCCTGCGCCGATTATCGATCATAAGTCGAATGTGTAATTGTCGGCTTATGAGAACTGCTTTGCGACAGTATCACGTCAGGCCGTTCCTGTGCAGCCATTTTCCCTGTGCAGCGGGTGGACAACGTTCACTTTCCGCATTATTCATGGCTATCGAAGTTAATTCTTACCGACCCCGGCTGCCATGGCCACTGGCCACGCATATCAAGTTCAGGTATTCCCGACCTGTAGCGCAGCAGATTTCTGTTGGAAGGCATCCTAAGCATCGTGATAAAAGAAATCCGAACAATAGACATTCATGCTGCATCTAAGGACATTATGGCATTTGTATATACTGCAAGTACATGTATCGACATTGCCGTGATTGCTAACCCCGACTCACCATGAACAGGAACTTTCCCTCTGCCTCCATGAAATGTACTTCGTGAAATGTACTGTAATACATATGATGTACTACGATGATAATCATCCCAGCAAAGCCATAGTACACCTTCCGTTTCGACCGCCATGTCGGCCACTAGTCCGGATAGCTCAATGTGCACCTGACCTTGACACTAATCGCACAAACAGCCACAATTTTGCAAGCAAGAAGACATGGCTACCTCGGCATTTCATGAAATGTACTTCGTGAAATGCATTTCGTGAAATGTACTAAGGAACGTGATTGGCCGGCGTTCGCTCGCCAAATCTCGCAAAATGTACTAAGGCACGTGATTGGTCCCGCAAAATGTACTAAGGAACGTGATTGGCCGGCGAAGATTCTGTTTGCTGCAATTAAAATTCCCTACAGAATCTTCGCCGGCCAATCACGTTCCTTAGTACATTTTGCGGGACCAATCACGTGCCTTAGTACATTTTGCGAGATTTGGCGAGCGAACGCCGGCCAATCACGTTCCTTAGTACATTTCACGAAATGCATTTCACGAAGTACATTTCATGAAATGCCGAGGTAGCCATGTCTTCTTGCTTGCAAAATTGTGGCTGTTTGTGCGATTAGTGTCAAGGTCAGGTGCACATTGAGCTATCCGGACTAGTGGCCGACATGGCGGTCGAAACGGAAGGTGTGCTATGGCTTTGCTGGGACATAATCGTGGCTATCTGCTTCCTGGCTTTCGCTATCATGGTGATGGGACACCATGGGAAGCGCAAGTTCGCAGCCATAGTGCTAAGCGGCAGCACCCATGCCGGCAGCCTAGTGACCGACGAGACGTTCGACTGTAAGTGCGGCCACGAGTGCATGAAGCCCATTAGAATATCACATCTCCAGGCATTGCGAAGCGCCTGGTTTTCGCCCGGGCGGAAGCAAGAGGACAGGAAGGCGGCGATAAAGCAGCAGCTGCACCAGGGGGGGTACGACGCCATAACCACGATGTCGTCATCTACTCGTCACAAGTTCGTTCATGGCGCTGGTTTTCGGTTCGTTCTCGACGGGGGAGTCAAGGATATGAACATAGGGTTTGTGACCCCTTTTCACTTTCGCGTTTCACTTTCGAGGCGGCCTTCAGGCACTGCCTGAAAATTAGCAACCACGTTTGGAACTCTTCGGACCACCTGTGAAACTAATCACATTTGATGATGTGCTGGCGGGCCTGGGCATCGCATTTGAGCATTACTTCGAGCAGGGCTCAACAAGCTCGATTCGCCAACTCAACCCGAAGAAGCCCTAAGCTGCGGTAAGACATATATTTGTGTGGATGGCTCTTGATATCATGCTGAATTTCTAGTCTTCTCTAGGTGGACAGTTCATGTGCAGCCATACAGGTCATCCATGTGTGTTTTAACCATGTTGCATGTGCCACAGATATTATGAGCAGTATTTACTAAGTGTGCTGGAGTCGTTGTTGCATGCTTGTTGTATTTCACAGTTCACGCCTGCATGAACGCATCGTTGATACTAATGATTATTCATATTGCATGACTGTTCTATTGGGGACGCCGCGCTTGATGTCACAACGTGGCCGAAAGGGTGCATCCACCGCTGACGGCCGGTGGGTGAAATCGATGGACGCATTTCCGAAGAAGCCAGCCGCGGGCCACACCCATGGCGCGGGCGGGGGCGCGGGCGGGGGCGGGGGCGGGGGAGAAGGCGCGGGTGCGGGCGCGGGCGCCACCCAAGACGCGGGCGCGGGCGCGGGCCCGGGCGGGGGCGGGGGCGGGGGCGCAGGCGCCGGCGCGGGTGCGGGCGCGGGCGCCACCCAAGGCGCGCGCGCGGGCGCGGGCGGGGGTGGGGGCGCAGGCGCCGGCGCGGGTGCGGGCGCGGGCGCCACCGCCGACTTGGATGATGAGCCAGCAACCGAAGCCGAGAGGGAGAGGCACCGCTGTTCGAAGGTGTTCGATCTCGAAGTGTTTTGGGGCCCGGATATGACCGTGTATGTCCGCTGGCGCCTAGTGCCGCTTTTTGAATGGGACGAGGGCGGTGCCAGGAGATGTACCTGCGCTAGCCTTCACAGCCTTTTTCCTGACATCGTCGCCGCTGAGAAGCAGCAGTTGCTGGACGGATGGATTGAGCAGGTGCCTAAGTCCGTGGAGGATGTGCGTGCCAACAACGAGAATCTGTTCGACATCATGGAGCAAAAGCTCAAAGAGAAGCGTGAACTGCAAGCGAACAAGGCGGTACCCTTACCGCTGCGATCTGCAGGCGACCAGTCGGTTGCGCGGGCAACACGAGCACTGAGGCTGCCCATAAAACAAGTAATCTCACACGTCGCTTGCCCTGCCCGCGAGATTCAAGCGCAGATCAACCGCGCATGTGCGCCCGCTGCGCGAGGGAGCACATCAACGGCAACGCCCACTTTGCGCACACTGATTTCCGGCAGGCACACCTTCAAGGTGAATGGAAGCCTCATACGACGCAGCGACCTACTCGTTGTTAAGCGGCCAGCCGTCACCTGCGGGCAGGGAATGCCGTGGGCACCACACATGCTGGTGAAGGTCCTTGATCTGGAAGGCGATCGCACGGAGCGTGACAGCATTGTCGCCTCTCCTTACTACGCACCGTCGTGGACGGGCCAGTTTTCTAGAGTGACATTAGGTGGCGGCAGCGCAGGGATGACGGTCCCCATTTCTGATGTACACCTGCAGCACTGGACAGTGGGCGGTACGGCAGAGGTGCACCAGCCTGAGCTGATCAGTACCGGCAAACTGTCAGCTGCCACGGTGGCGGCGTTGAAAGAGCACCCGCAGATTGACTTTGAGCATTACAAGACTGCCACCGCCGCCAGGGCAGCAGCAAAGGATGACTGCAATTCCTACTTTGCCGAGCATGGAGCACGTGCGCTTATCGGGATGCGCCTGTGTGCCCTGTTTCCGGGGATAGCGAGGAAGAGGGAGCGCTTCCATGGCTGGGTCACTAAGGTTCAGGAAAGGGGAGGTCACCTGCTCATCAAGGCGATGTGGGCTGATGGGCAGTATGAGGACTATCATGCCCTGGCGGAGGTGACGCAGTTCGTGTGCGGCTGCCCACACCCAGTCGAGGCATTTGGCCGCGCTCGCTTCTTTCCACAGGAGCTAGGCTGGCACCGTGAACGCAGGTGATGGCACCCACATAGACGATGCCGTCCCTGCTGTGCACAGTGACAGTGAAGGCGGGGAGGAGGAGGAAGAGGGAGAGAAAGAGGGGGAGAAAGAGGGGGAGGAGGAGGGGGAGGAGGAGGGAGAGGGGGAGGGAGAGGGGGAGGGAGAATGGGAGGGGGAGGGGGAGGAGGAAGAGGGAGAGGGAGAGGGAGAGGAGGATGCGGAATGGGAGCCGGGGATGACTGGTAGATGAGACGGTGCCATCTACCGGCGCATGGAATGAAGTGGTAGACAAGTTTACTCATGGTTGTCGGCAAGTAGAGCATGCACGCCTGGCCTAGCTGAATTTAAATCAATGAGTTGAGTTTGGAGAGGCTGCATTTTGCTTGGATGAAGAATGTGTTAGCATGGCCAAACTTTTATGGCTTGTAGCCAAATCCTCTTGGGGTATGTGCACAGTGTACTAGCGGTGTTGTGCAATTGCGAGGATTCCTGTCTTGTAGCGATGTGGCCTCTCACCCTGCAGCCTGGTAGATGTGTTGGCATGCAGCCACCCATCATTGGTCATCCGATCTGGTGTGATTTGCATTTGCACACCTTGTATTAAGGCCATGATATGATGATGTCTTGTTATTTTTAATGTGTATATGCGAAAAGAGGCATAATATGCTTGTATATAGTGCTAGCAAATGTCACTACCTTTACCTATGCCTGACCTTACAAGTTGAGGATGGTCTAATGTAGTGGCAAACAGGTTATTTACAACAATTCACAGTTTTCTGACATAGTTTGAGGCAACTATACTTACCAAAATGCTTGAAAAAGGCAAAAATTGCACCATTTATGCTAGCAAACGTCACTATTTTGAGATCAAACTGGGCCCAAACTTGGCCCATGGTCTAATCTAGTGGTGTTTAGGTTGCTTCCAACATTTCATAGCTTTCTGACATAGTTTGATATTGTTTAGTAGCTTACACTGAGCAAAATGCTTGAAAATGGCAAAAAATGCACCATTTATGCTAGCAAACGTCACTATTTTGACGTCAGACTGAGCCCAAACTTGGCCCATGGTCTAATCTAGTGGTGTTTAGGTTGCTTCCAATATTTCATAGCTTTATGACGTAGTTTGATATTGTTTAGTAGCTTACACTGAGCAAAATGCTTGAAAATGGCAAAAAATGCAGTATTTATGCTAGCAAACGTCACTATTTTGAGTTGAGATTGACCCCAAACTTTGTGCATGGTCTATTCTAGTGGTAATTAGGTTTCTTGCAAATATCCATGATGGTTTGACGTGATTTAGTACTGTTTCCTATTTATTACTATTTAATTTAACAAAAAATGACAAAAATGTACCTTTATTGCTAGCAAATGTCACCAAGATGACGTCCGATCGATACCAAACTTTGTACGAGGTCTATTTTGGTTGCAAACATCATGCATGACAATTTTCAGCATAAAAAGACAAACTTCGGTACGAAGTACATTTTGCGTGCTGGAGTACATTCTTAACGGCTGGTAGGGACCTCGTTGGCCCTCATGAGGTATGGCTGCATGGGCCGGTGATCGATGGGCCACATGCTAGCCTTACCCCACTAGTGCTGCCCACTTTTCTAAGACGAGAAGCCAGTGCCAACTGCACTTCTCAAAAAGGTGAGACCTGAGAGTGAGGTATGACTAGGTTAGGCTTCACACTGTGTTCTTTGTTGCAAATGAAATAACGTTTTTATTACCAATACTCTACCTAACTTGGCAGCTCTGTTTCAGCAATGGCTGGGCTCGATGAAAGAAAGGAGGGCTGGCCACACTTGCCACGCACCACCATGACCAAGACAGAGTTCAAGGATCCACACAGAGCTACATCCAACGCCCTGGTGGAAACACACACTTATCCCAACGAATGCCTCACACTTACGCAATATCTTGCGTCAGCCTTACCACGTAGCCACGCTCAGTATCTGATCCTGACGACAACCGCTTTGTCGTCCATACTGCTTCAATTACACCAAAGCTACTCCGTGGCACTCGGCTTTGGTCAGCACCAAGACCTAAAAGTACACAAAATCCTAAGTCGTTGTCTGCAACGACTCCCTGTTCCGCATATGAAACATATCATCTAGCACTTTCTCTTTAGACGACAAAATCAACTAGACAACCTGGGTAGGCCAGAAATCCCAGACGACAAAATGTCCTTGTCGCAGATCACTCCAGTGTCGACTTGCCGACCCCTGAGCTTGCCAAACAACTATATCACCAACCAAGCATGTACGACAACTAGCTGGCCCTGACGAGAAAAGCTGCCTCGTCGCATTCACAAAAGCGGCTTGCCAGCCTGCCGAATATCAATGCCAATATTGCACGACATTATCTACCTGCAGCGGACAGTTCTCGAGATCAATAACGCGCCAGCTTGCGTGCACGTGCATGTTCAGCCTGCACGATAAAGCATAATTGCCAGGCTGGCAGCCTAGCTTGGTCCGTGTTGTAGTCCAGCAGCCAGTGCGTGCTGCTTGCCAGCGTTGGCACTGACCTCCTGGTGACGCATGTCAGTACCGCTGTCAACTCCCAGTGCTGCGCGTCGCACTACGGCGCATGCGTTGCTCCCGTAAGGCCCAAATGCCAAAGGCGTAACAACTCGCACACGCGCAATGCCTATAGCTGCCTCGCCTCGTCCCCCGGGCCGGCCGCGTGGCGGCCCCGCGTAAAGCCGATACTCGTGCGAATCGGAACGGCGCGCGACAGCTGTCGCGTACTCGTGCCAAACTCCCTGCACTGACAGTAGCCCACGACCTCGTTGGCCCTCATGAGGTATGGCTGCATGGGCCGGTGATCGATGGGCCACATGCTAGCCTTACCCCACTAGTGCTGCCCACTTTTCTCCCCCCCTCGCTACCAAGTCCTTTGCTGGGTAGCGAGCAACAAAGTGGCAGTAGCTGCTTGAATCGCATGGTTGGTGAACCCCGCAGCAATGCACACAGGGCAAAACCAGGAACCCTCAGGTACCTGAGACAGAGGGGGTTGAAGGCAGTGAAGATGCCAGCCGCAGTTGCAGTGATCACACAGCAACATGACCTCAGGCTGGTCGACCCGGTGACAAATTTGACACTGCGCATCGCGGATGCGCCTAGCGGTGTGCGGCTGGATGCTCCGTGCCAGGTGGGGCATGGAGCAAGGAGACAGGTTCGACACATTGTCAGTGGTCTTACTACCATCCGCACCTTCGAGGATGGCCACCCCCGAAGGCTTAATCTCCACAATGCGAAGGATGGTGGGCCCGGCCGTGACGTCCAGCGTGTGTTGGGGTTGAGTCCGCAGAAACACATACTGGCCGGGGTGGAACTGCAGCCGCCTGGCCATATACTTGCCACCCCGTCGCTGGGCGTACCGCAGTGTGTCGCGGTGCTGCGCGATCAACAGATTGTTCATCGCGATGGGCATCACCTTCTTAAATGTGGCGGCGCGCGCCACAACCTCCCGCAGCCACTCATTGGCGTCATCCCATTGAATCGGCTGGGGGTGAGCTTCCTGCACCTCAGAGGGCAACAATGGTGCCCGACCAAAGAGCAGAAAATAGGGGGAGAACTGGGCGAGGGATTCTTGTGGGCTCATCCGGTAGCCCATGGCGATCCAGGGTAGTTCCCTATCCCAGGTGGCCACACGTGCTGCTTGCAACGCCCATTTGCGCAGCGCCTGTTTGACTGTCTGAACCAAACGCTCAGCCAGTCCATTGGCCTGAGGGTGCTCCCGCGACGTGTGCCGATGATCGATGGAGCAGGAATCCAATAGCTCTTGGAATTCCCCACGAAATTCCCCGCCTTGGTCTGAAACCACCTCCGCCGGTGCCCCATACCGAGCAATAACATCCAGGAAGTAGGTGGCTGTGGTGGCGGCGTGCTTGTCGGGTAGGGGAATCAGTTCCAGCCACTTGCTGAACGATTCCACACACACCATGACGTAACGGTTGCCGGAAGTGCTGAGCTCAAAGGGCCCACACAAGTCGACGTGCCACCGGTAGAACAAGCCCCGGATGGGCAAGCTCATGAGCTCCTTGTCATGATGGTCCAGGTTGAAACGCGCTTTCGCGCGAGCACACTCAGCACAACTGGCTACCTGCCGTGCGATGGCATGCTTCATGCCCGCCCACCAATAGACCCCACGCACCATGGCACCTGTGCGGTTTGCACCCATGTGCCCGAACCGCTCATGGTAATGTGCAACGAGGGCAGCACGCTTGTCAGGGGGCGGCACGACCAGCTTGCGGCGCCCCACAAGCTTGTAGACCTGGTTGCCCTCCCAGGTATAATTCACAGCCCGGCGCTCCACGCGCTCTTGCTCGGCTTGCCTCTGCGTCGGTGTCCAGTCAGCAGGGGCTGGAGAGGCAGGCAAACCCTGCACCCGCTCGAGAACCCTCCCATCCAGCCACACGTCCCCAGCGCAGCACTCCACCGCAATGGCGTGACTGGCGGCAGCATGCAGCACCACACAGCCCATGCTCGCCGGATCCACCGGCTGCGCAAGCGTGTCTTCAGCCAAAGGAAGAAATATCACGCCCTGGGATGGCGTGAAAGCCGCTGGCCGTACGGGATTGGCGTAGCACGCAAACTCCGCCACGGCATCACTGCAGGAAAGCCATCGCGACTCGGAATCGCATGGCCCGGCTGCGTTGACAAAGACGACTGAGCCCTGTGGTCCCTCCGCGCCCTGCGCTCGCGCCCCCGTCCGGTCCTCTGACGTTGCCAAAGCATAGCGTGATAAGACATCGGCATTGGAATGGTCCACCCCAGCGCGGTGTACAATGGTCATGTTATATTCTTGAATAATCATGGCCCAGCGCGCCAGCTTGCCAGTCAGATTGGCACTTGTCATCAACCACTGCAGTGGCTGATGGTCGGTGACCAGCGTGAACTGACGCCCGAACAAGTATGGCCGAAAATGTTTGATGGCCCACACCACGGCCAGAGCCTCGCCCTCATACGATGAGTACTTGGCCTCAGCCGTGTTGTTGCTCCTGCTGGCATACGCCACCACATGTTCCTTGCCATGCACGTCCTTCTGTGCCAACACAGCACCAAGTCCAACCCTGGACCAATCCGTGTATAGCACAAATGGCTGGGCATAGTCGGGCTGACGGAGTATCGGCGCTGAGGTGAGCTCTGCCTTGATGGTCTCAATGGCGCGTTGCTGCGCCGGACCCCATGCCCAGACTGCACCTTTCTTCAACAGCTCCGTCAGTGGCTTAACCTTGGTGCTGAAGTTGGGGATATAACCTCGGTAATACCCCGCCAGCCCCAGGTAAGCCCGCACACCCGCCACATCCGTGGGCGTTGCCGCGTTGACGATCGCTTCCACCTTGGCCGCTTGTGGAGTTCTGCCGCCAGGAATGATCTGGTGTCCGAGGAAGTCGAGGCTCCGCTGCGCAAACCGACACTTCTCGGGATGCAGCTTCAGGTTGGCTCGCGCCAGTGCCATGCGCACCTGCTCAAGGTGCTGGAGGTGTTGCTCAAATGTCTCACTGAAGATGATCACATCATCAATGTAACACGCAGCGAATGGCATGCCATTCAACACTTGATCCATGGCACGCTGAAAGATGGCACTCGCATTCCTATGCCCGAAAGGCATCCTGACCCACTCATAGAGTCGGTGGCCCCCCCAGAACGCGAGCTTGCGTTGGTCACCCTCCGCCACTTGGATTTGGTGAAACCCACTGCGGAGGTCTAGGGATGAGATGAACTGCACGCGTGGCGATATCCGGTCAAGCACATCGTCCACTCGCGGCATGGGGTACCTGTCCATCGGGGTGTGTGCGTTGAGTTGCCGCAGGTCCGTCGCCATGCGCATCCCAGTCCATTCACCTGTCACCGCATCCTTCTTGGGCGCCACGACGGTCGCGGCCGCATAGTTGGATGTGGATGACCGAATGATGCCAGCAGCCTCCAGCTCCTCGCATTGTTGCTGCACAAACTCCAGCTCAGCTTGACTCAGCCGGTGTTGTCGGCGAAACAGTGGCTGATCGGTGTCCAGCGGGACCCGCATCTGCCCACCATTGTAGCATCCCAGCTCTTGACTGCTGAATGCAAACGCGTTGCGCGCACCTTCCAGCCACTTGAGCAGCCTCGCACGTTGCTCAGCTGTGAGGTGCTCACAGACGCTCCATTGATGGTTTGCTGCCGGGTCGCTTGCGCTCGAGACATTGTGCACAGCCACCGTGGGACCGCGCACGGCCGCCGACTGAAACAGCATGTATGCCGCCGCTCCCGGCGTAATGCCTCGCTCTCCCACCTGCCGTTGTGCCTTCGCCACGAGGAACTGAAAGGCCGGAGCCGCCGAGAACACACAGCTGGTGAGGAGCGCAGTCATGAGGATGACTGACCATACCTGGCGCCAGGTGTAGGACCACCCTTGGCCCCTGCCGCCTGCACGCTCCGCCTTAGGCACACCAGCCGGCGCAGCACCGGTGGGTGGAGAAGTTTCACTCTGCGCCTGTGCAGTCGCAGCATGGACGGGAAGTGCAACCCGCTGCACCCTCCGCACACCTTGCGCTGCTAGCAAGGTGTACCCCACCTGCCAGGCTGACATGGCCTGGCCAATGAGCGACCATCGCTCCACCTCCAGGAGCCCTGGGGCGGCGGATGCACCTTCGGCAAAGCCCATGCTTAGTTCACGAAACCCCGCGGGTGGCTGAACCAAGAGACCTGTGGCACGCTCCCACACAAGCCCCTTGCCCCGGTCACGATAAGCCTGGGACCCTTGGTAACTGACAAGGGTGGGCAGTGCTCGCATGGGGGCGCCTGCCTTGTTGACGGGCGCGTAGGGTGCCTGATCATCGTGCTCCACATACTGCGCCGTGAGTTGACTGGGCAACACGACATCGACCGGTGGCAGCTCAATGTGGCTAGCGACATGCTGCATCACCGCCTGCGTAGAACCTTGGCCAGCGATGTTGGTCCAGAACGCGCGCAGCCGATGGGTATTCCCTCCCAGCCCGGCATTGTCCGACACCACGGGTTCCCCCAAAATACCCACAATGGTGCCCCAATCCTCCCGAACAGTGGGGCTGGGACTGTCCACCGCCACTACGTTTTCAAATAAGTAGGCGGGTGGCACCTGCTGCAGCTGCTGGAGCTCGCCCACAATGCGCAGCATGTCCCAAAATAGGCCGCTCCTGCTGTCGGCAAGGCCCCGGCCATGCCCAGCCTGGCTCATGCCTTGGCACTCCCAGCCAGCAATGACCAACCCTACCTCGCCATGTTGTGAGATGAGGCGGCGCAGCTGCTGCTGCCCAAGGAAGCGCACGTCATGAGTGCCCTCGCCGAAGACATCAGCCCAGGCGGATGGAGGAAATTGTGCTGGGTATGCTTGCGACAAGATAGCGCAGTGGTGCAAATATGCCGCCCTGGCTGTGAGCGATGCCTCCACCGCAATGAGCTTGCTGCATACCCCCCCGCTGCTCAGGAAACCGGCTATGCCGCCACCCATACCTGCGAACAGCTCCAGCACGACGGTGGCACGCCCGAAGTCCGGGATGCGTTCCAGCACCTCTGCGCTAAAGCCGGGGTACTGCGTGATGGCACCCGGCTGGCGCCGCTTCCCCCCAGCACCCTTGGGCAGTGCCTGACATGCCGCCATCACCCGTGCGCGCACATCGCGCAGGCGTGGCAGGGGCGCAACCTGGGCAAGCCAACTTTGCCTCTGCGCATCCCGCGCTGGCAACGCCGCAGGCAGCACACACCGGTGCCTATCGCGCGCGCGCTTGTCGCTAGCCGCTTGCGCCATGTGCACCGCTTGCGCGTCCGGCCACACGCCCCCCCCCAGTTCTCAGCCGCATCCGGCCCTGGCTCCACCTCTATGCTGGCGGGCGACACCACTGCAGCCACACACGCGTCTAGCGACACCACCCCCTGCGGGTTAGGCTCCGGGTCGCTGCTGCACTGAATGGGAAGAAGCGCCTTTTGCTTCCCCTCCCCCTGCCAATCACGGCGGTAGGTCGCAACCTCCAGCCAAGGGTCAATTATGAGCCCGAGGCGATACATGACGTCCATCCCGATAAGGGCTGCATACCCACACCTGTCGACCACCAAGGCCGGCACAGCCACGCAGGCCATCCGCTTTGGGTCCGTGGGGTTGAGGATGACGTTGATCAGCATGGAAGTCATTGCATCGGGTCGCGCCGCTGGCCCTTTCCATCCCTCCACGAGAACGGTGCTGTCTATGAGCCCGCCGTTCTCACGGGTCGCACCACACATCTTGGCCAGCTCCATGGTGATCACGAGCGGCCCGGCTCCGCCATCCAGCTTGGTGACGGACTTTGCGCTGGGGCACACCATAGGGCCCCAACAAGTGCCGTCCTCGCTGATTGCCTGGAAAGCGATAGCCGGGGACCCATCAGGGTGCTTTGCCACCGTGACTGTCCTCGGCACCCGTGACATCCGCTCCTCGCGGGTTGCTTCCCGGGGCATGGTTGGTGCTGGGACGTCTGCCGGGGTTGCCGGCATAACTGGCATGGTGACCCGCCGCGCAGTTTCCGCCACCGGCAATGTGCGTGCGTCTAGGCTGTCGGCGCACCGCTGCAGTGCCGCAGCTGCTTGGTGCACCAACGTGATGCCCCGCTGCCCGCAGCCATCAATCACTTGCCTGGCAGAAAACAAGGGAGCATCAATCACTCCATCCACTGGCAAGAATGGTGGCAGCTTGCGCCGCTGCTCGGCGTCGGCGGGGTTCGGGTGCTCCAGCAGCGATGACTCACCGCCGGTTGAACCTGCCGGGAACGATGCAGGAAGCTGGGGTGGCCCCCCCTCACCATTTCCCGTGGTTGGTAGGAACGACGGCAATGCCCGTGCCTGCTTGCCTCGGGTAGCTGCCTGGACCTCGACGGCATGGATAGGAGCCCAGAACAAGTCGGGTTGCTCCACCAGCGTATACGCGTCATACGCTTCCATCCCCGCCGCCTGCCCACTCGGTTGGCTGGGTGACGCCGGCGCTGCCGATACCTCAGCTGCCTGCTCTGTTGGCGTGCTGTCGGCCGCCACCATGGCCGCTGCATGTGCTTGCACGGTCTTGGTGACCACTGGGTACTTGCACCCTGCCGGAGCATGGGCGGGCGTTCCAGCCGCGTGCTCCTTCTTGCACTGGGCTGGGCAGGCCCGCTTCACGTGATCTGGCTTCCCGCAGATCCAACATGCCTTGTGCGGGTCAGCCGTCGCCTGGCCGGTGCTGCTGGAGGCCGTGTTGTCGCCCCCCGCGCTGGCTGGCTTGTCCGCCTGCGACCCAAACTGCCGGCTGCTTGGTCCACCCCTTCCACCGCTGGACCCTCCACCGCCTGATTGCGCGCCACCCACCCTGTTACCCTTGTGCGCTTGGGCGACTTCTTGGCGTACCAGCTCCACTAGGTCCGGGAGACCCCGTGCCTGTCGCCGGTTGAATGCATGCACTTCCGTGCACAGCTGGGCCAGGTCCCAGTGACAACCAAATCTAGGTTGTGGGATCATGGCAGCTTTTGGACCCAACGCCTTGAGCCACTTCTCACACGCCTCCGCCTCCGTCCATGCCGGGACCTCATCCCGCAAGACCTCCAGGCGGTCCATCGTGGCGTCAGGCGACTCCTTGTCCCCCACCTTGAAATCATGCCACTCCGCCTCCGCCTTGGTGGAGGAGTGGGCGTACTTGGCGCGCAGAAGTTCCCACAGCTCCTCGGCAGGGTCGACGTCAAATACCACGTGTTGGTAGTCCGGCAAGCCTTGTTGGTCGCGCCTGTACCACACATCGGATCTTCCCGTCTTCAGCGCCACCTCATGGTAGCCTGTGACCCACCGCTGCACCAGCTTTTGCGTGTTGCCCGAGAAAAACATTGGGATGTTGTCCATCTCAAAGGACTTCGGCAGCTGGTTATGCGTGACGATATACTGCTGGTGCAGCCAAGTCTTATATTTCCAATAGGCTTGGTTGATGTCAACAAGCCCACCGTCAGCAGTATACCTGTCCTTGAGCTCCACCTGCGCTTGCACCGGCATTCCCACCTTGGATCCCTCAATCGGCGACCCATTGTAGCCCACCGGCATGCTTGGCGTCCTTGGTAGAGTAGCCACAAACCTCGGCTCCAGCCCATAGCCTCGTTCCACCGTGTATGGACTGCCTCGCTGCAATCCCGGAATGATGCCTGGTCGCACCCACGGTGTTTGTAGCCGTGGCGTCGCTGGGTTTGTTGGTGCCGGCGCATGCGGCACGCCAAAAGAAAACCCAGTTTGTGCACTAGGCATCCCAGGCACATGCTGCCGCGACGCCTGCATCTGTGGCGCTTGCGCCTGTGGCTGCACGGATGGTGCCTGCGACATTAAAGGCACCTGCGACTGCAACACCTGCGCTTGGGGCTGCCAAACTTGCGCCTGCGGCTGCAACACTTGCGGCTGTGGTAGGTGCGGCGCTGGTGTCAGCGTTGCTTGCGCGGTCCACGTCGCGTGCATACTTGCAATCTGCGCCGCCAACTGCGCCGTCTGCTGCTGCTGCTGCAACTGCATAGCCAGCTGTTGCTGCTGCATCTGTTGTTGGGATTGAATGTGCTACATGTTGCAAAATCTGCTGCAACACATCCGCACCCACCCCCTGGCTGGCACTTGGCCCCGGCGCTAGCCCGGTGCCTGCCAACCCGCTGAGCCGTATCTGCGATGATGGTGTGATGGGAAGTACTGTTCCATCTTGAGGACCTGCCGCGCTGCCACCCAGCCCTCCGTTGACGACCGATGTGTCACCACCACCACCACCAACGCCACCACTCCGATCGGCGACCCCCCCCCCATTGCCCATCCCGGAACCCGAGGCTGCTGGTGGGACGAGTGGCCCATTGCCGTTGTCGCCAGTTGGCAAGGATGCCTGCGTGCCTGCAGCATCACCCTGCCGCGGTGCGCCATCCACCACCGTGCCTTGGTTGGGGTTGGCGCCCCCTTGATGTTGACCATCTTGGTCTGCCATCAAGCTTCGTGCTTGTGCTCTCGTGAGCACCGTTTCTGCAACCAATCAGTGGGCTACAGAGTGAGCAGACGTAGTGCAAAATCAGTATGCACCACAGGGGCCACCACTTGGCCCCTTCAACTTGCTGGCACCACACCAGATGCAAGGGCAAGGAGAAAGAAAACAATTGCCTGAAAGCTGAAAACCAATGCTGCTTCAGGACCTTCTTGCAAGCTGCCTGCCTTGACAGCCTTGCACAGCCAGCTTTACCTCTATTCCTAGTATTCAGGAAGAGGCCTCAGCCTTGACCAAGCTTACCTACCAACTCTCAGTCTAGCTCTGTGTGGATAAGACGAGAAGCCAGTGCCAACTGCACTTCTCAAAAAGGTGAGACCTGAGAGTGAGGTATGACTAGGTTAGGCTTCACACTGTGTTCTTTGTTGCAAATGAAATAACGTTTTTATTACCAATACTCTACCTAACTTGGCAGCTCTGTTTCAGCAATGGCTGGGCTCGATGAAAGAAAGGAGGGCTGGCCACACTTGCCACGCACCACCATGACCAAGACAGAGTTCAAGGATCCACACAGAGCTACATCCAACGCCCTGGTGGAAACACACACTTATCCCAACGAATGCCTCACACTTACGCAATATCTTGCGTCAGCCTTACCACGTAGCCACGCTCAGTATCTGATCCTGACGACAACCGCTTTGTCGTCCATACTGCTTCAATTACACCAAAGCTACTCCGTGGCACTCGGCTTTGGTCAGCACCAAGACCTAAAAGTACACAAAATCCTAAGTCGTTGTCTGCAACGACTCCCTGTTCCGCATATGAAACATATCATCTAGCACTTTCTCTTTAGACGACAAAATCAACTAGACAACCTGGGTAGGCCAGAAATCCCAGACGACAAAATGTCCTTGTCGCAGATCACTCCAGTGTCGACTTGCCGACCCCTGAGCTTGCCAAACAACTATATCACCAACCAAGCATGTACGACAACTAGCTGGCCCTGACGAGAAAAGCTGCCTCGTCGCATTCACAAAAGCGGCTTGCCAGCCTGCCGAATATCAATGCCAATATTGCACGACATTATCTACCTGCAGCGGACAGTTCTCGAGATCAATAACGCGCCAGCTTGCGTGCACGTGCATGTTCAGCCTGCACGATAAAGCATAATTGCCAGGCTGGCAGCCTAGCTTGGTCCGTGTTGTAGTCCAGCAGCCAGTGCGTGCTGCTTGCCAGCGTTGGCACTGACCTCCTGGTGACGCATGTCAGTACCGCTGTCAACTCCCAGTGCTGCGCGTCGCACTACGGCGCATGCGTTGCTCCCGTAAGGCCCAAATGCCAAAGGCGTAACAACTCGCACACGCGCAATGCCTATAGCTGCCTCGCCTCGTCCCCCGGGCCGGCCGCGTGGCGGCCCCGCGTAAAGCCGATACTCGTGCGAATCGGAACGGCGCGCGACAGGCTAGTGTTACGTCCCTGCCCAGACACGCCTAGCCTGAGCTACGTAGCGAAAGACCCTTCTTGCCGGAATTAGGAATAATTCAAGATAGCCTAAAGTAGGTTGCGCTTCACGACGTGAGTCGTGAGATATCTGGCATCACGGCTTGATGCCAAGCTAATTAGTACACACTTATATTGGCTAGCAATACCAATTACAAATGGATAATTGCCCCGGGCTCAATGTGTAGGCGTATTCGCACTTATCATTCATTAAACCAAGAGGACGAGACTCTCGTCCTCGGACCAATTTAACCTAGGTTGGTTGCGGCGCAGATACACGCCAATTTCCCTAGAACAATCCCAGTCACTCATTCCACGTAGGATCCGGGCCGACATCGACCCTCAACTATAGGATCCACGCCTAGAACTACTGACGGACTCAGAACTGGCGCGGCGCCACAGCACCGGCCCCTAAAAGGACAACCTAGGACCAAAATAACTAGTCCAATTCACACAATAGCCAAGGTCCATAAAACCCAAGTCCAATAGACCAAACAGCCTTAGTAATTTATTCCATTGTTACGTCCGACCAAAAGGGCAGGGACGTAACACTCCTCCCCCCCATGGGGGTCGGTAGTCCCTACCGTACAAGTTAGATTGGAAAACAACGCTACTATAAGAGTACTATGTCCCAACCTCGGTTCACCCGCAGGTTAGTAATGCCAGTTCCTCTAGAAGTTGATACACAGGACCAACTCTGACGTAGTAGTAAGACTCTGATGGTGACTGGATCAATCCGCTATCCGTCACAAAAACTATTCTAACCACTCTAGCGTCCGCCGCTAGTGGCACGTCGCTGCGACAGGACTTCAGTGAGAGGCCCTACGCCCCGCGTGGGTCATCTGTGAAGTCATCATCCCGGGTGCGAACACAGGTCACACTCAAAGCCACTTGGTAGGGGGACACCTTCTGCCGACCCAGCCGGGACAGCTCCACCCACGACCCTCTGGGCCACAGGACAGGAACCCAGCGAGGTACTGGGGATGGGTGAATAGGAGTGTCAGCGCCGACCGATCCACCACCCCACAACGGTGCTCGCGAACAAAGTGCACCCCCATCATGAAAACCTCCATACGCACGTGATCATCGTTGATCGACACCGTCCGGGCCCCTACAATATCGGGCGCCACCAGATTAAGAAAGGCACGCCCCTCCGCTGGAGCCACCTTGGGAGGCGTCACCACGTGCCCCACCCCATCGACCTGATATCGCCAATCCCACCAGTCTTCGGACCCGAACCGCACAGTATGCCCCACCGCAAGGGGAAACGAGGGTCGTCGGGTTGCGGCAGGGGCAGGGGAACCTGGGGCAGAAAGGTGATCTCTACCTGTTCCCAGTAAGCCCCGCGATCCACAGCGAACCAAGGACCCGCTTGAAACACCAGAGGAGCAGGTAGGTGCGTACCCGGGGGAACCTGAAAAGCCGGAGGTCCCTCGAATGTCACACACAGCTTCTCCGTGCGAGGTCCTGGCCCACCATGTCTCACCGCTCTGCCCGGTACCGGCCGTATGAAGTCCCCCAATGACCACTCCTCGTGAGATGACCCAGGAGCTCTGGAAGCCGCATCATAGCCCACTGAGGTGGCTGCAGAATGATCGCCTTGACGACCGTGCTGGACCATCAGGCGCTGTATCAGGTCCTGTCCTGATTGTACCGCAGCTACGAGCGCTTCCAAGCGCATCACGGGCTCCGCTGGTACCAGAATGCCCGTTCCGCTGGGATCCTCCGCGACCCGAGGTCGCGTCTCTGCCATGGTGTGTAGGCACGGTTCCTCCGCGGAAGGGTGCGAGGGTCGACCCGACGAAGTGGGCCGGATGTGTCCCTCCGCAGGACGTGGCATTGATGAGCCGGCTGGTGCAGGCCGGGGACGTGGTTCCAGGGAGACTAGGAAGGTAGGCTCCGGTGGTTCCAAGGAGACAAGGAAGGTAGGCTCCTCTTGGCCCGCATCCGTCGGAGGACCTAAGGGGGCCACAACCGGGGGCTCGCCCCCGGCCGGCTGTTCTGTCCTAGCCGGAGCAGCTCCCGTCGTATCCGACCGCGGTCGCCGAGACTCTCGCTCCAATTCCACCGCCGACCCCCACGTGCGCTCCCAGTGCCGATCAGCCGGGCGACGAGGTGGTGGTGACGCTCGGCGAGCAGGGCGTACCTCCGTTCCCGAGTCCGAACGGGAACGCGAGCGCGATGACGGTGAGGGCGAGCGCCGACGTGCAGGCCGGTCTGGAGCACGCCGAGAAGCTGGTTGGCTGCCCCCGCCCCAACCCGTGGACCGCGGGCGAGACCCTCGCCCAGGGGGCGCCCCCAGCCCATCGCCGGCGGTGGCGCCTCGAAACGCGTCACAGGACGATGTCCTGCGCCGCCCTCCAAGGAGCCCCCAGAAGGTGGATCCCTTGGAGGAGGACGAGGAAGAGGGCGGGAGGGTAGTCATCAGAATCGGAGTCGTCACCCTCGCTCCCATCATCCTGGTCCTCGTCGTCCATCGCCACGATGCGATCCAGGGCCTGCCGTAACGAGTACTGACCCGCGCGCATACACTTCTCGCCCCGCAACGCCCCTTCCAACGGGAGGTATCGAGGAAAGTAGTTCTCCAGATGCTTCCGCACCTCGGGTGGAATTAGGAGGAGCAACAGCCGTGGAAATGCCAGACCTGCATCCAACGTGTTCATGCACGCATGACACAGGCACTCCCGCTCATGGGTTTCCCAGTCGATACCGACCACCACGCCGTCGCGCTCGGCGGTGCGGGTCTCGATCTTGAACCCCACATTTCTTCGCACGAACCATCGAAAATCCTCCAGCTTAGCGGGGCCGACCCGCGCCAGAATGGAATCGGCGCGGAGATCTGACGGCATCTGGTTACGGCGCCGACGACGCCGCTCCACCAAGTCACCCTCCCGACCATAGTCGCGCACGAACACTCGGGGGTTAAATGTCTCCTCATTCAGCTCCTTCACTAGCTGCATCGCGCGCGCGTCCGGAGCTCCGGGTCTGGACGACGTCTCGTGCCGGCCACCACCTCCCGAGCCCCCGGCCCTTGCACCCCCTTCGGACTGCAGGCTCTCCGCGAGCTGTCTGCATCCTGTCATCCTGTTCTGGTAGAGGGGCCTCCGGGTAATCTGTCGTGTCCATGTCCACCAGATCTTCCTCACTCGATCCCCGTCTACTACCCGGATTCCTGCCTCTACGGCCTCCGCGGCGCTGGCGGAAGTCTGGCCCTGGGAAGCGCCTCCGCGGCGTCCCCCTGCACGGCCCACACACCACAAGCCAAGGCGTTAGTCGGCGTGTACCTAGTACCCGGCTCACACCTCACTCTCACCCTACACCGTTATACCGCATGTGGCCTATTAATGCAATTGGTGTGTCTTCTTGTACGCTTCCAGTAAGCGGGCGCAACCCGCTAACTCAGTAGGTGCGCCAGGAGTCCTCAGACTCATGCTGCGCGAATCGCCATCGCACACGGTACTGTCGCTGGGTCCCCCGACCTCGTTTGACATCCGGTGTCCCACGATCGCTGCCACCTCATCCTCCTGTTCCCCGTGTCCGGATTGAACTCCAACGGGGCCGGGGGATTGACCCGACCCTGAATGGTGTTCTGGTGGTACAACTTGAGCTGGTCACGATGGAAACGGTTGGACGTGAGGTTCCATGACACTGGGACGTCCACCTGGAACATGACGTCGTCAAACTTGGTGAGAACCTTGTAGGGGCCCAGGAACATGGGACGAAGCTTAGTCTTCAGCTCCTTCTCCACCTTGTGTGAGAATCGTCCGATCTGTGGGCCCTCCACCAGGACCCAATCGCCCACCTCAATGGACGGCGCCCGGTTATCCCGCTTGCCGGCTGTCCTCTCCAGATACCGCTCGGTCGCGGCGCGGTAGCCCTGGACTGCACTGTTATGAGCCTGGTGCATCCGCTGCAGCAAGCGATCAACCCCCTGGCGTGTGTCCAGCTTGACCTGATCCTCTCCCAGTCCGGGGCTCATAAGCAGGTCGGGAGGCGTGAGAGGGTGCCTGCCAGAGTTGAGGAAAAAGGGGGTAAATCCGTGGGCGGCCTGGGGGCATTGTTCAGGGAGAACTCCACCAAGCCCAGAAGTTCCTCCCAATTGCTGCCCACCGCGTCGGTGTAGTGTCGCATGGTCTCTGCACTGTGCGGTTCAACCGCTCCACCAGATGTGACGACGAACTGTGGTAGGCCGTGCCCAGCGACACCTTGGTGCCCAGCCGTTCGAAAACTCCTGCCAGAATTTGGCCGTGAAGAGCTTGTCGCGGTCGGAGATGAACTGTCGGCTGAGCCCGTGGAACCGGAACACGTGCGTCAGGTATATCTTGGCGCACTCCTCCGCAGTGAGGTCGGCCGGACACGGGGCCAAGTGACACATGCGCGTCAGGCGGTCCACGAACACCAGACCATGCTGTTGCCGCTCTTCGCCTTCTTGAACGGGCCGATGAAGTCCATCATGATAGAATCCCAAGGACCCATCGGATCAGGTAACGTCTTGGGGACGGCTTGCGAGCCCGTGTTCCTGGACTTCATGATCTGGCACGAGGGGCACTGGCGCACATATGTCTCAATATACTCCTTCATCCCTGGCCAGTAGAAATGTTTGCGGGCCCGAGGATAAGACGGTGGCTTCCTTGATGTCCGCCTAGAAGCGAATCGTGGAGCTCGTGAAGCAAGGCGGCCCTACAAAGCTCCGGGACATACAGCCGCCATTCCTCCGGCTGGACACTCACGAACAGGCGTCCATCCTGGAACTTGCAAGGGTAGGCACCCATCTGCTGGGGATGCGCCCGGATGGCTTCAAGCGCCGCTTCCTCCGTGACCGTGAAACGACTGATCATCGTCTCCAGGTCCGACGTGACTGTGAACGCGTCCGCGGCCGGGTCTGTCTCCGCACTCGCCTGGTTGACGAATTCGGAGAAGACTGTGGGCGGGCCGATCGGCTGAAGCTGAAAAATTCCCTGGGGCGGCACCACATGGCTAAGGGGCATGCGCATATGCGATCCCTCCCCCTCCCCGGGGGCGTCCACGTCCTCGTGGGCACTCGTCTCCTCCAAGAGAGGTGACAAGTCATCGCTGGTGGTGTGTCCCAGATGAAACAGGTGGCGGGCCCGGGGAGACCGTGGCTCCGCGCCGTAGGCGGTCCCCGGGGCGGCCACTGGTACGCAAGTGGTATGAAGCACATCCATGTCCTCGTAGAACCAATAGTCCGCCCGTCGCGAAAGGGCGTCTGGCACCACGTTGTCCGCGCCCTTGACGTATTGGATCTTGAATGGCGCAAACTGTGACAAGTACTCCATCCACCGCGCTTGGCGGGGCGTCAGGTTGGGCTGCACCAGGAGGTGGGTGAGCGGCCGGTGGTCGGTGTGGATCACCAGGCGGTGGGGGTCGAGATCCCCCTGCTCACTAATGGCCACCGAAAACTGGGCCCCCAGAAGATGATGACGCCACGTGTGGCAGCTGTAGACTACTGCCAGAAGCTCCTGCTGATGCACTGGGTAATTCCGCTCCGCCGGAATCATTGTGCGTGAGATATACTCGATGGGCTGAAGACCCTTGCCTTGGTCCTGCAGGAGGACACCCCCGATGGCCACCTTGCTGGCGTCCGTAGCCACGACGAAAGGAAGGGCCGGGTCCGGCAGGATAAGGACTGGTGCTGTGGTGAGGTGGCGCTTAAGCGCCTCAAAAGCCTGTTGGCACTGCTCAGCCCAAAGGAACGGGGTACCCTTCTTGAGAAGAGCGTTGATCGGGCGGCGATGGTGGCAAACCGCGGGATGAACCGTCGGTAGTAAGATGCCAATCCCAGGAAGCTGCGCACCCCTTCACGTCCGTAGGGACAGGCCATTGCTGGACGGACTCGATCTTCTCAGGGTCGGTCGCGATGCCGTCCGCGGACAAGGTATGGCCCAGAAACGGCACGCAGCGGCCGGCGCGCACCTTGGCTTTCCGCGCCGAAAGGTGCTCATCCTCCATGATCTGCAGCACGGCGTCCACATCCTCTAGGTGCTCCTCGAACGTCTTGGAGTACACCAGGATGTCGTCCAGATACGCCAGCGCGCACGTGCGCTTGTAGGTCCAGGGCGGGCGCGCCCCCTTCTGCGGGTCCGCCAGGTCCTGGGAGACCTGCGGCAAGTGGGCTGTGCCCATCACCGGACGGAGGATGTCATTCATCAGCATCTGGAAGGACGCAGGCGAATTGCACAGCCCCATTGCCGCCACCCGAAACTGATAGTGACCGAAGGGCGTAGCGAACGCGGTCTTGTGGCAGTCTTCTGGCGCGATGCGCAGCTGCCAAAACCCGTCCGCACAGTCGATGACGGTGAAACACGTGGCCCCCTGGACACGGTTGAAGATGTCGTCGATCCGCGGTAGAGGATACCGGGACTTGACGGTGATGGCGTTCAGCTTCCGGTAATCCGTCACCAGACGCCACTTGCCTCCTGGCTTGGGAACGAGCAGCACGCCCGCTGAGAAGGGGCTGTTGCTGGGTTCAATGAGCCCAGCGTCGAGCAGTGAAATGAGGATCTTCTTGAGCTCCACCAGCTCGACTGGGCCCATGCGGTACATGGGAGACACGGTAGGCCCGGAACCCTCCTGGAGCTGGACACGATGCAACACCGATCGATTGGGAGGGAACTGGGGGGTGCGATCCGCAAAAAGGGTAGTGCGCTTCTCCAGGACGGCATTGAACCGCGCCAGCTCATCCGGTGTGAATCCGGCACCAATCTCGTTAAGCAGAGCCTGAGTGCTATCCAGGTCTATGCGATACATCGCGTACTCCTTGCCCTTCCGGAGCTGGCGCGCCAGCGTCTTGCTACTCATCAGGATCTGGGACGCTGGTCGAGGCCCGTCCGCCGAGCGCTCGTGTGTAATGTTATGGACCTCCGCGGCCTGTGCCCTATACTCGCTGTCAGGGCACCAGAATGAACCATCCGGAAACCAAACTACCCGCCGGCGCACACTGATGTCCACATCCTGCTTGTCCAGCCAGTCCACTCCAATGATGATGTCGGCAGCGCCCAGCGGCGCAATAGTCGCCACCAGGTCCACCGGCGTGCCCTGCAGCACACCCTTGATGTCTGCTAGGCCCGGCGATTGGTGTCGCCGACCGTCTGAGTAGGTGACATATACTGCCGTGGTGTGAGGCCGGGGTACCAGGCCCAGCCGACGCACCAGGGCCTCGTTGATGAAGGACGTGGAGGCGCCGGTGTCGACCAGGAACTTCACGTCCATGATCGTTTTCTCCTTCAAATACGGATCAAGGACGGTGGGAGGGACCAATAACCCTCCGCTGAAAAGAAACAGATGCCGCGAATCTCCTTGAGATGCACGCGCCGCCGGTTGGGTGGACGCGTCTGCGGCCACGTTATTGACGTCTACCTCTACTCTAGTTGACTCCGCGTCTGGGCTACCATCTGATTTTTCTACCCTATCCCCTACCCCGGGACCCAAGCCCATGGGCAGGGCTACTACTCCCGAGGAGCGGTGGGACGGGAGGCCGCCTCGCCCGACCACCCGCCCTCTTCCCCCCCTCCTCCTCTTCGTCAGCCCCCTCCTCGTCGTCATACTCGTAGCCAGCCACTGCCTGCGTTTGGCCGGAAGAGGAGGACTGTCGCCGCGCCTCAATCTCGTTGACCGCACGCAACACACCCTTGGTAGAGCTGGTCGCGGGTGGTCGCGGCTGCTGGTACTGCGTCGGGACCTGTCTGGCGTGCTGCAGGCGAGCCGCACGCTCACCCGCGTTGCGGGGTCGGTCCCGAGGACCGGAGGAGTCGGGGCGGCTGCCGAAGGCCGGGCCGGAGAAACGAACACTGGGTGTCCCTTCTCCTGTCCCACGACTGGCGTTCTTGCCCCGGAGCTTGGGGCAGTCGCGCTTGAGGTGCCCCACCTCGCTGCACATGAAGCAGCGCGCCTTGCTAGCGTCGATCGCGTTGACGCCATGGTCAGTGTAGCCCTCGTCAGGGTCGTCGAGGTACTCGTCCTCCTCCTCGCCGGCGAAATCAGTGGAGTACATCTGATTCACCCGTCGCGGGGGAGCAGGTCTGAAGAAACGGCGCACTGAGGGGCACGCCCGCGAGCCACTACGTCGGCCACCTGTAGGAGATACCTCTGGATATTCAAGATGTCCCACTCTTCCCAAGGGACATCAGCATAGTGCTTGAATACCTCGTCCTGCAGCTCAGGGCAGAGTGCCTCGATGAACCTGCTCTTGTACTCGTACCAGGTCATGTCAGCCAGGTAGGCGGCGCTGGACTCGAACTTAGACAGAAACTCGCGATATGGGGTGGTCCCCTGGCGCAGCTTGCTGAAGGCCATCCGCTCGTGGAGTGTAGCATCTGGGGGCACCAGCTTGCGACGCACTCGGTCCATCAGTTCCGCCAAGGTTTGCGGGTATGACTGGGACGCGATGCTCTCACAGTTCAAGATGCTTATCACCGAGGGGTCCATACAGGAGTTAATCACTAGCAATCAGATCGCTGGTGGCCAGCTGCCAGTTGTGATGATTGCGCCAGATGGTATACTGCCGTCGCCACATGCGTCCCCATTCCTCTACCTCGCGCGGTTTCATGTCCGCGTGCAGCTTGGGTACATTCTTGAAATTGGGCATCGGTGGGGCCTTTACCGCGGCGGTGACGGGCCCACCGACGTCTACGTGGGGGATATCGCCGAAGTCGGGGGGCTGCGACCGGGGGAGAGAGCTGGATCTGGGCGGCGTACCATGAGTCCGCCGCACCTGGACGGATGAGGGGTGTTCGTACCCCGGGTCATCCAAGGCCACCCTGCTGAAGCTGAGGTTGCCAGCAGGCGCAGGCGAGGGGACCGCGCTTTGGTCAAGCACCCGTGGGCGCTGCGGTTGAGGTGCCGGGCGCTGGACTGGCGTGTGAGTCTCCTCGTCTCTGGTGGTGACACTGCTCCTGGTCTCCCCTGGGCTGGTCCGTGGTCTATGAGTACCAACGGGCGGGCCCTGCGTGACAGTTCCCTCGTCCGCCTCGTTAGTCCCTTCCAGGTCATCGAACTCGCCATCTGCCCCTGGGACCTCCCCTTCCTCGTCCGAATACCATAGCGCCGTGGGTAACAGGGACGTGCTGCCGAAGGACACTCTGCGTCTGCCCCGGTGTGGGGGCCCGGTGGAGGTCCCTGGGGCCGCCCCCGACCTGCCCAAGGATGCGTTGGCCGCCCGGTGACTGGCTGCTGATGGCGGTAGTGCAGGGTATCTTCATTCTCGTCTCTCTGCTGCTCTGGATCAGGTGGTAGCCATTGTGGTCTCGTCTGGGGTTGTTGCTGCTGCATCCGGGGTTGCTGCTGTTGCCATTGCTGCTGTGGTGACCGTTGCTGCTGCTGATGCTGCTGCTGCTGTTGCTGCTGCTGCGGTTGCTGCTGCTGCTGCTACTGCTGCTGCTGTTGCTGCTGCTGCTGTTGCTGCTGCTGTTGCTGCTGTTGCTGCTGCTGCGAGTACTCTTGGAGCCTCTCTCGGTCATTCCTGTCATCTCCCTGCCTTGTTAAGGCGTCTAGATTGTCCCCATCCGCTGGGAACCTAGGGTTCTGATCTCTGGATCGTGGGAAGCCTTCCGCAGGTCTCTCCATGACCTCACCTGTATCTGTCCCTGCTTGGACGTGCAGTGGTACCTCTATCCTCTCTGTACCGTGCTCGTGGTTGTCTACCGGTTCTACTCTGTATTCTCTAGATCTCGTTCTCTAGTCTCTTCCTCTGTATCTCTGGCGTTCCTTGTTTGGGACCGTGTTGGCATGGTGCTCGTACCGGTACCTTACACTGCAGGCAACACCTCCCCAGGAAGGAAGAGAGAGAAAGAGAGAGAGCAACCACGTGCTATAGAGCTATAACTATAGAACCTAATACTACTCCCTAGTAATGGTCTCCTCTACTGTTTGCTAGGGCCAATGGTCAGCTGAGAGAAGGTCACTGTAACTGCTGTCCCCTCCCCCTGACTGCTGAGCGTGGGTGGCTTAGAGCATTCACGTGTGGTGTGCATCCCCTCAGGCAATGGCATGTGTTCCCTAACAAACCTATCTGCATCATGATGTTATCAAACCCTTCCACTTGCACTAGAGTCTTTAGACACTATCTTGTCCTTGATGTGTTCTTCACATGCCTTCCAACTGTAAAATATGGCTGGTCTACCCTCGCCCCCATCATGGGCCACGGCATAGTAAGGAAATCCAGATTGACCACCCTTATTTATTCTGTTGCGTCTGGGCATGTTACATCATAGGCTGGCAGAGGCTTGCAAGCAGGAGAGAAAGAGGGGATCCCAGGCTACCTCTAGGTGCAGTGACCTTTACCAACACAAACGAGGGAGAAGCACAGAGTCTAACACAGCACACGCCCGAGCCTTCCGCGGAACGGGCTATACGCACACACGGAGGTAAACACCGTCAACACAGTCGGCAACAGCCAGACGGTATCCACCCCCACGACCCCTTGCAGGTCAAACAACGAATGGCCGTCTCCGCGACGTCCATGGGCACCAACGACATTTACAACCTATAGAGGGTACAACATATAACATAAACCCCCTACGCGTGCGGTCCCGGAGAGAAAGCGAGCTCGCCAGCTAGCCTTCAGCAGGCATAGCTTGTAAAGAAAGAATTCTAACTAGGGGACGTACCATCTTCGATGACGTTAATCCCTCCTGAGCTGGCCGCCACCCGGTGTCGTTGAAGGCAAGCCCTGGCCGCCACTAGGTGTCGTTGAAAACAGGAGAGCTGAACGCTATCGTTGACAGCACCTCACCACAGGACTATTGCTAGCCCCGCCGAGTATCCCAGACTGGCCGCTTGCTGCCTAGGTCGTCGTTGAATCCCTTTACGGGCTGGCCGCCGGCCTGACAGCAATCGTTGAATTCCGGAACCTCTACCTACGCCAAGCTTCGTCTTGGTATCCTAATTGGCTCACTAACCCTCTCCGCGAGAGTTAGCTAACCTTTCCAGCACATTTCCTCCGATAACCAGTGTTACGTCCCTGCCCAGACACCCTAGCCTGAGCTACGTAGCGAAAGACCCTTCTTGCCGGAATTAGGAATAATTCAAGATAGCCTAAAGTAGGTTGCGCTTCACGACGTGAGTCGTGAGATATCTGGCATCACGGCTTGATGCCAAGCTAATTAGTACACACTTATATTGGCTAGCAATACCAATTACAAATGGATAATTGCCCCGGGCTCAATGTGTAGGCGTATTCGCACTTATCATTCATTAAACCAAGAGGACGAGACTCTCGTCCTCGGACCAATTTAACCTAGGTTGGTTGCGGCGCAGATACACGCCAATTTCCCTAGAACAATCCGAGTCACTCATTCCACGTAGGATCCGGGCCGACATCGACCCTCAACTATAGGATCCACGCCTAGAACTACGGACGGACTCAGAACTGGCGCGGCGCCACGGCACCGGCCCCTAAAAGGACAACCTAGGACCAAAATAACTAGTCCAATTCACACAATAGCCAAGGTCCATAAAACCCAAGTCCAATAGACCAAACAGCCTTAGTAATTTATTCCATTGTTACGTCCGACCAAAAGGGCTGGGACGTAACAGCTAGCATACACAGGTAAATCATGCCACCTACCCAGCAATAAACATGGGTCCACAGATGACACCTTCAACCCACAGTGCTTAGTCAAGAAGTCTTCCAAGGTGAGCCTCCAAATGATGGGACTGGACCTGAGACCTTCTAGACCCTTCAGAATCAGCAGGTAGCTAGACTGGAGCTCTGCCTCCCAGGCTACAGGAACTGGCACATGAAATGGAGTAACTTTCACAATGCCACACCTGCTGAGCCACACTGGGATCACCCTTCAGAAATGCTCTCTTGAAATCTAGCAGAACTGAAGACATATCAGCACCCTGGTTCAGCATACCGACATACAGGCACAATAAAATACGCCATGTATCATGTAGCATCCCAGGTGTATACAACTCCTCGCCTAGAAGATCCCCGGTACCACGGTATTCATTAACAAGAACTGGACGCACATGGGGAATAGACACCCCCTCCACCTCCTTCCGCTTGATGACAAATCTGAGCTTCGACCGTGTACTGTATGGGGGAACTTCATTCACAGGCTGACAGCAGTCAAACTGCAACCACTCCTCTAGAGCCTTGGCAAATGCTAGCCTCCAGGCTTCAAACATCAGAGGAGAACTCATTTCCTGGACAAGCTGATCATAGCTAAGAGGAGAATGAGCAGCCAGTGATCTCTTAGTAATACCAATACTGCTAGGATGAAGAGCAGCTGGCATCACAAGACTGGAAGCCACAGGAATCTGATCCTCAGGCCACTGCACATTCTTGATCGCTTTCACAGAATTAAATACACTGGTAAGGGAGGTTTTGAAATTGACCAAGGGTATGCTACCCCAGCCAAACTTTCTCAGCTTATCAGATGCCACAACAGTTCTAGGAGAGCTCAGAAAATTTTGACCCAAGATGATAGGGCCATCATAATCTTCAAGCACAAGAAATGTGACATCCTCACCCATGAAGGGTACCAGCACCTCTCCCAATACCATAATGTGTGTCCTGCCACTAAAGTCAGGCACCCAAGCACAACTAGGCGAAAGCACCTGCCGTTGACCTGTATGTTGAGATCCCATAACAGAAACCTCAGCATTGGTATCTACCTCTACTGTAGGACAGCATCCTCGGACTCCTCCAACTGGCTGAGCTTGGACACCCGAGGTCCTTGCTTGGCTTTTTGCATAGCCAGCACCACATCTTTCAGGCCCACTCCTCTATGCTTAGTGAGGCTAGAGGAGACCACATCTGCCTGTCCTAAGGATGGAGAGTTAACCGATCCAGGGGTCTGGCCAGGACTTACCCGGGGATTACTTCCAGCTTGAACGTGATGATCAGGGATGACGTCATGACCAACTGGCAAGGTTGTCACATCAGGAGATACTGCCTCTGCTTCAGCACCCCTTAGACGTACATATGACCACGACAGACGGTGCACATTCTGGGGAGGATCCTCCATCTTCACCCAGCACTTGTGCCCAGCTAGTTCCACCCTGGTCACTACTCCAGGGTGCCAGCTACCACGCTTGCCTGCAAGCTTGGGCTCTTTCCACACAATTTCCCTCTGGCCAACAACAGGTTTCAGAACACTCCAGCCCTTGTCTTTCTGCCTCAACTTGGCAAACTTGAAGATAAGGCTATCTTTCCAGGCTTGCTCAACCTCAGTAGGGAGCTCCCGAAGATGCAATGATAATGGAGTCACAGGGACCTCTCCAACATACATGGATGCCCTGACATTTAATCTGTCCTCAACTGACCTCAACCAGGCCGTCTTGATAATAGCTGGAACCAATCTGGGAATCTTCTTCTCCGTCAGCAGAATAGTCTTGAGCTCTCTGATTGTCCTCTCCACCACGCCTTGACTGCCATGGGACTCCCTGTTAGGGATATTATATCCACCTGGCCACAATATATCCCAGCCTGATTTCTATCTTGTTGGATTTATTCCATATGGACTGGGAATTTGATAGCTATGATAAGCTAGATGAATCGGGCTCAATGAGCTGATCAATATCCATGTGCCATAGTCCTATACTTGGACATGGATGACTTGTACCCTGAGTCAGCCTAGTAGCATCACGTATTTGATTGACAAGTGGTGCTATGGCCTATTGGACAAGTGTTTGGTCCATGAGCTGACAAGTGTTGGCAGCTCATGATGACACATGTTATGACTTACATGATGACAAGTGGGTAGACTCATTGCATGACACTTGTCACTCCAAGGAAAAGAGATGTGTCACTTTATTGATTATGTTATGTGGCACATTATTATGTAGACACTTGGCATCTAGCTATTATGCCAGCTCTTTGGATCATGTCTAGAATGTTCTAGGAATGTTCTAAGAATATGCCAGGAATATTCCTGGAATATACTGAGAATATGCTGGGAGTATGCTAGGAATATGCTAGGATGTTTCTACAAGCTTCTGTGATGATGTCATTGCTGATGTCATCCTTCCTAGCCTAAAAGGTATAAAAGGAAACTGCCCCCTAAGGGCAGGTACCTCCATTTAACCTCTATTGTACCTCCATTCAAACTCTTTTCCTAATCTCTAAGCCTATGAAATAAAACTCTTTTTCTGGTCTCTCTTCCATTGTCTTCAAGCTCAGTCTTTCATCACCTGCAAGGTGAAAGGGTAGCAAGGCCAAGCACAAGGCATTGTGTAAAACCCATTAGTTTCCTCTACTTTTCCAACACTCCCTGTGTACAACAAATAACTCAGGGAGGTCTTCATGCCCCATGCAGCACTCAAATTCTAAATCACACTGCAGCTGGATCACTGGTTTCATTCTGCGGGTTTCATCCAGGATCTGATAGCCTGGAGCCCAGCCACCAAACATGGCTTAGACTTGTCTTGCAACAGCTCCAGCACCTTGTACTTGGTGTATCTGTCAACACCAACCAACAAAATCAGTTTCCTGATTTCTTGGATATCACATTGTACATATCCAGGCTGCAACACAGGTTGTCTGACATGAGACTTCTTAGGCTTGGGAGCAACCAGCCTACAGGAACAAGCCTCAGCAACCTGCTTTACTGCATTAAACAAAGATGTCCCTCCCAGCCTCCTTGCAAACTGGAGTGCCTGGGCAGCATGACCAAACATGTGATGCAATCTCAATGCAATATTGGACACAATAGACATTTTATTAAATACAGGTGAGGTGCTTGGAACAGCACTCTCACTTACAACCAAGCTCCCCATTGCATCATTCAGGCCATCAGCCTCATCCTCCTCCTCTAAAGGAGCCTCCTGCCCTAAGGCAGGACTTCCACGCTCCAACATTGAAGGAGTACGCAAACTACCTCCAAGAGCCATGTGGGAACGTTGTTGCCTTGTGGTAACTGCTTTCACCACGGTGACGTGGGAAGACCCATGCAGTCACTACCCCATTGTGTTCTTCCTCCATGGATGCACCCTCAACCTGTGCAGGGAGACTCTCAACCTCAAGTGGGAGACTCTCAACCTGTGCAGGGAGCAAATCAACTTCATCCAGAGTAATGGGGGGGTCACTGTTAGCCCCCTCCCTGGCGGACCCTAGCAAGCCCAGGGAAGGCTGAGCCTGTCAGGTTGGGTTGTTATACCCTCCTTGGCCCCTTTACTTACGCCAGCGAGGGCAGTCCTTACGGATGTGGCCCTGCTGGTGGCAGAAATAGCGTGTGATACGAGGTGTCCCCACCCCAGGTGGTCCCCGCTGGGACCCCACCCTGTTGAAATCAAATCTGGGACGCTGAGCCGCTGGCTGCTCCTGGGAAGGACCTCCACGACGCTTGAAGCCACTGAAGCCATTGTTGGCCTGGAAGCCCCCACGCTTGGAAGGTCCTGACCTTGGTGGGCCATAACCGTTGGAGGGCTGCAGTTAGATTGCGACGGGATATATTGCTTGAAGACACAGTGAATGCAATGAGCAGTGAATGCTTGGTTCATTAGAAAATAGGTTTACCCTTTATCAACGTTCCTCTCACCGGCTGCGCCGCCAGTGACCGTTGGGTGCAGACCGTTGGCCCGAGGCCACACGATGACAGGTAGCAGTCTAGTCACTGCATCGTGCGATCACAGATCAATGCACGCTGCAGTACGGTCCCTATCTAGGATACTCTAGTACCGTCCAATGACAGGACACTACGTATACTGGGTACTGACATCTGTCACGTACCTCAGTACCCAAAGTACCTATCTAGGGAAACGTATGCGACTCGACTAGCATTCCTATCTGCATAGCCCACGTGGTATTTATATTCACATACCAACGTAGGTTTACAAGGCTTATTCATACGTTGTATTCACAATGCCTTTGAGACTTAGTCTACAGCAAAGCATGGAGACTAACTCCAGTATTGTTTTATTAATTATTTCTTAATGCAGGTCTGCACCCCCAACATTATTGTTATTGTTTTTAAGTTGATTAGGGGTACAAAAGAGACATGGCTGGTTGAGCCAAGTTGGTGACAGCTGGCTGTTCTGGCCAGGTGTTATATTGCACATTAAATAAGGTGTACACAGCTGGCTGGTTCTAACTTTTTTGTATCTAACTTGAATTTTATTTGCTACCATGGCTATCACGAACAAGAATGTCGCTAAGAAGCTTACCTACAACGAGGATGATGATGGGCAGGATAGGCGGATGCCCAAAGACAACAACCAGAAGCCGGCTGGCGATGCGGCCATTTCCAAGAAAAAGAAAAAGAACAAAAAGACTCACAATGTTTGCCAGGACGAGGGGACGGCGGCTGCAAAGCCGACCGACCTACCCCCCTCCCCTGAGAAGCCGGAGGCCGAGACGGCTCCCCCCCGGGGGACCGGCTTACCCTCGACTCCGGCGGCTGCCCCAGCCGCAACCACGGCTGGAGCGGCCATGGCTGCGGAGCCCTCGGTGGTAAACCCCACTGAGGCTCCCCAGTTCGGCCCTCCGTTGCCAACTATTCGGGAGCTTCTGCCCCGTCAGACGGCTTCGGTGGCGCCGGACGGGGCGATCACGTTTCGCCCCGCCACATCTGATATTCGTGTTCCCTTCGCTCAGGGACACAACCACATTGAGCTTCAGTTTGGGCGACCATCGTCCCTTCTTCGCAAGAAGAAGGACATGGAAAGCATTAAGCTCGCACGGGTGGTGCGTAAACCCGTGGAGCCCATCGGAGGACAACCAATGTCCGACGATGAGGTCTCCGACACTGCCAGTCTCCCCGATGGGGAGACTGAGATCACTCTTACCCCAGCGCTCCTGGCGGTCGAGCAGGCCGCGCTGGTGGCTAATGAAGAACGCCGAGCGAGGCAGCGAGACCGGGAGGTCCGTCGAGAGGCGGCTTTTCGGCTCGCCGCTAAGCGGCAAGAATATGAGGAGGAGGCCGCCCGTCGTCTGGCCACCCACCAGGCGATGGCGGATGCGTACCGCGAGGCCACTCAGCGGCTACGCGACCTCCTCAAAAATGCTGACTATCCGATGGACTATTCGGATGGTCAAGACCTGGCCGAGCTTGCTCGGTCAGCACATTTTAAAGCAATGTCCTCCATAACCCAAGCCAGGGTCACGGAGGCCATCTTGGCCAAGCATGGGGTGGTAGCTGAAGAAGCCCCCCCGCTGGAAACCACCAGCAAGAAACCCTCTCCTCCCCAACCCTTGCAGTACAAGGAGGGCCTGCTGGCCCTGGGCCCGAGGAAGGGCAAAGAGGCGGACTGTCCTGTCCGGCCTGCTATGATAATGGGAGACCCACTCCCTGACATTCCCGAGGATGAGGCTGCCTTTCAGGCGGCCCTCCGGGAGCATGAGGTACGCAAGGAGATGAAGCGTCTCATGCGGGAGGAGGCAGCGAGGAGAGCGGCGGCAGACACCCCTGCCCGCCCCTCCACCGCTGGGGCTGGACCCAGTGGGGTTCCCCGGACCCCCCGGACTCCCCCGGGCCACCACGGCCCCCCCTCCCCCTCCCCCACCACCCCAGGTTCGCCCTGTGGGTTGGGGCCCCCTCCCCAACCAGGGGGGGTGGCCAGGACCCCAGGAGGCCCTGGGGGGAGGTCAAGAGGTGCCTAGGGCACCCACCCAACCTGCTGAGGCCCCCCCAAGGACGGGGGATATCCAGGAACAGCTCGCCATTCTCCAGGCTCAGCTGGCCTCGTTGCAAGACCAGCAGTTAACAGCTAACCAGCTGCAAACTGTCGAGGGCCTGCGCGCCCTGATGTCGCGGTATGAGCGGGGGACCATCAACCTGGACCCCACCCGCCTGCAACAAGCAACCGACGTCTTCTTGAGGGCCAACCCCCCTCTCACAGGTGTGTTTAACCCTCATAAAAAGGAATCCAAAATCAATATTGCTGGCTTGCCTGAGGGTCACACTGTTGAACAAGCTAAACAATTTGTCTTTGCTCTGGAGTATGGGATGGAAGGCCTCAACCTTAGACATCAGTTTAAGGCTCTCAGGGCCTCATCCACATTCCATCAATCATCTCCTGCAATTAGAGCATTGATTCAAACCTATCAGGAACGCACCCTGACACCTGAAGCAGCCATTGAACAGTGGCCTACCTTTATCACTGATCTGAAACAGCTAGTGCTTACCAATAACCACATGGAAGCAGTAGAACGTTTCAATTGGCTTGCTGCATATAAGGTGAACAAGAATAACCTTTCTGGGGATGCAAAAACATACAGGGTAATGATAGAGAAAGACCTTGAGCTTCTCAAGCTCCAACCAAGGTATCTCATCCACACCTGGCTAACAAAAGCTAATTTGCAACCTTCTGTCCTGGCTACCCTGCTTACAGGCCTCAAGTCCCTCTGGGACAACTTCAGAGCTGCCATGCTCTATATCGAGGAGGCAGTGGACCCCCTGAGTTAAACTTTCTTAGCACACGCAATGTGAAGGATATGGTTGCAATGCAGCAATGTGTGAATATGGTTGGAAACGGAGCTTTGTTAAATCGGATAATGTTTACAGCGCTCACACACTTGAGGCTTGTACACGCGCTTGCCAAGTCAAGGCACAACACGTGAGGCGGGCTCGCAAGAGATGCCCATTTGGCACTGGCCTATTGTTTATATACTTGTGCACTGTGCTTGCTAGTCCTGAGCAGCCTAGGAGGCCTGCTCAGTAATAACACCCCCGGTACAGTATTCACTACCTGTACAGCGCCCAGTTCCTATACAGTAGGTCTGCCATACAGGCACAGTGACCACAGAGTACAGTCACCACAGTGATTATTGCATCTGCACCTAGAAGTCCAGGACTAAGCCTGCGGTACCAACAGACCACAGGTTAAGGTTCCTATTTCCTGCGTACGACGTATTAATCCAATACCGTCGTAGGTACAGCACCTAATTCCTGTCAGCCCAGGAATTACTGTCGACCCCATATGTCGTCGGCAAATATTCACGTCCGACTTAGAAGAACAGCCGGCTCGCGCTCGCGCGCGACCGGGAAGTCGGAACGCCATAACTTTCTTGATACTTGTCGGAATGAACTCGTTCCGGTGCCGCTGGAATCGCAGAGATATGCCGAATCAGGATCACGCCAATGCGCTTGGCGTTAACTCCAATCCTTTCTTTTCTTGAGCTGTAGCAGCTCACACAAGTCTACATACAAACACACACAATGGGTACTGGATATCCTCCCCAGACTACAAGTCACAACCCGCTGGGCATGACAGTCAGCTTGGATTCCTTATTATATGTACATAGCACCCATACTGGCTCAGGAGCACAAACAAATTACAATGAGTCCCTATCCCTTCACGGGAGGCTCGTTGTGTTACCCATGTACAAGAGGTTGGCCAACTGTGGCAGCCCATAGGTGTTCAGCTAAGAACTTGAGAAGTATGTACAACCTTCAGGACCTTAGGCGAAACCCCACAGATCACCCACAACAGCTCATCAGAAAACATTGCTGACCCCCAGACGGGAGTCGGCGCCGGTCTGCTGCCCCTTATCGAACCAGACACAACATCTACGCGAAGCACATGCAAAACACAAGCTCCCATACTCGTTCCAACCGTGGAAAATCAGGGGACCTGTCGCCACCTCACCAGCATGGTGGATGGGTCAGCCAGTCCGTGAAACTCCGCCTTAAGACGGCACCAGGGAATCGAACCCCGCCCACAAACCACAGATCTGGGGAAACCTCAGACTGAGATGAAAACCCCAGATAGACATCTCTCCATCAGAGACAATGTCAGACATTCCCACACCAGAGACATGTCTCACCCCTCAAGGTGTGCTCAGGATTATGTACAATCAAGCTCCCAGCCTGATATCCAGAGACTTAAGCACCCAGCTCTCAGCTTTTAGACAGATAGACCGACTTGACAGTCAGCATTCATGAGCTTCCTCAGTACATTGTACTGGGCTGGGGCCTTGTGTGGCAGCTTTGTCAATGCATCAGCAGGGTTCTCCTCGCCAGGGATATGCTTCAAGTCAACCAAACTGGCCAACTCCTTCAGCAACAAATAATCCAGGTCCCGGCTCCTGGCCAGCTGCTTGTGAACAAACTGGACCATACCCATGCTGTCTGTTAGCAACAACGTCTCCATCTGCAAGGTCCAAGGGGTAACTGAAGCCAGCTCCAGCATTAACTCCTTTATGTACAGGCTGGACTGGATCCCCTCGCATATGGCCCTGCATTCTGCCACATCTGAACTGATACAGACCCTCTTCTGCAGTCTGCTGTACCAGCTGAACAAACTTGCCCTGCTCTGATAAAAAGCAAACAGAGCAGCAGATCTCCCCCTGACCTTGGTAACCTGGCGAGCATCCATGGAACTGTCAACAAAGATCTCCAAGGTGATAGGCTGGGTAAAGTCAATCCCAGACAAAATCAGATCAGGGGTACTCTCCACCAACCGGGCTATGACTCGAGGCTTCTCATCCTCAAGCACCTCATCAGGCATTCTGCTATGGACCATCAAAGACGGACCACAGATGCTGGCAAACCAGGCCCACATGCCTCTCAACTCAGGTCCTGCAGCCTGGGTGATCTTCTCTGGCAAGGCCTTCACAATGGTCTGTTTATAATCTCCTCCAGCCTGAAGCCTGATACTCCACTCCCCGTCCCTCCTGAACAGGGTAGCCTGCATTCCACAGAACACTACAGGCTTGTTGGGCTCCTGCCACAGCTCCTTGCCCAGTGAAAACTTGCCACTGATGACAGGAATAAACTTCTTCAGCCAGGTCGTGGGGGCTAGCAAATGCAGATCATCTCCATGCAAACTAGCATACACTGGCAGACCCTCCCATTGGGCCAGCAGCAAACAGGGATCAACTGAAGACACTCTCAAGCCACACTCACTGATCAGAGCTTCCTGCAGCGTGAGTCTCCAGATGATTGGGCTCGACCTGAGTCCTTCCAGGCCCTTCAGAATAACCAGGAATTGTTGATGCAGCTCCAGCTTCCAGATGGCAGGCACCTCAACACAGTAAGGCTCATCCTGCTTCCACACCCTCCTGGCCACTTCTGGATCAGATTTTAAAAATGCCCTCTTGAAGTCCAGCAGCACTGATGACATAGCTGCTCCCCTGTTCAGCAACCCCACGTAGAGACATAGCAAAATTCTCCATGTGTCGTGTAGCATCCCTGGCGTGTATAGCTCCTCTCCTGGCAGACTCCCCGTGCCGTGATACTCATTCAGGACAGGCCTGACATGGGGCACTGATACCTCATCCACAACCTTCCTCTTCAGCACAAATCTCAAAGCAAGCTTCCTTGATGCTGGGGGACGTCTGTCTGTTGGTGCAGCACACTCAAACTGCAACCACTCCTCCAATGCCTTGGAGAAGGCGAGCTTCCAAGCCTCAAACAAAGTAGGCGAGCTCATCTCTTGGACCAGCTGGTCATATGTCAAAGGAGAGTGTGCAGCAAGGCTCCTGTGAGTTATGCCAATACTGCTGGGGTGCAACACAGCTGGAATCACCAAACTGGCCGCTGGGGGCACCTCCCCTTCATCCCATTTTACACCCTTGACCGGCTTGGCCCTGCACCTGACTGGAAATGTTGTCCTGAAATTTTCTAGGGGAATCATCCCCCAGCCATCTCTTCTCAGAGCTGTAGCTCTGATAGAAATCCCAGGATTGCCCAGAAAATTCTGACCCAAAATCACAGGGCCATCATAGTCCTCTAGGACAAGGAAGGTCACATCCACACCCATGACAGGGGCAGTAACCTCTCCCAACACCCTTAGATGCGTCCTACCACTGAAATCAGACACCCAGGGGCAACTTGGTTCTCCGACCAGCAGTTCTCCTGTATGCTGAGGTCCCATGACAGAAACCTGTGCATTGGTATCTATCTCCATGGCAGCTACCTCAGGTTCATCCAACTGGACAAGCTTGGACACCTTAGGCTCCTTCTTGGCTCTTTGCAAAGCCTGTACAATATCTGATAGACGCACACCCCTAGGCCTGGTGTCGGGCCGTTCCGGAGGTGCAGCCTGTCCGCCTGCTTGCCCAACCACCGTATGTGAAGGTACCCCAGGGGCCGGGCCAGGGTCACCCTGAGGGCTCGATACAGCTGTAGCACCCTGATCAGGAAGCTCCACGTCACCCCCGCCTTGTACACCAGCGGGCACCTGGAAGAGGTCTCCTTGATTACCTCCCCGGGGACGGATCTTTGACCAGGACAGACGGTGCACTGCTTGGGAGCCATCAATGGCCACCCAGCACTTATGGCCAGCGGCTTCTACTCGGGTCACCACCCCATCATGCCAGCTGCCACGTTTCCCTGGAAAGCTTGGTTCCTTCCACACAACAACCTGTTGTCCAACGTTAGGTTCTAGGACACTCCAGCCCTTGTCTTTCTGCCTCAGCTTGAGGAACTTGGCCTCTAGCTTCTCCTTCCATGCCTGCTCAGCATCAGCTGGCAGCATCCTGGTATGCAGCATAAGAGGATTGATGGCAATGTCACCAAAGAACATGGGAGTCCTCAGGTTCAGCCTGTCCTCCACAGAACGTAGCCATGCAGATGTCACAATGGCAGATGACGTCCTTGGAATCCTCTCCACCAGCAGCACAGTCTTGATCTCTTGGATGGCTCTCTCCACCACCCCTTGCTGGCCGTGGCTCTCCCTGGGTGTAATCAGCAACTCTGGAAACTCTGGCAGGTTCTCACAGCACTCAAACTGAATGTCACACTGCAACAACTCCAACCCAGGGTACCTGCTCCTTGTCAACTTCAGAGCAGCAATCAATGTAGGCTTCTCCATGTCAGGCAGGATCTCTAGGGTCTTGTACTTGGTATATCTGTCCACTGCCACCAGCAGCTTCAAACCCCTGATTCTCTGAATATCTACCTGCACATGGCCTGGCTGCAAAATAGGAGTCCTGGCATGAGACTGCTTGGGCTTTCTAGCAACTAGCCTGCACTTGCAAGCTTGAGCAACCTGTTGGCAGATGGAGTACAACTCACTTCCTCCCAGCCGTCTAGCAACTTGCAAAGACTGAGCTGCATGGCCAAACATGGTATGCAACCTTGAGGCAATGTCATACAAGAGAGAAAACCTTTTATTGTCATTATTAGCACTCAAGGTATGTACAGATCCCTTATGTACAGGAGGCACCAGGGTCGTGCCTGTCAGACTGTCTCCAGCCCTATCCTCATCCTGACCATCCTGTGCCAGTCCTGCACGGTCAGAATGCTTCTGAGATCCACCTGGGTCCACATCACCAGGTCCTACCTCAGGCTCAGCACCGCCATGGCGGGCACGTTGGCGAGTAACCACTGCAGCTACAGCTGGCATACTCTCTGTGGTAACCAAGCTTGCCCCATCGTGTCCAATAGGCTCTTTCACTAGAGCATGGGGCTGCCCCTCACTGCTGTCACTAGCAGCTTCATTACACACCCCTGGGGGCACCCTCCAGGGTTCAGGGATGTGTGCAGGCTCAAGTCAATGATCAGCAGCCTTGCCCTTGCCCTTGTCCTGGGATGGACCAGCCTTGTCCTTGCTGCCACCCTGAGCTGGCTTGCTCTGACCTTCCTGCCTCAGGTACGAGGGACACTCATTCCTGAAGTGACCCTTCCCCTGGCAGAAATAACATTCCACCTGACTGATGTCCCGTGAGGTCCCACTGCTGGGCCCAGCCTTGGGAGGACCACCCACCCTCTTGAAGTCAAACTGGGACTGTGGATGTCCCGACTTCGGCGGGGTCCCCCGTCCAGCCCTTCTGTCACGCCCCCTCCTGGACCTTCCTCGACCCCTTGAAGAGGTCTCAGGCCCTCTCGAGGCGCTGGGCCCCCGTGGCCCGATCCCCTCATGGACTTAACCGTGGGTTCAGTGGCCTCCTCATCACCCTGACGAGGGCGCTTACCACCCACGTACTTGCCGCTGAAACACTCATACAACTGGTCCGTCATGGCTGCCCAGCCATGGACCTGTCGCATGTGGATGGTCACATTATCCATGGTGACCGGATCCAGCTGCAGCGACTTGAGAAAGTCGCCCATGGCCATCCGATCTGCGACGAAGAAGCCCTTGGCCATGGCGTCCTCCCTCAGCTTGACGAAGTCTTCAAAGGCGTGGACCACTAGTTGCCCCTTGATGGGCTTGTAGTCCAGGTATTCTTGCTTCAGGTGGGACCCATCTATGGTCCTCTTGTCACTCAGGAACGACCTGAGTCGCGTCATAAACGCCGTCCAGGTGTCCCCCGCCGCGTGTCGCTCCCGAACAAACTTGAACAGCCGCCTCGCCGACTGCCGTATGTAGGCACTAGACGCCAGGATGCGAAGCTTGTCACCGTTGTATATCTCCGTGTACAAGTTCATGTCCTCTAACATCCTCTCAGCATCCCGGGGCTGCCAATTGTCCTTGATGGACTGAAACTGGCCTAGCACCGCGTACCCCTCAGCAACAGTTGGTCGCTTAGGCGCCGCTTGATCTGCGGCTGGCGCGTGCTGCCCGCCCTGCGATCCTTGGCTCTGATTATCTGGCACCTCAGCCTGGTCTCCCAGCGCCTGGCCGTCCCCGCGTCCATCGCGTCCACCGCGTCCATCGCGTCCATCTCGTCCATCCATCCCAGCGCCGCGCCGTCCGAAGCCCATAAAGCCCGCTGGTTGGTTGATAGCTCCATCCTCCATGATGGCCTCTGTTCAGATCTGCTACAGCCAGCCAAGTGGCCAAGCAGCAATTAAAGCAATATAAGCTACTGAACAAGAAAGGAAAGTGCCAAGTGTTACCACTCAGGCAAGACCACCACGGCTGGCCCCAGGCGCGTCCTGGTTCTCCTTGTCGCTGTCGTCGTCGCTGTCGCTCACCACAATCAGCTCTGGTACCCTGCTACCTGCTGCGCCGTCGTCGACCCGCTGTCGGCCCGCGATGACTGAATCGTCACCGTTGGTAAAGTAGCCAGGTGATAACCCGTCGTTGGTACCTCGCGGATTGTACGTTGGCACCTCGTGGTCGCCAAGTGTCTCGTCGCCTAGCCCAGCGACACCCAGTTACGTTAAATAGTGCCGGAACCTTTTGCCGCCTGAGGCAAATCGGTCCGTAACACTATTTTGCCCGGAATAACCACTTCCGAGCACCCAAGTTAATTCGGCCGAATTAACTTGGGTGCTCGGAAGTGGTTATTCCGGGCAAAATAGTGTTACGGACCGATTTGCCTCAGGCGACAAAAGGTTCCGGCACTATTTAACGTAACTAAAACCTGGCCTCGTGGAGGGGGGACGAAGAGCCCGAGACATCCGCCTAGGCCGCTGAGCACGCACCACTAAATGCGCCGGAGCTGCCTCAGTGAGGATTCGAACCCCTGACCTCCAAGGTGCACAGGTTTTAGTTACGTTAAATAGTGCCGGAACCTTTTGCCGCCTGAGGCAAATCGGTCCGTAACACTATTTTGCCCGGAATAACCACTTCCGAGCACCCAAGTTAATTCGGCCGAATTAACTTGGGTGCTCGGAAGTGGTTATTCCGGGCAAAATAGTGTTCCGGCCCGATTTGCCTCAGGCGGCAAAAGGTTCCGGCATTATTTAACGTAACTAAAACCTGTGCACCTTGGAGGTCAGGGGTTCGAATCCTCACTGAGGCAGCTCCGGCGCATTTAGTGGTGCGTGCTCAGCGGCCTAGGCGGATGTCTCGGGCTCTTCGTCCCCCTCCACGAGGCCAGGTTTTAGTTACGTTAAATAGTGCCGGAACCTTTTGCCGCCTGAGGCAAATCGGGCCGGAACACTATTTTGCCCGGAATAACCACTTCCGAGCACCCAAGTTAATTCGGCCGAATTAACTTGGGTGCTCGGAAGTGGTTATTCCGGGCAAAATAGTGTTCCGGCCCGATTTGCCTCAGGCGGCAAAAGGTTCCGGCACTATTTAACGTAACTCACCCCCTGCTCCTACCTCAAGGTCACTATCGTACCCAAGAGGTGCAAACTCCTCCCAACGCGTCACACGAACGCGAAGGGGCGGGGGCAGCTCCTGAAAAGGAACTCTTACTCGCTCTGGAAACCTGCCGACTCTTGTCGCGCGCTGTCCTCCGGCGATGGCTTCCGCTGTCGCCCCGACCTCTGCAAGCCGCCTGTGATGCTCCGCTCCGCGTCGTTCACGCCTAACTGGCCCCGCTGCAACACCCTCGTCGCCGATGCCGCCTGCGAAAGCACGTGGTACTCCCGCGCCCGCTACTGTCGGTACAAACTCGTGTCGCCCTGCGCCAGCTGCTTCCGCAACCTCGCCTCGCCTTGCCGCCAACTCCGTCCGCACTCGCTCTGCTACTGCAGTAATCACCGTCTGGATGCCGACCAACCCGTGAAGCTCCTGCTCAAGGTCGTCGATGCTCCGGTGCTCCGGAATGACGATGGTTTGTACGTGTCGCAGAATTCGCTCCCAGTCTTCGACCTGGTCGTCGACGAATTGCACGAAGCTGCGATTTACAGGCGGACGATCACCGGACGAGCTCCTCTCGTCGTCAACGCTGCACACCGCAACCGGCAACGACCCTCCTGGCCGTTCCGCTGAGACTGGCTTGTAATTTGAGTTAAACTTTCTTAGCACACGCAATGTGAAGGATATGGTTGCAATGCAGCAATGTGTGAATATGGTTGGAAACGGAGCTTTGTTAAATCGGATAATGTTTACAGCGCTCACACACTTGAGGCTTGTACACGCGCTTGCCAAGTCAAGGCACAACACGTGAGGCGGGCTCGCAAGAGATGCCCATTTGGCACTGGCCTATTGTTTATATACTTGTGCACTGTGCTTGCTAGTCCTGAGCAGCCTAGGAGGCCTGCTCAGTAATAACACCCCCGGTACAGTATTCACTACCTGTACAGCGCCCAGTTCCTATACAGTAGGTCTGCCATACAGGCACAGTGACCACAGAGTACAGTCACCACAGTGATTATTGCATCTGCACCTAGAAGTCCAGGACTAAGCCTGCGGTACCAACAGACCACAGGTTAAGGTTCCTATTTCCTGCGTACGACGTATTAATCCAATACCGTCGTAGGTACAGCACCTAATTCCTGTCAGCCCAGGAATTACTGTCGACCCCATATGTCGTCGGCAAATATTCACGTCCGACTTAGAAGAACAGCCGGCTCGCGCTCGCGCGCGACCGGGAAGTCGGAACGCCATAACTTTCTTGATACTTGTCGGAATGAACTCGTTCCGGTGCCGCTGGAATCGCAGAGATATGCCGAATCAGGATCACGCCAATGCGCTTGGCGTTAACTCCCTGGGTACTGGCAACCCCCAGGCCCAGGACCCCAAGGTCCAGGGTGTCCAAGGCCACAAGCGCAAGGGGGGGGCCAGCCAGGGGGGGGCACCCAAGACCCACAAGTCCTCCCACCAAGGGGGCAGTGGCTCTCAGGGGCGTGGCAACACGTGGCACCGTGTGCCCCTGCATGGCAACCCCAACAACAACAACAACAACAATAACAACAACAGGTCCCAGCAGGGCAATAACAACAACAGGTCCCAGCAGGGCCAAAACAACAACAACAACAGGTCCCAGCAGGGCCAGAACCGGCCCCAGCAGGGAAATAACAACAACAACAACAACAACAACAACAACAACCAACCTGGAAACCCTGGCCCACGGTGCCTGAGGTGCTTCCAGAGGGGGCATGACAGGAACCACTGCCCCAACAACGACTCCCTGGACACCAACGTGGATCTCTGCCCGGGTTGCTGGCACGCACGTCATCCCCTGGGACCTCCAGGCAGCCGGTGCAACAGGACTCGCTACCAAAAACAATGTGAGTTCTCTCACCTTGCTTACTCTGAGGATGATGATCTCATTACCATTGGGGATGGCAGCCAGGGCATAATTGATTTTGAGGCAGCAACCTTACTGTCCTCCCAACACCCTGTACTGGAACCTTACATAAAAGCACTAACCCCTACTGTTGACAACTCCATAGATATCAAGGAGCTTGCTCATCAGCTGCACCTAGCCATGGGTCATGAAACAGTGGCTGAGGAACTGGCCAGACGGCTGGGGGGTAGTAGCATGGGAAAACAACTCAGGAATGCAGTAAAACTGGCTAGACAACACTGTCAAGAATGTCAGTTCAATAGCCCCAAACCTCAAAAATGGCATACTGCAACTCCTTCCACCACTAGGGGCATGATAGTGGGGGATGTGATGCACATCAACAAAGATGTCCAACCCTACCTGATCCTAAAAGACTCATGGTCCAGGTTCACAGTAATGGAACCCCTACCTGGCATGTCTGCAGGGCAGCTACGTGTTGCACTCATGATTGCTTTACCCAGATTCTACCCAGTTGACAGAATTTTGCTTGATCAACAATTTTCTTGTCTGACTGACCTGGAAGGGTGTGAAGCAATAGAGATTGCTGGGCTGGAAGATCATGAGGGTCAGGGGGTCATTGAAAGAACCATCAGATCTGTCAAAACCCTACTAGCCAAAAATCCTTCCAAGGATGCTACTTCAGGGGTCTATTGTGACAGGGCACTCTGGTGTCATGAAATGTGCACAACCCTAAACATGAGACCTGTCTTACATGCCCAGTGGGGTGAAGTAATCCCAGCAGGCCTGCAGGCAGGTGTATATCCCCCAGAGGTGATAGCACTGTACAACACTGCACGTGCACAAAGTTACCTCAGCAAAACTGGCAGAAAAAGATAAAACCCATTCCAGGCCAGTATTCCAAAAAGGTGATCAAGTTCTCTACTACAATGAAAACAGCTTTGGTAAGGTTGGAACTTGGCTAGGTCCAGTTACCATCCGTGGATTTACCAAAAACAGCAAGACCGTGGAGGTCAAGCACAATATCAATGGGAAGCGTCACAGGGTGAGCTGTCATAGAATTAAGAAGTATTATTCTCCCATGGCAGACGTGCCTGGGGAAGAGTCTTTAAGCATGGACTCACTACTTCTATCTGGCAACTCCAGCATGCCCAGCAGTAGCCCTGAGCCACCAATTACTGCTGTTGACAGCACCACAACACCCTCTGTGAACCCTTCCACCCTCAGTGAAGCCAGGCCCACTTCACAACCTGGGGATTGCTTAACCAGGCACGAGGTAGCTGGGTTGGAAGCATTAGCTCAGCCCCAAGGCACGAACCTGTCTGCCAAACCTCCCGCTCTGAGGTCCAAATTGGCAGTCGCCTTGCAAGCACTACACAGGTCACATAAGCAACAAGCTGCTGTGGCCGCAGGGTTGGCAAAAGTCTCAGCTGTGTGCACTAGTCAGGACCCCTGGACCCTGGCAATAGACACTCAGGCACAGGTCAGTGTGATCAGTGCACAAGCCATCCCTGGTCTTGAGATTGCACCTTCATTTTGGGCACGGGTGCAGGATTTCTCAGGCCAAAGCTCACTGGATGTAGTGGGACAAGTGATGCTCCCTATACTTGGTATTCAGACACCCTTCCAGGTGGTGGAGGGGTACTCTGGTAACACCTTGTTGGGGGAACCTTTTGTATCCTATCCTGGGGTGCTTATCTCAGCTAATGAGCTCAGTGTCACAGGGGTGGGTGCAGTTCCTCTGGACCACTTTAAAATCCCTCTCTCCAGTATTGTCCCTGGTATGGATGCTGTCATCAAGGCAGTCAACACTCAGTATGCACCAGGGGAGATCCCTGATTGGACAAGTTAGTGCACAGCCAGTTCCTCCATCCCTCAGCCTTTGGGCTGGGCAAGTGGGACATAGCCATGCACTCACCCCACCAAATCTCCCACGTCATACAAGAGTGCAAAACACAAAAAGGGTTTACTAAGTGGCTGATGGCCATTGTCCACCAAGCCAGGCAGGAATGGGTCCTGCCCAACCCCAAAAACCCTCAATACAAACCTCCTGTCACCCCTTCATGGGACGTGCCAGAGGGAGCCAAAAAGCTCAGATTAAAATTTGTTCTCAAACAAAAACCACAAAAAGTGGGCTCCCCAATCTTCCATGCCAGACCATGTGTCACAGAATTAAAGGGGACATCCACACTGCCAAAAGGGGAAACCTACACACCTGGGCTGCAACAAACCTCACTCAGGATCATGCTCTCCCTATTCCTCCACAACCTCAATGCAGGCCAAGACTATGTCTGCAAAGCAACTGACATTAAAAGGGCCTTCCTCAGGGGGGACCCAGAAAAGGCTGAATCTGTGTGGAAAGGGAAGGTGTACGTGGTAGACACCCCAGCTGTGTGGAAACCTTATATTGATGAGCCCCACCTTATTATCAACTTGTCAGTGCCCCAAAAATTTTCAGAGACTCAGCAGAGGAAGTATTCAAAAAGCTCAAGGCCACGTATGATGACCTGGACCCATGCTTTTTTGTTGTACCCACCCCCTCTGGACTGCTGTTCTTTGTGTGGCATGGAGATGACCAACTCCTTTGTGGGCCTAGAGCTGAGGTGGAAAAATTTATTCAGCAGGTCCAGGAATCATATGAGATTGGCAAACAGGTGGAATTGAGCACAACCCCCATCCAGTTCTGTGGCATCATGTTGCAGCTGCACAGGCAGCCAGATCAATGGGCCTGCTCTCTCTCTCCTCCTGCAGAATATATTCAAGATTGTCTAGATCTGCTGCATCACACCTGCCTCCCCTTACACATGTGTGCCACTGTTCAGGGCAAACTGGGGTGGTGGTCAGCCATCTGTGGGGCTCCCTTAGCTGTCATCAGCAGGGTCACCCATGATGTTCTAGTCAAAATCAAATGCAGTCACATCAGGAAGTTGATCCATGACTGCCCCCCCTCATCCTCCATGGCCTGAATCTGATGGAAGACATCCACATACACAGTGTCATGGACAGCTCCATGGAGAGCAGAACAATCAATCAGATGGGGGCACGGGAATCAGGGCTGTTTTTTCTCACCAACAGGTCAGATTACATGTCCCTCACTTCCTGGTACAGCAGGCTACACCGCAGAAAACCTGGCAGCAGCAACTCAGCTGAATGTCGTGCTGTGGTGTCTGCTGCATTGCATGCTCGTTCCCTGCAGCACATGCTCACCTGGCTACAAACCCAGGCAGGCAGCACATGCAATGTCATCTCACATCTCTATACTGACAGCTATTCTGTGATCAGTTTTCTAACCAAGAAATCTGTTTCTACTGCTGTCCACACTGACCTGGATTGGGTGATCCTCAAACAGGAGGCAACCTACTTCTCCAGCTGGCATCATGTGGAAGATGAAGAAAACCCAGCCGATGCCTTAACCAAGCTGAGGGATGCAGCTGGCCCACAGTACCAGCTACTCTTTGAGAATATGAATCCATATGGTATCCGTGTCAGTGTTTGAATAAATGACTGGCCATAGCACAGTACACAACCACCACACCCCCTTACCACAGCGATAGCTGCTGGGCGCCATAAAATTCAAGTTAGATTGCGACGGGATATATTGCTTGAAGACACAGTGAATGCAATGAGCAGTGAATGCTTGGTTCATTAGAAAATAGGTTTACCCTTTATCAACGTTCCTCTCACCGGCTGCGCCGCCAGTGACCGTTGGGTGCAGACCGTTGGCCCGAGGCCACACGATGACAGGTAGCAGTCTAGTCACTGCATCGTGCGATCACAGATCAATGCACGCTGCAGTACGGTCCCTATCTAGGATACTCTAGTACCGTCCAATGACAGGACACTACGTATACTGGGTACTGACATCTGTCACGTACCTCAGTACCCAAAGTACCTATCTAGGGAAACGTATGCGACTCGACTAGCATTCCTATCTGCATAGCCCACGTGGTATTTATATTCACATACCAACGTAGGTTTACAAGGCTTATTCATACGTTGTATTCACAATGCCTTTGAGACTTAGTCTACAGCAAAGCATGGAGACTAACTGCTGCCCCCCCCATTGGTTGCCCTTGACCTTGGGAACACTGACCCCTGCTGCGGCTGCCACCTCCACCTTGTCCTTCTCCTTCTGCTTGAATCTCCCTGGCCTTGTCTGCCTCCTTCTTGCCTCCCACATACTTGCCCCTGAAATAATCCTTGATCTTGGCCACCATAGCAGCCCAGGTGGTGCATGTACGCATGTGCACCTGCAGGTTATCCAAGGTGACCTCATCCATTCCCAGGCTACCTAGGAAATCATCCATGGCAATCTCATCTGACACTGCATACCCCTTGCCAGCACAATTGTGCCTCAGCTCCTGAAAATCCTCAAATGCCTGCAGAATCAGGCCCTCAGCCTTGAAATCAATGTGTACTCCTTCTTCCAAAAGGACCCATCACTAGCCCTCTTATCATCTAGGAACACCTCAAACTCAGCTATAAAAACATCCCAGGAATCTCCGTCCTCAAACTTGTCACTTACATACTTCTGCACCCTCTTGGGACACTTAAGAAGGTACTGAGACATACACAGCACCTGCAGAGGATTGTTACCATTATACAAGCCCTTATATCCCTTAAGGTGCCTAATAGTGATATCCTTATCCTTAACAGTCCAGTGCTCCTTGAGACTGGGCAGCTGATTAAGAATAGCAAAGCCCTCCTGGGCCTTGGCTCTGCGGGGCTGCTCTGCTGCTGCTGCTGCTGCCGCTGCTGCTGGACGATTAAAATTCTGACCCCGCAGCACCCGTTCGTCGGGTATCTCGCCGTCTTCCAAACCCTGCATGGTTGCTGCGACTGCCGATGACCACTGTCAATGCCGATGCCGATGCCGAAGAAAGAATACAGCTGGGGAATTAATAAATTAATCCCTTAAGCTCTGGAACCAAGAAAAATTTTTCCTGAATTAATTCACTGTTAATTTTAACAGAAAATTTAATCCAGCCGCATATCGTCGCGCGGATGCTGCAATACGTTATCCAAAATCTGCTGTACAATACCCGGATATAAATCAGGAAGTCCCTCGTTATTTTCACCTGGCTCCTCAGCGTTTGATTGCCGCTGGATAGAAGCAGCAACGTTTATAATACCGTCGACAGAAGACGCCCACCCGACGTTGCGAATCGGAACAGCGACAGCCGGAAGAGTCGCCGAAATTCCAGACCACGCTGTCGCCAACGCCAGAACACCCAAGCCGTAGGTGCGAAGCGCCGAAATTACTTGAGCTTGTTCTTCTGATCCCGACGCTGCAAGCCTTCGGAAAATATGGGAATTTTCCGACAGGATTTCCAAATCTTGAGTAAGGTTGTCAACGAACTGATGCAGATCGTTAGAAACCGGCGGCCTGCTGACGAGCGCTTGAGACAGCGAAGGTTGAGCAGCACGCGAATGCAGCTCAGCAGTAGATGCCGTACGTTGAACGTTGAAATTAAAGCCTGAAGACGATGGAGCCGACGCACGCTCGGGAGATGGCTCACGATATTCACGCGTGTTTCCCATATAATGGAAAAACACCGTAAAATTTGCCGACACCAGAAATCAATGCCGTAATCAGTAGATTACGAACTCGATTGTAATTCGAGTTAAAGAAACTGCGGCTGAACTGTGGTTCAGCCTGCACTGATTAATATCTACAGAGGAAGTAGTTATATTAATCAATAGGTTTACGTTGCTGGTTATGGATACCAGCACAGAATGCACGAGGCACGCGAGAACCGTCGCCAAAGGTGCGAGGATACAGGTGCAGGGAAAGTGGTGCTACCAAGTGGCAGCGCCCTGCTCGTTATATACTAATTGTGACGCAGTCACATCCAGATGACTGATAGGACAGATCATCTCACAATATTGCTGTCCTTCACTCTGGACCAGCAGATCTCGACTCGTTATCCATCATCAATGTCCTGTCGCACAAGTCCTGTCACTATTTGTTACGTCTAATCAATAGCATTGAATAGACCGCAGTGTCGGAGACTAAATGTCCTATCGTACACTGTGACAAGACGTCGTATGCCACGCGTCACTTGAAGAACCACCGTGGAATCACCGAATCCAAGTAAAATGTAGTAGAACAGTATCTTGCTCATATCTCGAGCAATACTCATCAGAATGAACCCGTTTCTGGATTGTAGTAACCGGAAGTAGAATCTCTACAAACCAAGTAGCTTAGTAGAATAATATTGCTTGCCAGGCAATATTAACTCTGGGAGGTACTTGGGCTTAACTGCATGGATAGCAGCATCCAACCCAGTGCTAATCTGGCTCAAAGGGATTTTAAAATGATCTAGAGGTACCTGTCCTACCCCTGCCACACTCAACCTCCCAGCTGAGATGACAACACCAGGGTAAGATACAAAAGGTTCCCCTAACAGGGCATTCCCTGAGTGACCCTCTACCACCTGAAATGGAGTGGGCATACCCAAGATTTGAATGCTCACCTGACCTTTGACCTGAATTTTTGTTTTGCCTGAAAAATCTGACACTCTAGCCCATGGTGAGGCCTTCATTTTCAGACCAGATACAGCTGCTGCACTGATGATACTCACCTGTGCTTGGGTGTCAACAGCCAAAATGCTAGGATCTTGACCTGAATCCCCTACAGCGTTTACCTGTGCTGTACCTGTTGCCACAACTGCTTTAGTGCTGTGTGCCTTGTGCAAGGCCTTAAGAATCTCAGCAAATGACTTCCTGGGAACGACAGGATCTGCTCTCTCTTGTGACTCCTCCAGGTGTGAGGGAGGGGCTGCCTGCTGCTCACCCTGTGCACCTTCCTCCTGCCCAGGTGGACTATTGGGTTGTAGTGTGGCTGCACTACTGAGGAATACAGGAGCTTCTACTGTGGTACTAGTGCTTGCATCAATGACGTCCCTAGCCAATTCATTGGGTGAGATCAATCCACCAGACTCCTGCTCTGAATCCATGTCCAAGAATTCTACCCCTGACACGTCTGCCAGTGGTGGGTAATAAAGCTTGAGTCTATGCTTGCTGACCACACGCTCTCTGTCATGTTGTATAGTGACTGCAGTCCCTTCTTCATGAATCTTAGTGACTACAGCTGGACCGTGCCATCTGGCAGAGTGTGCTCTTCCTCTATCACCCTCTCTGAAAAACAACACATGGTCCCCCACTTCAAACACAGGCCTGGCATTATTTTTGTCTTTCTTTGCCAGCAACTTGGCTAAGTGCTGCCTTTGTGTGTTGTAGTGAGTGTGCACCTCTGAAGCATAGCTGCCTGACTGAAGGCCAGTTGGGGTAATTTCCCCAAAAGGTGAGGACATTATTGGTTTGGCGTTTAGCTGGGTAGTCACCCCTGCTGCCCAAGATGCCCTGTCAGCATAGCTACCAGAGTCAGCCAACCTGGATGGCATTTTTCTTATCACATCCCTGATGGCTCTCATGGTACGTTCTACCAACCCCTGACGTTCATGATCTTGAGCCCCAGACACTTCTATCTTGGGCAGATCATTCCTGTCCTGAATGCAGAGGAACTGCTGATCCAGCATTACCTTTTCAATGGGGTGAAAACGTGCCAAGGCTATCTGTAAAGCTCTGTGCAGCTGCTCTTTATCCATTCCAGGCAGAGGCTCCACTACCACAAACCTTGACCAGGCATCCTTTATGACTAGGTAGTATACCGTGTCCTTAACCACGTGTATAACATCCCCAACCAGTTTGCCTCTAGCCAGTGGTGGTGTGGCCACATGCCATTTCCTGGGTTTAGGAGCGTATAGCTGACATTGCTCACAGTGCTTACGTACGTGCCTGCGCATCTGTTCCAGATCATGGCCTTGTATTTTATTGGCTAGCCTTTCAGCCACAGCCTCATGGCCCATAACCTTGTGCAGTTGCTCTGCTAGAGCACCATACGTGATTACCTTTTCTGCTGCTGCACTGAGAGAAGCTATGGTGGGGTCACAAAGCATGTGTGACAGTGTCATATCATATGCCACATCCCAATCCACATCCTCACACTCAGGCAACACTTGGCAGATAGAAGGTAGCAGGTAACCATTTGTGAAAAATGGTGAGGGTAGCTTACAGGACTCTCCCTGGTCTGCTGCCCCCGCGCGGTTGTAGCGCCCCGGCGTGGTCTTGTTATGCCTTGGAGCGGTGCACCGCGCTCCTGCTGCAATGGGGTGACGTGTTTTCCAACAACCAGGACAAACATCCACGTCCGAGCCATAATCAGGTTTGCCTTTCCAGCAATCATCCTTTAAGTGCCCCTTACAAAGGCACCTATAACACAATGCTTGGTGGGGTCATGAGGCAACCTCCTATCCCCCCCTGCTGGCTTAGCACCCGCTGGCTTGCTAGCTCCCCCACTTGGTTTTTGTTTTCTGTTGTTATTATTCTTCCCCCCCCCTTATTTCCACCTCCCCCACTTGTTTTTGTTTTTATCCCCCCCTAATACCGCCTTCACCTGGGCCACCAGCGACTGCATCTGCTTTTTAGAGAGCCCCGTACCTGAGGCCTCCTCCCCCTTAACCTGCTTCACCTTAACATCCTTGGCTGCAGCAGCAAATGGCTCTAGGCACTGCTGCACATAAGCCATTGCTTTCCTGAAATCCTCCCACTTGTCCTTCAGACCTGCCAGTATGACTAACAGCGTGGTAGGATCCAGTTCTGCCTTTTGCAACCACAGGTGCACTAGGTACTTCGCATTGAGCTTCTTAAGCTCCTCATCCCCCTCTATGTACATGACATACTTCTTATTGTCACTGACATAGTCACGCTTGTTGACCTTGTACGCCTCTATCCACTGGAAGCCCTTGAGTACTTCTAAGTGCTCCCCCGTGGTGACTAGTGCACGAAGGTCTACGGTACCATGAACTGTGCCCAAAAAACATTTTCTGCCACATCCACCCCACTGCTAGCACGTTTTTGATACAATGGTACCAACTGTTGGATGAGCTTGGCAGATTGATGAATAGGTGTGGAAGCACACAGGGATGCAAACCAGTCACGAACGTTATCACTAGCATAAGCATGTGAGAGCTTGAACAACCACTCCCTAGCCTCATCCTGGGTATGGCCCTCTGGCAGCCCCGGGAATACTAGCTTATCCTCTTTCTTCTTGGGATCAGACCTTGGCCTACACAAGGCCATAGTGGTGGTTGTGGTCGTTCCTGCGGGTGGCTGCTGCTGCTGCTGTTGCTGTTGCTGCTGCTGCTCCCCGCCCGCTCGTTGCCCTGGTGCAGATTCTTGGTCGCCTTGTCCTCCTCCGCCCTGGTTGCCCCCCCTTTCTCCACCATCCTCCCCCTCATCCCTCCTGCGCTTGGGGCGTGGTGCACATGCCTCAGCCTGTGCCCGTCTCTTGGCTGGCTTCAGCGATGCCACCAACCTGGCCACCGTGTCTGCCAGCTCCCCCTGCGCGCCTGGGGACAGCGGATGATCCGCTTCAAGCATGGCTTGCGCCAATTGTAGTTGATCAATAATGTCCTCCCTGTTTGACAGGTTGGACGGTCCAGCTTCCCCGGGCTGGCGGTAAGCACGCGTGCGTGCAGCAGTACCATCACGATTAGAAATCGTCTTCTTTGGTTGCGACAGGTAATCAAACATTTGAGTTAGCATTTTGGGCAACCAATATGCTAAGTGGATGCAGTTTGGAAAGACCTTTCCAACGCCGTGCTGACCGCCTGAAACAGACAAGGGACGAGAAAGATATGAGGTCCCGAAGTCCTAGCCGTCCGTGGCCGACTAGGGTGCAGTCCTCTGGTATAGTGGACAGGACACGTGGCAGGCCGTGCCTGCACAGGCTTAGCCTGACTATCACGTGACTGTGGTCCACGTAGACCAGGAGGAGCAGCAGCCTGTGACTGGTGGAATACTGGAGCTGGCACAGGACTGCAAGGATACTAGGCCTTGCAGGCTTGTGACAGGTCCTGTACTTCCTAGGTTGCAGAGTCTAGGCAAATCCAGTTCGTCCTGGCTCTGCACTGATGCCAGTGGACGTTGAGGATTTGCTTGCACGCCTGCACGTGCCTCGTCACGCCGATGGGAACGAGGAACAACGCAAAGGATATAGCTTGGTCATGGGGGATGACCAGCTATCTTGGCAAGCACGAACCGAGGCTCCCACATTGGACGTGGAAACGCTCACCGTGGTCGTGGCTTGGTGCACGGGTTAAAAGGTTGCTGCCTTGCAACTTTGGCTCATCCCGTTGTGCGCGTGAAAGACCAGGAGCTCACAGCTCTGGCTTGGTTGCTAACTCGTATTATTGCATTCCTGTTGCGAGGTTTCATGTCGGCCGAGGCTCGGGTTGAACACCTGAGTCGTCTCTCCCAGGCGCGAAGCAGCACCAGAGTTGCCGGCGCGCGAGAACGCTTTCTATCCCTATACTCATCAATCCAACGCTTCCACCTTCGTGCAGGCGGCCTACGTTGCGCGGGGCCTTGCGGAGGGCGGTTGGGTGGCTGTGTTTGGTAACGCAGCAGGGCCGTCGGCGAACGACCCGTGGTGATGAGGATCCGGGCGACGACGTCGCCAGGAGAAACAGGGAGGGTGTGCACGGAGCGTCTCGTGGCCATACGAGACGAGATAGCTTCGTTGATTTACAGTCTAGAAGTTGCGTACCAGGGCGGGCACGTGACCATCCAGGCGCTCGACTTAGCGCGAGAGACGCTGGGCCAGCTGGTGGCCATCTGTTTAGGTGGAACCAGGTTATATAATCACTGGGTGGCGACAAGCTCGCTGGGAGAGGGACCGACGCGTCGCACATAATTCGGGACGCGCAGACGCGCGAAGCGGACAGCCCGTGGGATTCCGCCGAGGTGGTTGCTCAGACTTGTGAGCATTTGGTCAACATTTTGATCCAGGAGTCGCGTGGTCACGCGGATCACTGGGTTATCACCACACGTCCGCCAGGCATCTGGTCGACCTTGGACACGCCGAGGTACAGAGCAGGCCAGGGGCGACTGGGCCAACGGTGACGGTAATCACCGGTCGGGAGGTCACCGACGAAGACTTCCACGAGCAATTCGTGGACAGACCGACGGGCATCATAGCCAGGTCGTCACAGCAGATTGACGAGGGCGACGGCACGAACGAGGGGTACTCAGCTCGGCGCAGAGCAGAGTTGCACATTCCGTTTGAGCCGGAGCACGACTTTGCTGAGATAGGTCGGGGGTCTCGCAACGATCGGCGAGGTGGTGGTAGCAGGTGGGTCAGGAACCTTCAGTGGTATCGCCGTGGCAGTGCGCCAGACTGCCGGTAGAGCAGACAGCAGCCGGGAGGCCGGTGAGCCGTGTGCTAGGTCCTTACAACGCGGAGGAGGTCCGCTCAGTTCCACGAGTGGGGACACCGGTGGCACGCACAGCGCAGGAGCGTGAGGAGGAGGCAGCACCTGGAGAGCAGCCAGCGGCTTCTTCAGGCAGCACCAGCGCTTGAGCCTGTTCTTCTTGTCTATCGCCTGTTTTGTTTTGCCATCCCACTGTATATAATGCCTCGTGGCAAACCGGGAGACGGCGACAAGGGCGAGATGGAGGCACCGGCTGGGGAGAGCCAGGAGCCTCGGAAGACAAGGAGCAGCTGGTGGGGGAGGCGATCCCAGCCAGCGACGGCGATGGGGGAAAGAGACCAGGCAGCAAGAGACGGCACGAAGACTCGGTGGAGGAGGCGCGCAAGGTGCGGGCGACAGGGCATCTGATGCAATAACGGTGGCGAATGGGCAACCAGCCGTGGAGAAGCGTAAGAGGGACACCTCCGCTGACGGCAATGGTAAGAGGCCTCATGTGGATGTGCTCTCCCCTGTGCCTGCTGGCCCAAGTGGTGCTGTTGCTGTGACACCCACTGTGGTGGAGCCGGTGAAGGCGCTGCCAGGGTCGAGACCTCACATGAGTGCAGTCACGTTATGAATGGACAAAAGCCTCTTAACCCACCACTAGCACAGGAAGCTTAGACAAGTGGCTAGAGGACATGGAGCTGGTTGTGTCTCCGTGGACCCCACTGTCAACCTAGTGCAAGTGTTTCACTCGTCCACGTGCAACAGGGACTCGTCAGAGCGTGTCAGGGAAAAGGCTAGGACTGGTGTCAAGGATAAGCTAACCTGGGCACAGTTCCTGGATGGGTTGAGGGAGGAGTTCTCTGACAAGGTTCTCAACCTCACCAACTATATAAACATCAGTATGACACCTTTGAGATAGTGGGTCCTGTGGCAGAGGAATGGGCTAGGCTCAACCGTATCAGGGACAAGGGGGCCAAGTATGGCTTCCTGGTCACAGATAGGGCCTTGGCAGACTATTTCCTGGACCGTATGGGTTTGAGTGTGGATGGGAGGAACAGTGCCCGCATGTTTCTTAACCAGACTGATGGCTCCTTGCGTGCTCTGGAGCTTGTAATCCTCAGCATAAGGAAGCCAGATCCTGCCTGCAAAGCTATCCAGTCCCATGGCAGCAATGCCACCTCCGCTGTGCAGGGCCAAGGTGATGTCCCCGGGTACCCAGCCCGTGATGGGGCAAGGCCCAACAAGCGTAAGCGCTTCAGGCGCCAGAGGCAGGGGGCTCAGGGTGGCAAGGGTGCAGGTTCCCAAGGAGGGGTTGGGAGCCAGCAAGCTGGTGGTCAGCAGGGTAAGGGTGGCCAAGGGCAAGGCAAGGGCCAAGCTCAAGGCAACCAGGGCAAGCAGGGTGGGCAGTCTCAGGGAGGCCAGGGGAAGCCTGGCAAGGGTGGGGCTGGGTCTGGGAAGAAGGGTGGAGCATGCTTTGTGTGTGGCAAGGAAGGTCACTGGCGTCGTGAGTGTCCTGACAGGAAGGCCAAGCCTGCTGGGGCAGGGGGCCAGTCTGGGCAGCAGTGACTAGCTACATCATCCCCTGTAAATAGTCAATCACCCCTTGGGGAAGGTGTGCTGGATGTACATAAGGATGGGGGTGTGCCCCTTGTGCAGCACCAAGGGTGTAAAGATGTTGTTCTTCCACTGGATTGCAATAACAATGCTGCAGCTGAATTCCCTATGCCTCATGCAGGTGGTGGGTCTCCAGCAGGTGCTGGCCTGGAGGGCCAAGGGACCTTGCTGGAAGGGCCTGGAGCGGTCCAGGGTGCAGGGCCTGGCTTGGGGCGTCAGGATGGCCTGCAGGGAAGCCCTGGAACCTCAGGAGTGGATCATGTGTCCCCACACACGGTTCAGACGTCTCGCCAGGTCAGTACTGACAGAGTGCTGAGCTATGCTGAGGCTGGCCATAGTTGCATCACATGTTTGGGCATTCTGGGCAGGCAGCAATGTTTGCTTGGAAGCTAGGTAGGGAGCCTTTGTGGGAGGCATGCCAGGCTGCTGCTGAGAACTGTGGTTGCCAGGAGAATGCTGTTCACCCACCTCAGTCCCATGCTAGGGAGCCTGCTAGGGAGCGTGGCGACATCCAGATGGATATCCAGCATATCAGGGGCTTGTATATATTGGTGGGGTGGACAGGTTCAGCAGATACAGGCTGATAGACGTTCTGCCTGGTATGCAGGAGCACCACTTGTTGTTGGGTATGAAGGCCCTGATCCCAGGCTTTGGGGTGTGCAAGAGTGTGCAGGCAGACTTGCAGTTTGACTGTTTGCTCAAGCATCAGGACCAGCTGCCTTGTAAGCTGGTAGTAGTCCCCAGGGAGAGTCATGGGCAGCAAGGGGCTGTAGAGAGATCCATACGTGAAGTGAAGACAGTGGTGCTAGCAGCAGAGTCAGTGCCACTTGTGGCATCTGCCTTAGAGAGGGCAGCCTGGTGTAAGGGGATAGAAGAGCAGCTGAACCACAGGGTTAACTATTACTTTGATGGTGTGGCTGTCTCTCCCCTGGCCCTGCAGTATAGCTTGTTACCTGAGAACGTGGTGCAGGCCAGTCTTAGGAAGGCAGATAGGTTTTTGCCCAGCTGAGACGTAAGGACAAGAACTGGAATGTGCTGAGGCCTCAGGTGGGGCTGAAGGTCAGGATGTGGAAGGAACCATCTATTCCAGGCAAGCGGGGGAAGTGGCAGGATGGGGTTGTCACTCGTGTGGAAGAAGCTAACAGATCTTGCCTGGTGGCTTTGGAAAAGGATCCAAGGCACGTGTACAGGTTGTCCTGGGCTCATGTCAAGGAAAGAAGGCCACATGCAATCTGGCCTGCAGACGGGCCAGGCCCTCCCAGCTGGGTTGAGGAGCCAGGCCAGAGCCAGGCAGCAGCAGCTAACAATCCTCTGGTGGTGGATGATGGTCTGTCCCTGCTGGAAGATGACGAGCAGGAGGAGGCTGCTGAAGCAACTGTCACAAGGCCAGAGGGGACGGGGCAGCCACCTAAGGCCCGGGGGCCTCTCATGGCGGACGTCATCCGAGCACTCATGCGCAGCAAACATGATCCCAAGGTATCCAAGCTCACGGGGTGGGGGTCGTGCTGGGCAGCTACAATGGAGGTAGATACCAACTCACAGGTGTCTGTCATCAGGGAAGAGGATGCTGTAGGCTTACAGATGTCCCATCCCAGTTGCCTTGCTGTGTCTGATTTCTCAGGAAAGGTGTCCATGAAGATCCTTGGGGAAGTGAGTGTGCCTATCTTAGGGGTGCCCACCACGTTCTGTGTGGTAGAGGGCTATCAGGGGCCTGCCATTCTGGGTCAGAACTTCTTGTGCATGCCAGGGGTTACTTTGACCTCTGATGAGTTGGCACTAGAAGGCAGGGGCAGCCTCCCCCTTGAAAGATATCACTATTCCCAGGGTCTTGCAGTGGCGGTGAAGGCTGTTAGGAGTCAGCCAGCTGAGGGTCCTCAAGGTCAGGAGCCCATAGCTGAGGACCTGTTGATAATCCCAACCACCTTTGATCCAAGGCAGTTAGGGGTAAACAGGTACCAGATAGCTGCTCACAGTCCTATTCCCTGGCGCCAGCTAGTCGAGATGATGCAAAGCCCCAAGATGGCTAAGGCATGGACTCTTGGCTTTGTTGCTTCTGGGCATGAGTGGATAGTTTCCAACTGTGCAGAACCTGTGGATGAGCTGCCAGAAGTTCACCAGCTGCTCAGATTGATGTTTGTCCTCAAGCTCAAGGAGGTAGATGGTGTCCAGGTGCCACATGTCAGACCAGTTGTAACCGAGTATCATGGCACTGGCCAGTTGTTAGATGAGGAGCTCTATACTCCAGGGATGCTGCATGACACGTGGAGGATTCTGCTGTGTATATTTCTGTCTTTTCTGGTTAAGGGTGTGCCCTATAGCTCTGTGCTGATTGATTTCAAGAGGGCTTTTCTCAAGGGTGACCAAGATCAGGCTAGGCAGACTTGGAGAGATATCCCTCCTTTCTTTGTGACTGTACCTGCTGTATGGAGAGCAGAGATAAAGGCCAGGTACCTGAGAATTCTGAAAGGGTTGGAAGGTCTCAGGTCCAGTCCCATTATCTGGAGAAAGAGCCTAGAGAAATTCTTGAAGAATACTTGTGGGTTTTCTGTGTCTCCAGTGGATCCCTGTTTGTTCCAAGGGTCCCACAATGGCCTTCCTGTCTTTGCCTCACTGCATGGTGATGACCTGCATCTCATAGGTCCACCAGACTGGGTTGAGGCTGTCTTGGCTAAGATCCAGAAGCGGTTTGAGCTGGGTAAGATACAGCACATGGTGGAGAATGAGCCTATGGTCTTCTGTGGCATGCAGGCTACGTTGTTCCAAGCCAAGGGCTCGTGGTTCATCAGGATGGAGGGTGGTAAGGACTACCCACAGCAGATTGTAGATGCATTGCAGGAGCCCATCACGCAGGCTAGGTGTGCTACCATCAGGGGCATGCTGGCATGGCTTGCAAGTATATGTGCCCCTGACTTGCTGGTTTGAGTCGACTTACTGATTCCCAGCTGGTTGAGGTGGGTGCTGAGAGTGTGGTGCAGGCTGTCATGATGTCTCCCCCTCTCATACTGGGTCCTGTGGATTTGTACAAGCCCCTTGACATGGTTCTCTATGTGGACAGTTCTATGGATAATAGGAAGGTCACAGAGGTCAGGGGCAGGGCAGCAGCATTAGTTACCCTGGAGCAAGATCACACCTCACTTGTTACCTGGTACAGTCGGTTGCAGAACAGGGTTACACCCAGCAGTGATATTGCTGAGTGCAGGGCAATCTGTGAAGGGCTGCATACTGCTCTTTACTTGAGGGAGCTCTTCTACCAGCTATGTCAAGTGGCTTCCTGTAGGTTGCAGCTGCACACACTGGTGAGGACTGATAGCATGGGCATGGTGCAATTTGTGCACAGGCAGCTGGCCAGGAGCAGGGACCTTGACTACTTGTTGCTCAAGGAGATGTCCTACCTAGCTCACATTGAACATGTGCCTGGTGTGGACAACCCTGCAGATGCCCTCACCAAGCTGGAGGAGAAGGCGGAGAGGCAGTACCCCCTGCTCCGTGGGCTCATGGACCCCTTACACGGGCGGCCATAGAGACCAGGCCTTGCTTCAGCTTGGGTGTCCCCAGTGGGCTGCTTGACCAAAGTACCAAGTGGTGACTGGTGCTTACTGGTTGACAGCCGGTCCTTCAGGGTTAGGTACACCCTCCTGGACAGGAGTTGGTGTGGAATGTCACTCCTACCAGCTGAGAATCATGCCTGGCCCTCCCCATGGGGTTCAGAAGAGTCGCCAGGACTTAAGTCGACGCCTTTGGCCTCAAACAGTTAGGCCATGCAAGGGCAACCCGAATGCTGGTTCTTACAGGTTGCTGTACATATGTTTTCTAGTGCTTGTTTCCAACCTGTTGCTAATAAAGAACCTGGTTGTGTGACCATGTGGAACATGGTTGCCAGGGGCCACATTCTGGGTTATATAATGCTTGAATAAAACATAATCATGTCATGTCATTCTCATGTTGTTCTCATGGTTGTAATGTTTCTCTTGTGTAAAGTTCCAGGTCACCTATAAACCTGGAGGTTGGGGTGGGGTTCAATTCCCCAGCAGAGCCACAGCCTGGCATGAGTGATTCCTGGGCTTAACACCCAGTGAAGACATGGGCTCCCCAATAAGGCAGTATTTGCAGGTGCTACCTGAGTCTCTTTGAGCATAAAAGGGAAAGGCTGGCCAAGGCGGGCGCCATAAGAACGGGCGCCTGTGATAACTGTGAAAGATCAGGAACTCACAATAGTACGTTCTTGGCATCCTGTAATCCCAGCCATTGGACTAGGTAATGTGCCTTGACTTTAATCTAGCACCAAGTTCCCAAGGAAAGGTTGGGAGCTGACCAAGGGGTCAGGGGATAACCTGGGGTGACCTCTGATTCACTGGCCAGTACACCTAGCCTGGTCCAAGGGCAGATATGTTGTTACCCAAAGGAGGCAGGAACCTGGGCCCTCAAAGGTCTGATCAACCTCAAGGGACCAAGCGGTCTGTGGCTGAGTGGGCACAAGCAAGGTTAGGCTTGTTTCAAGCTGGTCCAGCTCCAAAAGAAGAAAGGGTTGGAGTTAGCATTTTGGGCAACCAATATGCTAAGTGGATGCAGTTTGGAAAGACCTTTCCAACGCCGTGCTGACCGCCTGAAACAGACAAGGGACGAGAAAGATATGAGGTCCCGAAGTCCTAGCCGTCCGTGGCCGACTAGGGTGCAGTCCTCTGGTATAGTGGACAGGACACGTGGCAGGCCGTGCCTGCACAGGCTTAGCCTGACTATCACGTGACTGTGGTCCACGTAGACCAGGAGGAGCAGCAGCCTGTGACTGGTGGAATACTGGAGCTGGCACAGGACTGCAAGGATACTAGGCCTTGCAGGCTTGTGACAGGTCCTGTACTTCCTAGGTTGCAGAGTCTAGGCAAATCCAGTTCGTCCTGGCTCTGCACTGATGCCAGTGGACGTTGAGGATTTGCTTGCACGCCTGCACGTGCCTCGTCACGCCGATGGGAACGAGGAACAACACAAAGGATATAGCTTGGTCATGGGGGATGACCAGCTATCTGGGCAAGCACGAACCGAGGCTCCCACATTGGACGTGGAAACGCTCACCGTGGTCGTGGCTTGGTGCACGGGTTAAAAGGTTGCTGTCTTGCAACTTTGGCTCATCCCGTTGTGCGCGTGAAAGACCAGGAGCTCACAGCTCTGGCTTGGTTGCTTCTTAACTATTTGGCTTGCAGACACATCCTCCTCCGGCCCAAGGCCGAATTCGGCTCTCACCGCTTCACCAAGAGGACCCCTCACTGCTGTCTTGCGTGCATGCTTCAACATGCGACGCCGTTGCTTCAGGATGCGCTCCTCCAGCCTGCCCACGTTGGCTTCCCACCGGCCCAGCGAGCGTCTGTAACGCTCCTCCGCCTCCTGCCTGCCAGGCGCCTCCATCTCGGCGAGCCGCTGCAGCTTCATCGCCTGCGCCTTCTTCCAGGCCCTGAGCTCGCGGGCCATCCGGTCCCGGCGCACCTGCGTGATTGACATCTTGAGCTTAATGCGCTCCGCCAGAGCCACCTGCCGCTCGCGCTCCGCCTGCTCGCGCTCCTTCTTCGCCTCCGCCGCGGCCCTCCGCGCCTGCCGACGGACCTTGTCAGCTGTGAAGGTCTCCATGCGTTTCTTGGCCTCCCTCTCTCGCGCCACCATCGCCGGGGTCATGAGGATCTCGTCCTCAGCTGACGCCCCCGACGGGCCTGTCAAGGAGTACTCCGACTCCTGGTGCACACCGAGGTGCACTGTCGGCTCACGTGACCGACGCAGGCTTTTAAAACAAGCAAGGTCCCCCCGCCGCATCACCTCATACCGCTCCTCACCAGAAGCAGAACCACTGCGATACAAAGCACAACGTACATTCTCGGCATCCGCCCGCTGCTGGGCGCGTGCCCGAGCGTGTGTGTCTGCCCGGCAAACCTCGCGCTCCTCGCGCTCAGCCATCGCCCGCGCGAGCCCTTCGTCCGCAGCCACCTGCCGCGAACGAGCGTCTTCCTGCTCCTCTGCCGAAGAGCCAGGCTGAAGACCATACAACTCCATGGACTCCTCCTCCGCAGGAGGTTCCGACGGTCCCGCCCCCGCCGCTGCAGCTGTCGGGGCGTATGGAGGAGGTCCCCCTCTGCCTGTTGGCCACAGGCGTGGACCCCCTCCCCTGAGGATACAGGGGCACGCGAAGAACGACACTGCTGTAAGACCCCTCTGACCAGTGTCCTGAGGACGACGTCCCCGAAGGCGAGGGGTCGGCCTCCATGGACTTGTCAAAACTGCGAGCCTCACGCTCGATCTCTCGCTGAGCAGCGATTTCTGAGTCTGACGTCCCCGATGAGGAGGACGTCGGGGAGCTGTAGCTCTTGGCTCCCATCGGAGCCTTACCCTTGTTGTTGTTGTTGGGGTTCGACGACATTCTTAGAGAAAGTGAGTGTAAAATGGGGTTTGGAATGAACGCTTCTGTTCGCTCGTCGTAAAAACACGTTCCTTTCGGGGTGTTTTTTAATGCAAGTTAGTGAGCATGGAGGTAACTGGAATGCTCAGTGAACGCAGACAATGCCAAATGGCCAGCGTGTGAACGACGAGACACCTTGGCATTAGGATAAAATGGCACATATACTGCTGGTCAGCCGTCACTTGCGGCTGACCAGACTTTGCGTAAGTTAAGCCTAACTTACTGATTCTGGACGGACTAGTGTAACGAACCCAGATTTACACCTAAACCTGAGCTACGTCGCGAAAGATCAACTGTGCCGGTAAGAGGAAGAATCAAGGTGGCCTAATGCAGATTGCGCTTCACGACTGGGGTCGTGAGATATCTGGCACCGCGACTTGATGCCAAGCTAATTAATACACACTTATAATGGCTAGCAAGACCAATTACAAATGGATAAGAAGTGCCCCAGGTTCAATGTGTAGGCTTCATCGCACTTTACATTCATCGAACCAAGAGGACGAGACTCTCGTCCTCGGACCAATTTCACCTAGGTCTGCCACCAAGCTGGCAAGTGGCGCCGACATGGCGCCGACCTTCCAGAGAATTACGAAGCATGCAGTCCACACAAGATCCTCGGGTCGACATCGACCCTCGCCAGGCTACAGAATCCACGCATGAGTACAATATCTCAACCAGCTATAAAGTACGCAGCGCGGCGCGACTGCACCGGCCCCTAGAAGATCGCATACATCAACCTAGGCCCAAAATAACTGGTCCAAATCACACAAACTATCATAATTCCATACAAAAGTCCTGACCAAGGGACAATTCCCAAAATGAGTCCCGAAATGAGTCCCAAAGTCCTACGGACTATGACAACAAGCCAAAACACATAATTTATTCCATTGTTGCGCCCGTTCCAAGGGTCGGGTTCGCAACACTCCTCCCCCTCCCCGGGGGACGGTAGTCCCTACCGTCATGCAGGTAAGGACCAACAACGAAAGGGAGAAAGCACACAACAAACATACTACTAACCACGCAGGGTTACTCTACTACTTGCCACGCAGGGCAAAATCAGATTGACCATAGGGGTACTATGTCCCAGCCCTTGTTCTCCAACGGGCCAGTAAAACCAATTCCCCCAAAACTCGCCACACAAGGACAAGTCTTGACGTAGTCAACGTATCTCCCTACTATAGGCCGAAGGGAGGAAACCAGATCCTATCACGTGAGGGCTTTCGGGTTTTGACCACAGAAACTTCTCCGCGTGGGTTAACAGTCGCCTGAATGAACAGCTCGTTTGACTTTTTCGCCATGGCGGGGCTTCCATGACTAGAGACTGCTCCAGACGGCGGGGATATTCCCAGTACTGACGGTACAGGGCATCCATTGGCATTATAGGTGTGGGGCGCTCCACCTTGCCTGCTGGCTGTCTTCCCACCACGAAGTCATTCCTATAGTGTCCACCTTCCGACTCCCACGTTTGTCCTATCTACCGGGACCTTACACACAAGAACCAGGTCCAGGTTGGCCTAAGGCCGGCTACCTACCCCAGGTCAAGCATGACATTTCACGGTCGACTCAAGCAACATAATACCGTGACCTCATCACGTGAGGCACCACTGGAAACTGGAATTAACAAATCACAGGGCAATGTGACTGGAAACTCCGGATCTCTGGACTGGAACAACAGGAACATGAACCCCCATAATCCTTCCTGGAATCTCCCCCACTTCCCACAAATCCATCAATCTCCCTCTCACCGCTGCCCTCCCTGGCGACCGCGCTAGTGCAGGGCTGCGGCAGCATATAAAATTCCGCCAATGCTTATCACAACTGGGATAGTAATACGCGCGTGGCGGACACGTTGCGCGCGACCATGCACAGCTAGCTGGTGGCGCGGACACGCAATAATTGGGGTTCGCAACAGTGGTCCGCGGGGCGCGCACGTGCCATCATGTGACAGCGTTGTAAACGCCACAGCCGAGCAAAGGCAAAAATATGGATCACCGCAGCCGTCATCAACGACTACGGGAGGTGCTCGCGTGCAGAACTGACCAATGCAGTCGATGCAGGGAGGACCACCAAGCTGAATCACGTCTTGCCTGTGCGGAGATGCGCGCGCAAGCGCTGAACTCGCCATCTCGTCTGCAAGACCCCTGATGTCGAGTCAACCACAGCGGAAGGCCACCTCCAGGTAAGGCAGAAGGCGGGGAGACCTCTGGGGCCTCCCGTCGTTCCTATCTACGTTATTGGCCTCTGGGGCCGACGCGTCTGCATCTGGTGCAGGCGTCTGTTCTACCTGGTTGACTAACTCTACTCCTCCCTTCCCCCTCGTCCGAAGATGTCGTCCGGGAAACGTATGAGCGAGAGGCACCAATGGCCCGCAGCTAGTTTGGTAGAATGACACAAGCACCAATACTAGCTGCGACCATCACGTCTCCCGGGGGAAGTGACCGTGTACACGTCGGCCTCCTCCGCCTCCTCTTGCTGGTCACGTGCCTGGTATAGGTACTCCGCCACGACCACAGGAGGGCCGAGAGGTTCCAGCGCACTGAGGGATCAAACCCGAGTGTGGGACCCCTCCCCTTCCCCAGGGGACCGCGCGTCCGCGCGCTGGTCGTCGTCATCCGGGGGGCCTTGCTGGAACTTGTGGGCCCACGCTGGAACACGTGTGCGCGTCTTGAGTCGCGGGCAGTCCTTCTTGAGGTGTCCGATCTCGTTGCACCTGAAGCAGCGGGCCTTGGACACGTCGATGGTGTGTAGCTGTGTGGCGGGCACCTCATCGTCCTCGGATTCCTCCTCCCGGACGGGTTCAACTTCCCGTGGGCTGGCTGAGCCCTGGTGCGTGATGATGTCGGCCACTTGGAGAAGGTACTGCTGGACGGCGTGGATGTCAAGATTCGCCCAGGGCACCTCCGCGTAGTGCGTCTTAACCTCGTCCAGGAGGTCAGGGTGAATTGCCTCCAGAAACCGAATCTTGTACTCGGTCCACGTCAGGTCGCCGGTCAGCCGCGCCGCAAAGGAGTCAAAGGTGGTGAGGAACTCCGCCAAGTCAGTGTTGCCTTGACGTAGGCGGCCGAACTCAAACCGCTCGGTCAGTCGATAGCCGGGAGGGATGAGCTTGCGCCGGATGCGCTCCAGCAGTTCCTCAACCGTCTGCGGGTATGACTGAGCCGCCACACTCTCGACGTTAAGCATCCCGACTACTGATGGGTCCATGCACTTCACCACCACGTACGGGATCAGCACCTTGGTAGCCAGCTGCCACTCGTTGTGTTCACACCATACTGTGTACAGCTGCTGCCACATACGAGCCCACTCGTCGATCTCGCGGGGACTCATGCCCGCGTGGAGCTTGGGCACCGCCTTGAAATCTGGCAGGGGCGGGGCCTTGACCGGCTCTCCCAGGGGCCCGCCCGTCTCGCAGTACGCGGGACTGGAAAAGGTGGGGGGCTGTTGGCGCCTCGCCCACGCTTCATAATGGGACGGTCCATGGGAGGGGGCATACGGGGCAGACTCGCGCCGGGATACAAGAGCGTCCGCGCCGCGCCAAGCTGGATAGTCGCCAGTCCCACGTCGGGGCGCGTAGGCGTCAGATTGCCGCCGAAAGGCGAAGCGGTCCGACTCACGCCGCACGCGGACCGACGTGGGATGCTCGTAGCCAGGGTCGTCCAAGGGCAGCCGACTGAAGTTGACATTCGTGGGCGCGCTCCTGGCGGGTGTGTATGGTGGTACGGTGGGGAATGGGCTAGGAGGAGCGTGTCCATCGTCCCATGGGTCGCCGTGGACGTAGGCCGACGATCCTGGCGCTCTAGGCGGGGACCTGGACTCTCGCTCGTAAGACCCGAAGGATACCCGACGAGGGACCCGCCCGGGCTCCGGCCTCGACCCCCCCCGTCCACGCCCGGCCCATGCATGGGTCAGACGCGTGTTCCCGCGCGCGTACGTCGCCGGGTAGTACCGATCCATGCGAGCAGCAGGCGGGGGTACGAACGGAGAGCTTGCTGTTGAGCTACCTGCGTCCTCTACATCCTCCTCCTCCTGCGCATCTTCCACGGAAGGGGGTCGCTGCGTAGGAGGTACCCTGTCCCAGTTGCCCATATGCTGGGTCAATAGCGTTCGCGGCTGCTGCTGCGTCTGCTGTCGCTGTCGCTGCTGGTGCTGCTGCGGCTGTCGCGACGGCGGAGACTGCTGAGACTGAGGCTGTCGCTGCGGCGACTGCTGAGACAATTGCTGCCGCTGCGGCGACGGCTGAGGCACATGCTGTCGCTGCGGCGACTGCTGAGGCTGAGGCTGTCGCTGCGGCGACTGCTGAGACAATTGCTGCCGCTGCGGCGACGGCTGAGGCACATGCTGTCGCTGCGGCGACTGCTGAGGCTGATGTTGTCGCTGCGGCGACTGCTGTTGCTGATCAAACCCTAGGGCAGCTTGTTCTATCTGCGACTCCAGAATAGTCTGCCGTTGTGCGGTAACCCTAGCGGCTGCATCGGATCTCCGGGAGCCTCTGGACGTGCTAGATCTTCTGGAATCCTGACTGGACGTGCTGGATCTTCTGGAACCCTGACTGGACGCGCTAGATCTTCTGGAACCCCGACTGGACGCGCTAGCCGCGTCTTCTTTCTCTCTATTGTCCTCTGGGGACTGTGCAGTACCTGTACCTCGCCTCCTATGCCTCCGGGGCATTTAGGCCGTTGTACCTTACCCACACCGTACACTGCAAGCAACACCTCCCCAGTGAGAGAGAGAGAGATGACAACCACGTAATGTATATATATACTTCAATAGTACTTATTACTGATATTAACTATTAGCTATTAACTATTAACACTAGGCTATGACCAGTAGTGCTATAGAGCTGCTGTATCAAACACTATCTAGTGCTTATGACCTAAAGGAGGTGCCCAGGTGGAGCTGCTCTAGTGCTCGCAACACATCATGTGCAGGTAGCTGTGTGAGATACCTAGTCTGGTGCAGCCCTTATGGGAGTAGTATATTATCCCTAATAGACTAACCTGCCTCTGTGATGAATACGTCTATAACCTCCGTCATTATTACGTCTATTGCGAGAGGTTCCCATGAACTACCGATTAGGTATAAAGCAATATCACACGGTATTGAAGCATGAAATGCAGGAAGGGAAAGAAAAGGAGGACAGCCCACCCAGGATACCTCTACGTGCAGGTGACGTGCTCACAGCGAGAGAGAAACACAAGGCAGAAACAAAACGTTCACAAACAGTACGAAGAACGTTGAGGTACAGCCACCGGCAACACAGTAAGGCAACGGCCAGCCGGTGACTACCCTCGAGCCGTAGGCAGCGTTGCCCTCTGGGGGTCCGCCCACGGCTCACGAACGTTGGCCTCTGGGGCAACGTGGGTACCAACAGTCACGAACATGAAATCGGACACGACAGAAAACATATACCCCGTTGCTACGCGCGTGGGTAAGACAGGGGACAAGAAGGACTTATATATATATTGCTTTACCGATGCCTAACTGCCGTCAGTATCGTTGAAAACCCTGAGTTCTGGCCGCCACCTGGTGTCGTTGAAAGCCGGAGCTCTGGCCGCCACCGGGTGTCGTTGAAAACTGGGGCTTTAGCCGCTACCGTCGGCAGCCCAACACCACGGGATCGCTGCTGACCACGCCGAGTATTCCTTACTGGCCGCTCGCCGTCTAGGTCGTCGTTGAATCCCTTGCGGGATTGCCGCCGACCTGTCCAGCGGTCGTTGAATAATGGAACCTCTATCTACACCAAGCTCCGCCTTGGTCTTCCTAACTGGCTACCCTAGCTCTCTCTGCGAGAGTTAGCTAACCTTGCCAGCAACACAAACCTCCGATAACCAGTGTAACGAACCCAGATTTACACCTAAACCTGAGCTACGTCGCGAAAGATCAACTGTGCCGGTAAGAGGAAGAATCAAGGTGGCCTAATGCAGATTGCGCTTCACGACTGGGGTCGTGAGATATCTGGCACCGCGACTTGATGCCAAGCTAATTAATACACACTTATAATGGCTAGCAAGACCAATTACAAATGGATAAGTGCCCCAGGTTCAATGTGTAGGCTTCATCGCACTTTACATTCATCGAACCAAGAGGACGAGACTCTCGTCCTCGGACCAATTTCACCTAGGTCTGCCACCAAGCTGGCAAGTGGCGCCGACATGGCGCCGACCTTCCAGAGAATTACGAAGCATGCAGTCCACACAAGATCCTCGGGTCGACATCGACCCTCGCCAGGCTACAGAATCCACGCATGAGTACAATATCTCAACCAGCTATAAAGTACGCAGCGCGGCGCGACTGCACCGGCCCCTAGAAGATCGCATACATCAACCTAGGCCCAAAATAACTGGTCCAAATCACACAAACTATCATAATTCCATACAAAAGTCCTGACCAAGGGACAATTCCCAAAATGAGTCCCGAAATGAGTCCCAAAGTCCTACGGACTATGACAACAAGCCAAAACACATAATTTTTTCCATTGTTGCGCCCGTTCCAAGGGTCGGGTTCGCAACAACTAGCCTATCAGTTACAACCTGATCTAGTCAGTCCTAACATGACAACTACAATCCCGGTACTGAGGTACCGGCTCATCACATACTGAGTATAGCCACGTGTCCATGCCACGACTGCTCTAGTCCAGCACCGTCCCAGTACCCAATTGGGCGCCGGCGGTGCTGGCACGTGTCCACTTAGGCTACAGGCGGGAGACTTAGACTAACTATCAGAACCGTGGTTTACTACAGCCTAGTAGAAATCTGCCACGTGTAATATGTTAGACCATGGCTGTACGTCACGCCGGGCTGGCTCAGGACCGTGGTAGCCTATATGGACAAGTAGAAATATGCCACGTGGATAATGTTGGAGGTACGTACTGTACCTGTGCCTGCCACGTGGCCGGCTTTTCCTGGCCGCCACGTTCAAAGCCACTTAACCATCCGATCAGGTGCATGCCACGTGTGCATGTGGATTTGTGTTGAGGGTTTTTACCGGCCACGTGGCAGCGGAACACTGGAGTACGGACAGATGCAAGTATTAGTAGAATTGGTACTATCCGGCCTGTAGTAGGCAGTAGGAATGCTCCCTCGCACTGCCTGCAGGTAACCATGGTGCCGGCTCTCGGGCTTGCCGGTGGCGGGCTCCACGGTCCTGGACGCTACCGTGGTACCAGCAGCGTTGGGTGCCGGTCGGTGGCGGTCCACGCGTCATGGTTGGACCGCGGGCCCGGCCTTTTTGGTCCGGCGGTGGTGGTTTTTTGTGACCGCGGACCCTTGCCTGGATGTCACCCCTCCTGTTGTCCGTTCCGTCGTCCAGTCCCTGGCGAAGGTGGATACGGCGTCTCCCTGGCGAAGGCATCTACGGCACCACCTCCCTCGCAACGAAGGAGGTGACATCATTCTGGTGAGTGGTGACATCCGGCATCCAGGTCCGTTGTTCAGGTCCGTTGTGGTCGTCTTCAGGATATGCAAGGACGTGAGCATTTCCGTCAAAATGTGTGGACCAACGCATCCCACACCTCTCCTGAACGCCAAGCCACCTCCCTGGAAAAAGTTTGACCTCCCTGATTGTACCCCTCCCTGAAAAATGTAGGTACGGCAAATTCCTAGTAAGTGCAGTTAGTCACGATGGATATCAGATACCATGAACTGAACTGCAGGTGTAATTTGCCCGCCAGGGACTTTGTGATTTTGCGGAAAGTCTGGCTTGGGAATATTCAGGCTAATGTGTTCCTATGGAGAGTTACTTGCGGCAATTTTGCCGGCAAATAGCTCAGGGTGCACGATTCTAGCCAGGCAAATTTTCTGGTAAATAAATATACCCATTTACCCGGAAAAAAAATTTTCTGGCCTGGATCAGGCCTGGATCGGGATTCGGGAGCCTTCAGTTGTACTGGAGAAAATCCATTTAAATTGCGTGGAGCCTACTGGGACCGAGAATGTGCATAATACAGCTTGAATACAGTAGCAAAAAAAAAAGTGATACAACGATTTTGGGCCATGGATGCATTAAAAAAGTGGGTGCGGGAATGACGTGCGGCGGATATGTCTACGCTATGTAATACGTACGTATTAATGCGCCATGGAACTATGGACTATGGAGCTCAGCCGAATGAGCCATGAGCGATGGGCGATGAGACATGAGCGTGGCTACAAGTTTTGACAAATTGTTAGCACCGCGACCTGCCACCGATTACTGTACTAGAATAGAAACGGAAAGTTACGAAAATCACCAGGATCGGACAACGACGGAAATGATTGGAAAGGGCTTACAAACTTACAATAAACAGCGGGCGCGCGCGTTATACGCACGCGTGGATCGGACCGGCCGCAGCAGCTCCGGCCTGCGGCATGATCATCAGCTAGTGCCTGCCATTTACGCCTTCCGTTAATACCAGGCGCTGATATTATAGCTAATTAGCTATCACTGCCTGTATCTTATATATGCCAGCTTCAATTTCGCAGCTGCCCGGAGCTCGATTAAGATATATCCTTATAAATGCTGCAGACTTATTAATTGCAGTACTTACTACTAGTTGAATGAAGCGATGCACTTATTGCACTAAGGCCACCAACATGTGCGTCGACGTTATAATCAATGCGCCTTTCTGATCGTGCATTGCGCATATATGCAGCGCATATTGCAGCCGGCATTTAGTACTAGACTGCATGTACAGCTGATACGTGTAGATTACATGAATATTGATAACATTAATTAAATATAAGGCAGTAGTACTAGACTAATAATAATTAAAGAATTATGGTGTCTTGCAACATTACATAGTATATATGTTTCAGCGTGTTGTGCTGGCAATTTTAATTGCCAGCTCATGTTTGGTATCACCCGGCTCATCAACATTTGAACCAGCTGCGCGCGGCAATGGAACCCGCGGCGACGTCGGTCGTAGCGGTAAGTGACAACTGCGAATAAGTACGTCCGTATAATACGTATACGTGGGGATCGCGGATGATGCATGGAATTTCGAGTTGTCGTAACCGGCCGTACGCAATATTGGTTGCGTTGTACAATTACATCGTTTATAAATATTTTCAATGAGTTTTTTCAATGGCTGTATTATATTACAATTATTGTGATTTTTTCACGTTTCTTTTTCGCGTTGCAATAATAATGGAAATTAACATCGATCGCCTTACTCGCCTGTTGGATGCACAATCGACCTGCATGCGCAGAAAGTCATGCAGAGCTGCAGCAAGCTCATCATGGGCAAGCAGTCGTCGCTGTTCCCTCCGCATGGAACGCAACCAGCCGGCCCATTGCTATCTATATCGGTCATGAGCTGCACAACTCTCCTGAAGCTGAACCGGTTGCCGAGGATGTGGATCATGACGCTGATGCGTCTGCACCCATGGCATCAACGGCGACGTCAGGGTCTCAGGAGACACATAATCATGAGGTACGGACTTTGATGTTTGACGTGACTGATGACTCAAGGATGCTAGTTGTGTATGATGTCATCAGGGGTGGTGAATTGTGAAAGAAGGGCAGCTGGTCACGAGTCGTGAATACACGTGTAATTAGTAGTCCTTAAGTATGTAAGTGACATGCGAGACAAGTGACGAAGACGCTACATCATTGCAGGCCGTTGTAGTTACGGCCATTTTGCCACATTATAGCATGATTCTCCTTCTTTCTTTTTTTTTTCATGCTGCGAGGAAAATGATACAGTTTCGATCTTCTCGACTAAACTTTTCTTAATTCTCAATAGTTTCCGCGGCATTTGGCCCCCCGAGAATCTCGCGTTGCGGCTGCCCCCGCCCCCGGCGGAGCCTCCGCTGGCGGAGCCTCCGCTGGCGGCGTCTCGGCTGGCGGAGCCTCCGCGACCTCCGAAATCGGCCAAGTTCAAACTGAAAAACGGCGAAAATCGTATGGCGTACGCGGTTGAAAGCGTAAGTACCGTGCAATACCGTGTACTTTCATACCCGAGTTGCCGTATGGACCAACACGGGTGTCGATCACTTTTTTGATCATGTTATGTGGCACAGTATTACATAGTAGTATAGACACTTGGCATCTAGCTATTAATTGAGCCAGCTCATTGGATATGTCTAGATCGAATGTTCTAGGAAATATGTTCTAAGAATATTCAGGATCGAATACTCCTGGAATATACTGAGAATATGCTGGGAATATACTAGAAATATGCTATGATGTTTCTACAAGCTTCCATGATGATGTCTATGCTGATGTCATACGTCCTAGCCTAAAAGGTATAAAAGGTCGAAACTGCCCCCTAAGGCAGGCACCTCCATTCAACGTCCAAACATTAATTAGCTCATCTCCAACTACTATTATATTTGTAATCAATCCATTTAATCTTCCACGTAAATTCAATGTCTTCAACCTCACTTGCACTCATGATCTGCAAGGTGCAATTAAGGGTAGCAAGGCCAAGCACAAGGCATCGTGTAAAACCCATTAGTCTCCTCCACAATCCAAATAAAGGGTTCAGAAAGAAATGAAGCCCCGCTAAAGACAAGACGCTCAACATCTAACCAAAAGCGGAGCTTAAAATCCACGTAAAGGCAACTAGGGCTGCCCTGCGATGAAACCGGTAGAACTCAGGGAACAAATCCAGCCAAAAAGGCGACTCTCCTTGGTACTCAAATGACTCAATGACCATTGAAGGTGGCGTATGGCCGCCGCCATCATTCTTTGGTGAGAGAAAATTCAAAACTCGTTGTATAGGGCTGACATACCGAGAGTCGGTCCATAATTAAGGTATGGTAAGCCGGATACCTACCTCGATACCATGTTAATCCCTAAATATGGGCAGAAATACTGGGGTGGTTTTACCGGATTAGGATACATTTTTTTGTCTAGGATACATTTGATGCACTGTGCAGTTTTCAGATGTGTTTGTGGGGGTTGATTGCGCCTAGCATGCATTTTATTGAAGCAATGAGTTTCCCAAGATATACATTATATAAACTAAGACAATTGACCCATTAACGCAATGAGACAACATCAATGAGACAACATATGCCAATTGAAGGCTGCCCGCAACTTTATTCCAAGCTCATTATTATATGATTCCAAGACCATAACTCTTCCAAGACCGTACATCTTCAAGATATAGCACAACAGACACCCACGCGGCTTCCGCGGTCATCACGCTCCTCCTCCAAGACAACTCAACCTTACAGGACGTTGGGCCATCATACGTCCGGAATAATTGTGTCACTTATTACATAACCAAACTTTTTGAGGGATCGCCATGGTTGCATGGTTTCAACACATGCGCCCTGCACTCATGTGCATCAAAGGTGTTGCGTAGTGCCAACTCAGTGTCAAAGAACTGATTCAATAATATTTCCCGTATGGCCATGAAGGCCCACATGAGTTAAACATGGCCGAGAGTGATTGCATCATCCTTCTTGGCGACATCGGTCTTGACGACGTCGATGGGGAAGACGGCAGCACCTGCATGTGAACAAAAGAATCCATGAACTGTGGCATCCAAAGGCAACAACATATTAGCATCCCATTGAACACGCAGCCACGCTGACCCGGCCATCCAGCCGCCCACGCAGCCACAGAGCCAGCCAGCCACGCAGTGACGCACCCACCCAGCCACACATCCACGCATCCACGCACCCGGCACCCCCCCCCCCCCAGCCAGCCACGCAGCCACGCAGCCACGCAGCCACGCAGCCACGCAGCAGCGCAGCCACGCAGCCACACAGCCACGCACCCTCCTTTCCAGCCACGCAGCCACGCAGCCACGCAGCCACGCAGCCACGCAGCAGCGCAGCCACGCAGCCACACAGCCACGCACCCTCCTTTCCAGCCACGCAGCCACGCAGCCACGCAGCCACGCAGCCACGCAGCCACGCAGCCACGCAGCAGCGCAGCTACGCAGCCACACAGCCACGCACCCTCCTTTCCAGCCAAGCAGCCACGCAGCCACGCAGCCACGAAGCCACGCAGCCACGCAGCCACGCAGCAGCGCAGCCACGCAGCCACACAGCCACGCACCCTCCTTTCCAGCCACGCAGCCACGCAGCCACGCAGCCACGCAGCAGCGCAGCCACGCAGCCACACAGCCACGCACCCTCCTTTCCAGCCACGCAGCCACGCAGCCACGCAGCCACGCAGCCACGCAGCCACGCAGCCACGCAGCCACGCAGCCACGCAGCAGCGCAGCCACGCAGCCACACAGCCACGCACCCTCCTTTCCAGCCACGCAGCCACGCAGCCACGCAGCCACGCAGCCACGCAGCCACGCAGCCACGCAGCAGCGCAGCTACGCAGCCACACAGCCACGCACCCTCCTTTCCAGCCAAGCAGCCACGCAGCCACGCAGCCACGCAGCCACGCAGCCACGCAGCCACGCAGCAGCGCAGCCACGCAGCCACACAGCCACGCACCCTCCTTTCCAGCCACGCAGCCACGCAGCCACGCAGCCACGCAGCAGCGCAGCCACGCAGCCACACAGCCACGCACCCTCCTTTCCAGCCAAGCAGCCACGCAGCCACGCAGCCACGCAGCCACGCAGCCACGCAGCCACGCAGCAGCGCAGCTACGCAGCCACACAGCCACGCACCCTCCTTTCCAGCCAAGCAGCCACGCAGCCACGCAGCCACGCAGCAGCGCAGCCACGCAGCCACACAGCCACGCACCCTCCTTTCCAGCCACGCAGCCACGCAGCCACGCAGCCACGCAGCAGCGCAGCCACGCAGCCACGCAGCCACGCACCCTCCTTTCCAGCCAAGCAGCCACGCAGCCACGCAGCCACGCAGCCACGCAGCCACGCAGCCACGCAGCCACGCAGCAGCGCGGCCACGCAGCCACACAGCCACGCAGCCACGCAGCCATGCAGCAGCGCAGCCACGCAGCCACGCAGCCACGCAGCAGCGCAGCCACGCAGCCACACAGCCACGCACCCTCCTTTCCAGCCACGCAGCCACGCAGCAGCGCAGCCACGCAGCCACACAGCCACGCACCCTCCTTTCCAGCCAAGCAGCCACGCAGCCACGCAGCCACGCAGCCACGCAGCCACGCAGCAGCGCAGCCACGCAGCCACACAGCCACGCAGCCACGCAGCCACGCAGCAGCGCAGCCACGCAGCCACGCAGCCACGCAGCAGCGCAGCCACGCAGCCACACAGCCACGCACCCTCCTTTCCAGCCACGCAGCCACGCAGCCACGCAGCAGCGCAGCCACGCAGCCACACAGCCACGCACCCTCCTTTCCAGCCAAGCAGCCACGCAGCCACGCAGCAGCGCAGCCACGCAGCCACGCAGCAGCGCAGCCACGCAGCCACGCAGCCACGCAGCAGCGCAGCCACGCAGCCACGCAGCAGCGCAGCCACGCAGCCACGCAGCAGCGCAGCCACGCAGCCACACAGCCACGCACCCTCCTTTCCAGCCAAGCAGCCACGCAGCCACGCAGCAGCGCAGCCACGCAGCCACGCAGCAGCGCAGCCACGCAGCCACACAGCCACGCACCCTCCTTTCCAGCCAAGCAGCCACGCAGTCACACAGCCACGCAGCCACGCAGCCACGCAGCAGCGCAGCCACGCAGCCACGCAGCAGCGCAGCCACGCAGCCACGCAGCAGCGCAGCCACGCAGCCACGCAGCCACGCAGCCACGCAGCCACGCAGCAGCGCAGCCACGCAGCCACACAGCCACGCACCCTCCTTTCCAGCAACGCAGCCACGCAGCCACGCAGCCACACAGCCACGCACCCTCCTTTCCAGCCAAGCAGCCACGCAGCCACGCAGCCACGCAGCCACGCAGCCACGCAGCAGCGCAGCCACGCAGCCACACAGCCACGCAGCCACGCAGCCACGCAGCAGCGCAGCCACGCAGCCACGCAGCCACGCAGCAGCGCAGCCACGCAGCCACACAGCCACGCACCCTCCTTTCCAGCCACGCAGCCACGCAGCCACGCAGCCACGCAGCAGCGCAGCCACGCAGCCACACAGCCACGCACCCTCCTTTCCAGCCAAGCAGCCACGCAGCCACGCAGCCACGCAGCCACGCAGCCACGCAGCCACGCAGCCACACAGCCACGCACCCTCCTTTCCAGCCAAGCAGCCACGCAGCCACGCAGCAGCGCAGCCACGCAGCCACGCAGCCACGCAGCAGCGCAGCCACGCAGCCACGCAGCAGCGCAGCCACGCAGCCACGCAGCAGCGCAGCCACGCAGCCACACAGCCACGCACCCTCCTTTCCAGCCAAGCAGCCACGCAGCCACGCAGCAGCGCAGCCACGCAGCCACGCAGCAGCGCAGCCACGCAGCCACACAGCCACGCACCCTCCTTTCCAGCCAAGCAGCCACGCAGTCACACAGTCAAACCCCCCCTACACCCCCCCCCCACACACACACCCCCACCCCACCCACTCAACACTACACGAATGACTCACAAAGAACTGCTGCACCACCGATGATCCCTGCGGGAACTGCTCTGCTGCCGACGGTCCCTGCGAAAACTGCTGCAGTGCCGACAATGCCTGTGGAAACTGCGACATTGCCGACGCTGCCTGCGGGAACTGAAGCGCTGCTGCTGCTGCTGCTGCTGCTGCTGCTGCTGCTGCAGTTGTTGCTGCAGTTGCTGCTGCAGTTGCTGCTGCAGTTGCTGCTGCAGTTGCTGCTGCTGCTGCTGCTGCTGCTGCTGCTGCTGCTGCTGCTGCTGCTGCAGTTGTTGCTGCAGTTGCTGCTGCAGTTGTTGCTGCAGTTGCTGCTGCAGTTGCTGCTGCAGTTGCTGCTGCTGCTGCTGCTGCTGCTGCTGCTGCTGCTGCTGCTGCTGCTGCTGCTGCTGCTGCTGCTGCTGCTGCAGTTGTTGCTGCAGTTGCTGCTGCAGTTGCTGCTGCAGTTGCTGCTGCTGCTGCTGCTGCTGCTGCTGCTGCTGCTGCTGCTGCTGCTGCTGCAGTTGTTGCTGCAGTTGCTGCTGCAGTTGTTGCTGCAGTTGCTGCTGCAGTTGCTGCTGCAGTTGCTGCTGCAGTTGCTGCTGCTGCTGCTGCTGCTGCTGCTGCTCCAGCTGGACCACTTGTTTCTGCACCTCTTGACGCAGCTGCAAACCAAGCTCTTCAACCTTCTTGCTTTGGTTCTCCATAGCTCGTTGCATCTCTCTCATCGTCTGTTCCACGCCCACCAGTACGGGGGTCGGCGGCGGCAGCGGCTGGGTACGCTCTGGCTGGGTGCGTCGAGGGCCGCCGCAGTCAGAGCATTGCCATTCCGTGCCGTCACCGTCTTCTGCGTGCCTGAAAATATGCGTACAGATGCCGTGCAGGACCTTGCCACATCGGCCGGCGCATTGGTGGTTTGCACCGGCCAAAAAATCTACTTTCATGGCACCAGATTTCTTTCCTAGCACCCATTTTCTACAATCGTCCCCGGCATAACACAAATCAATCAATTCGTCCATGTCATCGCTTCGGCTATCAGCATCGGGCATAGTTCCCGTGGCTAGTGCCCATCATTCTTTCCACCTTGAGCGGGGCGAAGTCGCGAATTCAAGCGCGAAGTGCATTTGAATCAAGCGGGAACTGGGTGACACTGCTTGAAGACGTGCAGCTCCAAGGCATGCAAATGATGCAATGTCTGAAAGATACGATACGCAAAGTTCAGGTGTTCAGGTGAAGCCGTGAAGACGTGAAGCCGTGAAGCCGTGAAGACGTGAAGACAGGTGAAGACGCGGTGAAGACGTGAAGACGTGAAGACGTGAAGACGTGAAGACACGATACGGCAAGTTCAGGTGAAGTTCAGGTGTTCAGGTGAAGCCGTGAAGACGTGAAGACGTGAAGCCGTGAAGACGTGGTGAAGACAGGTGAAGACGCGGTGAAGACGTGAAGACGTGAAGACGTGAAGACGTGAAGACGTGAAGACACGATACGGCAAGTTCAGGTGAAGTTCAGGTGTTCAGGTGAAGCCGTGAAGACGTGAAGACGCGAAGCCGTGAAGACGTGGTGAAGACAGGTGAAGACGCGGTGAAGACGTGAAGACGTGAAGACGTGAAGACGTGAAGACGTGAAGACACGATACGGCAAGTTCAGGTGAAGTTCAGGTGTTCAGGTGAAGCCGTGAAGACGTGAAGACGTGAAGCCGTGAAGACGTGGTGAAGACAGGTGAAGACGCGGTGAAGACGTGAAGACGTGAAGACGTGAAGACGTGAAGACGTGAAGACACGATACGGCAAGTTCAGGTGAAGTTCAGATGTTCAGATGAAGCCGTGAAGACGTGAAGACGCGAAGCCGTGAAGACGTGGTGAAGACAGGTGAAGACGCGGTGAAGACGTGAAGACGTGAAGACGTGAAGACGTGAAGACGTGAAGACACGATACGGCAAGTTCAGGTGAAGTTCAGGTGTTCAGATGAAGCCGTGAAGACGTGAAGCCGTGAAGCCGTGAAGACGTGGTGAAGACAGGTGAAGACGCGGTGAAGACGTGAAGACGTGAAGACGTGAAGACGTGAAGACGTGAAGACACGATACGGCAAGTTCAGGTGAAGTTCAGATGTTCAGGTGAAGCCGTGAAGCCGTGAAGACGCGAAGCCGTGAAGACGTGGTGAAGACAGGTGAAGACGCGGTGAAGACGTGAAGACGTGAAGACGTGAAGACGTGAAGACGTGAAGACACGATACGGCAAGTTCAGGTGAAGTTCAGGTGTTCAGGTGAAGCCGTGAAGACGTGAAGACGCGAAGACGTGAAGACGTGGTGAAGACAGGTGAAGACGCGGTGAAGACGTGAAGACGTGAAGACGTGCATGCAAGGTATCAAAGATACGATACGCCGCAAGTTCAGGTGAAGTCGTGAAGACGTGAAGACGTGAAGACGTGAAGACGTGAAGACGTGAAGACGTGAAGACGTGAAGACGTGAAGACCAGGACTGTCACGTGAAGACTGGGACGTGAAGGCAAGTTGCAGCACTCGGCCGCTGCAGTCGCACGCAGGTAGAAACGAGTATTGCTGCTTGAATCTGTCAAGACCCCATCGAATGTAAAACAGGTTTTTCGTAAAGAAATCCGATTTGTGGGCGGGCTTTACATATTGCTTCTGAAAACGCGGTCGCTCAATGAAGGTGCACCACGCCGTCTTCTTCCAGGTACAGGGCAACACAGAGACCTGGTTGTCCTACCGGACCACGGAGTCCCAAAAGACGCCGTGGCAGCCCGCGGGGACTCGACAGGAAGGCGCGCCACGGTGCGGGAAGGCGATGACACAGCCATACAGGTTTGATGCGGAGGGGCGGCCGCTGTTTGGCGTCCGACTTGTGGATCCAGACCGCATTCCGATGTTGCAGGACACCCCAGCCTTCGCACCATTGAACATGGAGTTTCTGGGGAAGGAGCTGGAGTCGATCAAAACAAGGGTCGAGAAGTTGCCCCATGGCATCTGGCAGTGGTACTTTCCGCCCGACACCATCAAGCCAAACAAGGCCTTTTTTCGCAAGTCAAGTCCCACATGCCCCTGAGGAGGTGCCTGAGGAGTGGCGCCCTTTGCCGTGGCCATCTCGCGCGGACATCTCCGCCCTGCGTGAGCACGATGCAGCGCCTGAACCACCACCGACGCAAGAAGAGCACTTCATGGCGTTGGTCGACGCAGAGGCGGTGCGCGTCACCCCGCTGGTAGACCGAGTTCGTCATGATGGCCACACACAGCAGGAATGGGCGGCAGAAGACAGGGCCATGGCAGCCAAGGTCGCTTACTTGAAGCGCATGCAAGGCGTTGAGAAAGGCTCCGCTGTTCTATACTGGCACCCTTCAGCTGGTATTCTCTGCAACTCGAAGCTCACGTGGACTCCAGTCCTCGTTGGCATCATCAAGGAGGTGGTTGCGAAGGAGGATGGCGGCCAACCTTCTATTGAGCTCTTTGTATACCGCGCTAAGCATTTGCATGACACGTGGCACCCGTGGAATACAGACATTGCGCAATGGCCCCATCCGCCAACCACTGCGGCGCACACGGTGATCATCACCGCCTCAGACCTCGTCTTGACACAAGTGGTGGGCAAGCGAGGTCAGCCGCCCCATGGAGTCTCCTTGGGTGCGAACAAAAAGCTCACCAAGGAGTGCCTAAAGGCGCTGAAGGAGGTGCCCTATGACGCGGAACACCCGGTCGTGAAGTGGCAAGATGCTGAATGCTCGAAGGGCATCGTCGGCATGGCGAAGGCATGCTGGGAAGGCGTAACGCTGCAGGTCAAGAGTGGCAGCCGCAACCTCGTAGGGCAAGTCGTGTGTCATTGGGCGTCGGAGCGTGTGACATCCGCGGACGGTCGCACCGAAAGCCGGGACGGCAGGTACCATGGTCGTGTCGCTGTTGTCGACACGCAAAACGACATGGTAGCCATGTACTGGGGTGCCCGTTGGGAGGAGGACGCGGTTTCTTGCGTGCCTCTCCACGAGCTGGAGGCACAGATCTGCGGGTGCCCCGGTGTGGTCGTCCCTGCGTTGCAAGCGCCGGATATCACCCTGGCCGAGGCTCGATTGCGCGAGATGGTTCCACCCAGCGACGTTGTGGCGGAGAACAACAACGCAGGCGCCTCCCGGCGTCGGAAGCGAGCGCTCATCCTTGCCGATGACGATGACGACGACGACGACTGCTGAAGCGCAAGCAGCGTTGTTGTCATTGAGCTGCTCATGTGCTGCTGCTGCTGCTGCTGTGCTGCCATGCTACTGCTGCTGCATTGCTGCCGTGCTGCTGCTGTGCTATTGTGCTGATGTGTTGCTGCATTGCTGCCGTGCCGCTGATGTATTGCTGTCGTGCTGCTGTGCTGCTGTGTTGATGCACTGCTGCATTGCTGCCGTGCTGCTGAGCTAGTACTGCCTATTAGTGAATTTCCTATCAATGGACTATAGTCCACTGATAGGAAATTCAGGAATCGGCATACTAAGTTGCTGCTGCGCTGACTTGTGCTCCTGCTATGCGGCCGTGTTGATGTGCTACAGTTGTGCTGCTGCTGTGCTACGGTCATGCTGCTGCTGTGTTGCTGGGCTGATGTGTTGTTGCATTGATGTAGTGGCTATTGTTCCGCTACTACAATTTGCTACTGATGCCGCTGCTGGTGCTTTTTTGCATGTCAGTGCCCGCTATGTTCACACCACTGTTGCCGCGGTTGGTATCGCGTGATTTCCACCGGTTGTGCGTTGACATGTGTTACTCATGCATTTCCCCCTATATTTGGTAGCACGCGGTTTCGCGTTAGTTAGGTGCAGACAGCTGCATGTAGACAAACATCTTGTTTAAGTCGGTCAATTAACTGTTCTTGACGCATCATGGTCCAAGTCGACCGACCTGTAGGGACCAGTAGAGCAATTGTCTAGGAGAAAGAGCGTGATCGCTGCAGAAGCCGCGTGGCAGCCGTGGCTGTACCTGTAGTACGACCTGCATATATATGGATACTGTATTTGGATACTGGGTTGTTTATCAATTCTGGTTTTAATTTATTTAGTGTACCTGGTGTTGGCATGCCAACTCAGTGCTAAACTACTTTATGCACAATGATGCAACTTGATGCTATAGTGACGTGCCACGATGTAACTTTATTAACTTCACCATTAGTCATGGGGTCAATAGGATTGCTCATTATGCCATGTTAACATGAACCATGGGTTACGTAATAGTGAAAACAGTAATCATGATGCTCCACTTGAAGTCTCCAACATGGTCATGTTTGGAATTTTATTGATCATATTTACAAGATATGAAAAGAGACAACAAACGTGGAAGCATGGCACGCCGAGGCCGATAATATATGTGTGAAATATGAAAAGAGACAACATCTTTGGCAAGCATGATCATATCATGCTTGCCAAACATATGAATGATATCGACCATGTCCAGAAACCATGTTTGCCAATGGTGCATTTAGGATACATTTGAAGCCGTGCAAATGTATCCTAATCCGGTAAAACCACCCCTGCCGATGCATCGGCTGTAACTTCACAATTCTGCAAACCAGATGCCATCCAACCCACCCATATCCAATGGCTGTCCTTGGGGGCCAAGCATGTCCATGAGTTGCCCTTCGGGTTGGTATATCACAACCTTACATATATGCAGGGTAGGCCATGTATAACTGCCGTCAAAGTCAGGGGGGTCAAGACGAGCGTTTTCATTTTTGGTAGAATGTGCATTTTGAACTATGTTATAAGAGCTAGGCACCTACCACTTCAGGGATGATAAACAACTAGTTGCTGAACAGTTTGACTGTTTGAGCCATTGGGGTCATCATTTGGGTGGGTATACCAGCAGTTACACCCAGTACAGCCCATAGGGGTACCGGTGGTAAAAAGCAACCAAGGGGGTAGGGGTGGGCATACTACCTACTAATACCTACTAATATGGCCCCCAACCATGCCACACAATACATTTCCCTTCCACAATGATGCCCAGGGAAACATAACCGCATCATCACACTGCCCTTACATGGCACCTATGTGCAGGTGCCACCTTGTCCATGCACGTAGGTAACGTGGTACGGATACCCTACGCAAGGCATGCATTCTAGGAGGCAGCCACCAACAAACTAGTGATTTTAAGCCTATTTCAGCTTGCCCTAGCAAGGATAAACTAGGCCTAAGCTGCCATAGCTTGCCAGGTGATGGCCAGCACACCTGGTGGCACATGCTGACAATGGGAAGCTTCTACTCACCGGTTACATGCTTGATGATGCCACAGAGACCAGCCAACTGCCTCACACTCATGCAATATGTGTGTGGGAAATGTATAACAAACATATGTGGAGGTATTCAAACCCATACAGCCTCTAAAACTTATCACCATCACACTATGGCAGGTCAACTGACTGAGGGAAGCATCTAAGAATGGTGTTTTAGGAAGGGGCCAGGCCATGGTCAAGAAAGAGCATGAATAATGAAGAAAGAATGTGCTACACAAGCTAGAACGTATATATAAACGTCAAAAATCGACAAGAAAACGATAACTCAGCTTTACCTGGCATGGCTGGCATTATACCTTGGCCCAGGCGGTGGCCGCAAAATGGCGCATTGCGGCACACCAAAGTTGTGCAGCATGGTCGCTAGATTCGACGATTTCTGGCCACCCTTGCACGTTTACGACTACAAATCATCATAAAAAGTAAAAAGAAACCGATATATCCTTTAAAATACGCCGGAAAGGTATTGCTGTCAACGTTTCTATCGTCCGGCCTGATCGCAGTTTTTTCCAGCAAGAACGCTGCCGACACCTATCAAATGGCATTCCCGCAAACCAAAAATTGGCCTGTATCATCTTTAGGACGTATAAAATCAATTTCCTGAGTTTGGTCAGAAAATTCGAACGAAAACGTAAATGCCATGCGTGGGCGCAAGCCGCCATGGCCAGGTCGTCGTTTTCCGGAATGCACGTTGTACGTGAAAAAGTACCCTTACCCCTTGTACTTTGACCGGCCAGAACACCTCTATAACTTTGTCAGAAGTATGCAAACCCTAGTACCATGCTGTGAGGAAAATTATAAACTTTCGATCTTCTCAGCTAAACTTTTCCTAATTCTCATTAGTTTTCGTGCAATTTGGTCCCCGGAGAAGGGGCCGACGTGTCGGCTGTAACTCAGTTTTAGGCGGAAAATCGGCAGCCAGACCATTTAGGGGTTAAAGCTCTACAACCCCCTTAGTAGAATATTTACCCAACTGGTAGAATATTTATAGTACCCCTATTTACCTATAGGGGTATACTAAGGTATACTAAGGTTATACCCCTATAGGGGTATAATAAGGGTTGTACCTAGGGGTGCCATAGTCCGCTGACCCATTTTTGGCACTTTCATACCCCTGAAAATGAAAAAAATCATAACTCACAGGCCACAACTCCAAATACCCCCAACCAAGATGCTAGGAGTATCTGCACTTCAAGGGCTTTCAGAATATGCAATAATACCTTTATCAAAGCATTTGGATGATAGCTTCAGTCAAAGTTGGCCAAAAGACGATCTTTTTTCCCCAAGGAAAAGTCTACCCCACCCTAACTTCCCAGAGAGGGCAGGGAATCTCAATAACAACATTGGACAACTTAGTTGGATAGTCCAATGGTGGTTTCCTTGGGTCAGACCACCCGGATAACCCATTACCCCTATATAACGTGCTCATACATGTGTGTGGGTTACGCGCGTGTAAACAGCTATCTATGACAGGCAACACAATAATGCATTATAACAAGCTATCAAAGGCTGCCAAAAGTGCTGGAATACAAACACGTTGCCTACCTGCACTGACGGAGTGGTATACTCCAAAGAAATGCCAAAAACTGGGCACTTTCAGGGCTAATACCACTCTTTACAACAGGCATGGAACTTGCTGAAATATGCATGGATAAAATCGTCATTTATAATGCATGGGATACGTATTCCGCTGCAAACAACTCGCAAATACGTTGTCTTACCTGGCTCGTTCGTGCCCTACCCGGATTCCGCTGGCCGGGACCCTAGCATATCTCACACATACTGATGCTCTACATTCAAAGGCCGCAATAGCCGCATACTTCATGATCCGCCATGACTACCAGGTCGATGTTCCGTGCAAAGATGGCTAGTACTAAACTAGTCCGCATTCTCAGCAAACGCTGCAGCTGACGTCCCATACCCAAACTGGATGCCCGGGCTGGCGCAGATTGCCCGGCCATAGGGAGAAAATCGACCTATGATAAGCTATGACTCATCTGGAACTGACGACCAGGAAAGTTCTATTTTCCTAGCTGTATTTTCCCAACCCTATAAGTCTGGCCGTGCCTGACCTACGAAAACCATGCATCGTCATTCTGAGCAACATTCTGAACCGTTTCAAGCCGTGAGACGCAAAAATTTCGTAACAGCGGCACGTTGGCAGCCATATCTCATTACGCGCGCGCGCGAGCGAAAATTTCCCGCCAAAGTCACGTGATACATTCTCAATGCACGTTGTAATTACCAGGCTATGGCGAATATTACCCCCAAACCTATGCATCACCTTCGTCCCTAAGTGTTCCCGGACCCACCGGACCACTGACATCCGTCACTGGTGGCGCGGCGCTCTCGGCGCGGCGCGAAATTCGACCGTTAGTCAAACCCCCCGACAGGTCGGGGGGTTAACGGACTAAGGGTTGTACCTAGGGTTGTATAGGGTATACCCTTATTTCCCTATAGGGTTGTACCCCTATTTACCCACCTGGGTAGAATATTTACCCAAACTTGGTAAATATTGGAGGATTCAGATCTATTGGTTGGAGCAAAGATCTCAGTTCCTCCAAGACTGAGTTTGGGTATTGTAGCATTTTAACAGTGGCAACTATCTACATAGTACAGTAGTATCATGCAGGACTTCACACAATATTTATCACCAACATGATCATGAATCGCAGTAAAAGCCTGTAACAAATCCTTCCCTGCTCGATAAAGTGTAAAGAAACCATGGGCGGCCGTTCAGCTTTTGAGCGCTGCCATGCCGGTGCAAAGTACTGTAAGAGTGCATGCCTCTCACACATGAGGAACTAACGTCCATACGCTGCCACAACATCCTTGCCACTAACACGTTTAATTATGGAATCCCTAATGCCTTCCCAAGAAGCTGCAGTGCCATAGGCTGCGATAGGGGGGGGGACGTCACGGCAAAACTGCCCACTCCAAGTTTGGTCCGATGGGGCTCTGACAGACGTGGAGCGAGCTCCAAAACCGCCCCGTCGCCAGAATTATTAAAAAAGAGTGCGCTCAAGTTGGCTTTTTGAGGACGGCGGGAGGAAAATAGAACCGGAGTGCGCTCGGCAAACACGCCCGGCGCCTGGTTTTCAGGAAAGTTGCCCGCTCCCCGTGAGACTAGGTATTGGTCCGGCGCTTTGGCTTACATCGGACCGGAGTGAGGTACTCGTGGACGTACTAACGCACATATACGTACTAAGGTAATTACACGGTCATAATTTATAGGACACGTGGTGAAACAAGTAGTGATCTTGGTGGCGTCAGATACAAGTCCTGACTGTGCCGACTACCTCCAGGTAGTCCTCGGCCGCTACAGACGCTCTGCTGCCCATGTGCAGCGTGGGATACAACTGACTGATTGACTGACCTCCCTAGCGTATAAATGCCACGTGTCACACGTCCAACGTGCACTCCGTTTCGCCCGACGGACCCATTTTGGCAAAGGTGTGCGCTCAGCCATTTTTCACTTTGGCTGGTGACGGACGGCGCTGGACGGCAAAAAAGTGTGTGGGCTCAAGTAGGAAAATGCCCGGGGGGTATGTCCCCCCCCCTGCTGCGATTGAAGCATCCTTGACCACGACAATTTGCGCGATAAAATGTAGAAAGGAACCTATAAACCCTTGAACTTGCGCCGGGAAGCAAGCGCAGCCATCAATTCTGTCGACCTGCCTTATCGCAGTTTTTCCCAGCAAAAACAGACTGTGCCGACACCGGGTAAATCGCATCCCCGCGAGCTGAAAATTGAGTTGTATCTGATCTATAGGACATATAAAATCTATTTCCTGAGTTTGGTCAGCTAAATCGTCCGCAAGCGTAAACTGCATGCATGGGCGCGAGCCGCCATGCTAGGTCGTGCATTTCCCGAACTCACGTTTCATGTGAAAAAGTACCCTCACCACCTTTACTTTTACCGTACGTTTAGCCACCCAAACAAAATCCACCCCCCCCCAAAAAACATGTCCAAGAAAGGTCTTTTCACGTAGTATTTGAATAAATTTTTAGGGCATTTTCCCGTCAAACATCAGAACTGACCGGGGCAAATTTCTACAAACCTCAAAAACTCGGTAGAGGATTGAGACCGACTCAGTCCTCCGTAGAGGACCAGGGACAGACGACGAGTTAATGGCAGCCAGAAGGACTATTACTGCGTACTTCACTGCTTCCGGGCTGCCAACTGCAGAATGCAGCCAGAGTTTTGGCAGATTGGGTGTGTTATGAGCGTGGTAGCTAGCTGGAAAAAGGCGCCTGTTTTCGTGTTGTCACGCAAAAAATATTTTGAAGTCCATGCCCCTCCATCATATCGTTTTTCGGGTAATAACAACTCTATTGATCACTAGCAAGCAAATATGCCAATGTGCACAGGATGCTGAACTCGTACCAATTTTTTGTGAAATAACATTTACTATGAAGTGAATGGAACGCCTGGTGGACCAGATGCCGGCGGAGAGTCAGACTTTCTCTGTTGTGAACATTGGTGGGACATGGTTTTGTTGGATAACGTCCACTACCACCATGCAGCCATTCACGTGTTAGTGCAGTTTTTGCACAATCACTGTAGTGCTCATGATATATACCCGGGATATTCTGATTTGGCACTCCGCGAAGGTGAAAACCATTTGCGTTCAGTGCCGGTCCGCGGAAAACGCGGAAAACGCGATCTGCAAATGAATCCGACCGGAATCGAACTGGGGACCTCTCGCACCAACTTTCGCTGACTATAGGACGGACGTCTCTGGATCGCCAACTTACACCTACAGTCATCCGCAAAAGTTATCCTTTCCGGGGAGTGATGCAAGCCTTTCGGATTTGGGACTAGATAAATCATTCGAGATCTGTGTGTGTAGGAGTACTACACACGTGTCTGCACGCGAGACTTGTTCAGTCTCGCAACCCCGTCCGGGATATGCTGCGAATCTATGGTTTTTGGGACCAACTGCTCCAAGTGTGCTTATTAGTACTGCATAGGGCATCACAGGTTGTTTCTCGGGGACCCATTGCCTGTGCCCCGGATTTCGACGAATCGGTCATCAATGTCAGACAAGTAAACCATGAATGCCCATGCTTATAACTAACACTACAGCACTGGAATATTGGGATTAGGCAAAGCTGACACCCTAAGTTTTTCCCCCTTGTGTGCTGCCATCCATGTGCCAATTGTGTGCATTGTTGGTTTCACTGCGTTGTTGCAGAAGATGGCACATTTCATGCATACCCGTCAGCTCCTTCAGGGGGGCAACATAGGTATGTCTTGTTGCTTCTGAAGGCAAGAAGGTGGAGGGGGGCTGAGGAAGACAGCTTGGGGGAGGGGCCAACCCCCTGTCGCCAAAGTATATAATTTCCCGATAATGCAGGCCACCCAATATCAATTTCTCGATTTTTTTGGCCCCGCTCTCGAGTCAGACTGGGTGGGTGGGTGGGGGGGCAAAATTTTTTGAGTTTCGATATTGGGTGGCCTGCATTGTCGGGAAAATATGTTTTTAACGGGGGTGGGTCCTCCCTATCCCCTGTCCACCTTCTTGATTTTGGTGGGCTCCCCCCTCCACCATCTCGGCCGTTTTAGGCACCCCTTCCCCCTCCACCTGCTCGCCGTTTTCAGGCATCCCCCTCCCCCCTCCACCTAAGTTCTGTTTTGTTGGTGGCTCCCTCCCTCCACCTTCTCGCCGTCGTCAGGCACGGCAATCCCCCCTCCACCTTCTGTTTTTTTGGTGGGCGCCTACCCCTCCACCTTCTTTCCGTTTTCAGGCACCCCCTCGCCCCTCCATCTTCTGTTGGTAGCCCGCTTCCCCCCACCTTTTGGCCTTTTTGGGTGGCAACCCCTCTCCCCCCTCCACCTTTCGGCCTTTCTTTAGGCTGGCAGCCCCCCTCCAACTTATCGCCTTTTGGCAGGCACCCCTCTCCCATCCACCTTCTGGCCTTTGGTGGGCAGGCCCAACCCCCCTCCACCTGCTTGCTTTTCGTGGGCACCCCTGACCCCAGAACCTTCCTCCCCACCCCCCATTGTCTTTTTTTGCTTTTTCGGTGGGCACCCCCACCCCCCCTCCACCTTCTCGGTGTTATTTTTTTGGGGGGGTGTCCTGGCAGGCACCACCAATGCCCCTTCACCTTCTGTCTATCTCTTTTTTTTTTTTGGTGATCAACCTCAAAACAGCCTAGTACATTTTTTTTCCCCTTTGACCGGCCCCATATAGTATGCCAGCTAAACGTTTAATTACTGTGTACGTGAAACTGGGCAATTGCAGCTGGGGTTGGCCATGGAGGAGTCACCACTTCAAACATACGTCAACTGTTATTAATTCAAGACCTGATAAAACTTGCTTACACTTGGTGACCTCTATTATACATAGACTGCTTTCGAAGGCCCTACAGCAAACCGTTTATTTGTACTGGGTCCGTTTTGGTGGTACCAGCTGAAGTCCTACCACTCTAACGGACTGTCTGACAGACAGAGTTGGTGGCAGAACTATGGATGGGCGCCGCACCAAAAATATGGTGAAACCTGGTAGGAATGAATTTAATCTAGACATAAGCTTCACGTGGCACTTAATTCAGACCGTGCTTTGGACAGTGCCTGGCCACCAGGGAGATATGCTTGAGCATAATTAGGGGGATACCTGATGGTCCAACGGTACCGAGGTGCATGAGCAATATTGACGTGCACATTCACACGGCTACGGCGGTGCAAACAACTCACTTGTACAACAGCATCGCTTGTTGTCACATTGGACTCAAAAATGTGTGCAGCAAATATTATGGTAGAGGCCAGGCGCAGTGACTGTGCAAGTGCTACATGATGCTAGGCGGAATGAAAAAAGATGAAGAGTAGGTTAATATTTCTTAGCCACAGTGATAGTAAGTGAACCAAGATCCAATGTAATAGGTGTACCAGATGTGGAAGAAGAAACAGTCTTGAGCATGAGTATGCCGAAGGAGATGGTGTAACAAAGTTGAAGGAGTCTCCTCGGTAGGAGGGTCAGGAGGAGGGCCAACAGGGCTAGTGTGAATGCCAATTTCCGTTTCAATGGTCGCACCACAAGCAAAACTGCTGGGCTTCCTCAAATTTGTAAAACTTCTTATATATAGTGCTCAGCAAAGGCAGGTTCCTTAATTGATTAATCATAGCGCGGGCATCCTAGCCCAATAAAGAAAGATAGATGACCCCGCTGGAGTTAGGCGTAATTACCACGTAGTATTTAGCTCGGCTAATTTTACTGGTAGAATGGGAGCAAGCACTCAGGTCCAATGTGGAGGTAGATGTCGAAGCACTAGTCACAGAAGCAAATTGCGAATCTGAAATTCAAATCGAATGGTAGTCGATGCGAAGAATATAGCGCGATTTGGATCCAGCGAGTAGGTAGACAGGACGCCTAGGCGTCCACACTCCACACCGTATCCAGGGGTAAATGTAGCTGAAGGGAAACTCTAACTATTGTGCGGGTAGGTACACAAAGCATTACACCTACGTAGAAGCACGGAAAACAAGTGTGGAAGGAAAATGCCGGCACTAACTTAACCTCTCTAACCTTGTATTGAAGCCTTCATTCCTCCAAACTCCCTTGTCTTTTACCCACTTTCTTTCAACACCTGCAACTAGGTGCGTGCGTAGCAAGCCAAGCGGAATGAATGGTAAAAAGCCCATTCGTCTCCTCTTCAGTCTTCAGTATCGTGAAAATGCACAGTACATGATGCGTACAACCTTTGCAAAAATGGCGATTGAAGACATGCCCCTTTACCATAGTCTGAATTATGAGTGGGCATGCAAACTGCAGAAAAGACGTCGTATGTGAGAATGATTTTATCATGTATAAAACTGTAAATAATACGCAGAATTCTGTAAAATCCTGCAAAGACTCCTAAATTCAGGATGATGGAGACTATTTTGTGTATAAAATACTAATCTTTAACTCTGGCATTATTGTGCCACTGAGAAATAATGCTTTTCTCAATTGCACATTGAATCTTGAAATCTCTGTCAAAGACCAACTTTAAATAACGACTTTCACTATTGTACCCGCTCTTTACACTATATTTACGGCAGGCAGCTGAGCGCACTGGATGAAATTCACCTCTGACACCTCCGTACAGTAGCCTGTTTGGCGGCCTTGAGAGCGCTTTGTGCCGCTGGTAGCGTGTGTGCACAACATCGCATACATTAGGCGTAAAATTTAGCTCTAGCGGTACCGTACTCATAGCAATCTATCCCGTCCGATTTGGTTGCGGAATTTGAAAGTTATTGAGTTCCGCAGTTGTACCATTGGCCCGTGTGTAATTTCTTGCACTCTATGTACCTAGCAGTACTGTCCTACGTAGTTTGCCGGAATTAGGGCTTGGCTGTACCGAGACTTAGGTGCCGGCCTGTACGCAGTGCAAATACATGTAAGGGCAGATTCCCTGCGTCCAAGTTCACGAGTACCATATCAGTATATGTTATTTCGTGCACACAAGCAGTTCAGAGTTGTGCGGACAAGCTGTGCTGCATGGCACTGCTTGGCAGCGCCATGAGCCGCCAAAGCTATTAGTGTGTGGGAACGTTCACTTTTGTAACCCGGTGCACATCATCTACAAAAAAATCTGGCCATGCAGCGGATTAACCGCCTGGCCAGGACATAAAATTTACGTATTTCAAATGCCAATGTACTTGTTCATCAACTAGTTGACTAAGGCCGAAAAGCCTAAGGATCTTTCCTCCAGTACCAAGTTTGTGGTATAATTTGCTGAATTTTCCACGTATCGTTTAGCACTAATATCAGAGTTGTAATGAGGGTTCGTTGTTTTGCTGCCTCAGTGCGCATCGGCTTGTCATGGCTGGGGTTTGCCACTCAGTCAAGCAGACTTTGGACCATCATGGATGGTCGCCGCTAGCTGAGGCTGCATGCAATGGAAGTAGCGAAACAACGATTGGTATCGGTTAGTTATGTAGGCGGTTGTCTCTTTGATATGGTAGCGCTGATTATACATGTACAATGCCTTTCCTTGCTCAAACAGCCTGAGTCAAGTTTATTTCTGACCAGTTTGACCATTTTTTCTTGTTTCACTGGCCAACGTCCACCTTCTTATTTTGCGTCCATTGCGTGTGGCAAACTATTCACCACGTGGTCAGCCCCACCCGAGGGTTCATCGCCACCACCGCCCAAGGCCTCATCGCCACCCCCGGCTGTTGCGGGGACCTGCTCAGGCTCCGAGGAAGTTTTGCTCGTTTGGGATGATATTGATTTCCGTCTTGCAGACTTCACCGCGTCGGAGACTGTCTGCCTGGACCCGCAATATGTTCTGCAGTCGGGAACGCTGTGCCCTGATATGGCAGTTTGCAGCATGGGAGGTGCCGCGTCCACTTGCTGCCCTTGCCTGGAGAAGCAGCTGACAATCCTGGAGCGGCCTGATTCGGTAGCAGATCTCAACTTCCTGTTCTTCTCTGGCTGTATCTCGATCGGTCAGTGCTCGCTGGACAGCTACTTGAAGCTGTTTGTCCAGTGCGGGTACGGTGCCAGGGCGAACGCGCTGCTGTCTGCGGTGGGCGCTCCATACCCTCCTCCTTCATCATCACTGCCGCCGCGGCTTGCAGCACCACCGCCGCCAGCTGTGATTCCGCCAGTGCCCCAATCCATCCCTAGTGGATGTAAGTAACTACGAGGCATTTCCTACTCAGTTGTGGTTGGGAACGGGCTGAACGGATGTGTATAGCAGCGTCAGTCACCATGCAGTAACCTCCAACTGCTCCTGAGCCGGGTTCGTACCATGACTCCAGGTGCCTTGATGCATCTGTGTTTCTTGGTGACAGTGTCTTGGCCTCAATTTGACCCATAACTGATGTGAGGTGCCGTTCAAGTGAAGAGTTATAATACACTTCCCTGTATAGGTGAAACTCTCCGCCCAGCTCCTTTGAGTTATGGATCCCTCCTTGTGACATGTCAGCTAGCCTGCATACAATCAAAACGCTGTGCAGCTAACAACTATGGTGTGCTGCTCCCTTTTGGCTTTACATGCATATGTCAGATAGTGTCCTGTAGGCTGTAGTGATGGAGAGCGGTAGTAGAGGCTTCGTGGCCTTCATTGGCAGCAAAAATAGCACTAGTAGCCAAGTATCCGTCTGGCTGGGTACATACTTGGCTCCCCGTGAAGTGAACATCAGCTGAAGCCATGCTGAACATTGTGAGTGTTGTGTAAAACATGTTTGTATGCTACAGTATCCTAGTGAGCCGGTGAGTAATGCGCATCTGAAGAGACTTGACTGCGGTTGAGTGACTTGCTGACTGTCAGTCTACATATTTGCTTATTGTCAATCACGTGGCGGTAGCTAAATGCTGACGCATGTAGGCATCTTTTTTTTGTGAGAGTATAATCTTCCTCCTGGACCTATTCCTCCTCATGCAGCTTGGAGCTGTTGATGGCTCGTGCAGCGCTGGGTGGAAAATAGGTACTGCCCAGGCTGAACGTAATGAAGCAGGACCGTGCTCTGTTTGAGTGTGTTGCGGTGTTACAGAGACAGGTGGCTTTTGGTGAGAAGCAGACCCTTGCTTGTTGAACGAAATCGAAACTTTACACAGAAACGGACGCAAGTCTTAGCTATAAGGTCTCTTTTCTATATTATTATGATTTGTAATCCGGCGCCCATGCAGCGCCGGCCTGCTGTTCAAGGTTTGCACTCAATAGCACCGCCTTCCAGTATTGGCCGACTCGATCACATTTCCTGCAGGTACTTACTAAGGCTGCAACAGAAGTTCAAAAGAACTTGTGCATGGTTGAGGTTCGGGTATGCACCCTGTCTGCAGTAGACCCACCTGCCCACCTAGCTCTCAGACCTCAGTGCCCATGTGGCTAAGGGGGGTGTCTGGGATCATATACCCACTTCCATGTCCACGACTATGTTTATTCCATCCTGATTTATTTCTAGTTTGACTTTTATGCTGCAGGGTTGAGTTCACCCTGTCGTTATACGATGTACCTACTAAGCTCCTTAGAAGTAAGCTTGGGCTGAGTGAGATGCTTGCGCTCATATATAATTCAGCCCTATGTTTGGACTCGGTTGGACAACTTTGTTTTATCCTCTTGTAGTTGGTTTGCCTTTCTTTCCAACACGTTGTTTTGGTATTTTGAAGGAAACTACTGTCAACAACTTCTTGTGTTACATACTTTCTGCTTGATTGGTCGTGTCGCAATTTTTTCCCAGGGGGTGACAGAGCAGCGCTGCTAGCTCAGAAGAATGCGATCACCAATCAACCTTCTATCAGCGCACTGACAAGCTGGACAGCCGATGGAGACCCATGCGGCTTCACATTTGTCATCTGCGATAATGGGCGGGTGTCCGTGTTGAATATGCCTGAGTAAGTCAAATAATCTCTTCATGCTCTGCATAATGTACATACTGTACAGAGGCCTGCATGCCGGCAGCCTTTGATAATTTCTTTGTTAATAAATGTCTGCACTGCATTCAGTGTATTACAAGTACCCAAACACCATGGTACCCTCTCTACTTTGGCTGAGCGCCTAGCTCCCTGCAGCCAAGTGTCCAAAAGTAGTAAACCAGGTGTGCGGGTGAAAGTACGAATCTGCATCTCGAATCTGGTTTAAACAGAATCTTAAATAGTTTGCTAGAGCCTTGACTAATCCTGCCACAAAATCGGTCCATTTAATAGACCTGTTCTAGAAGAACCTCAGTGACTCCTTCAAATAGGACCGACTAAGGTTTAAGCGTAAGCACATATTACACAATCCTTGCATTTGCACCGTGTTTAACTTTATGATCCACGTGTCCCTGTTCTTGTTATGCAGCACCTTGGGACATGATGCAGTTTTACAACTTGCTGTTAATTTTCGCATGCATCTCTTCATCAGCGCCTCTGCTTTGACCGCGTTTTGCTCATTGTAACTGTTGAATCAAGTTATATTTGCGGTTATATTTGAATGTGCAGGAAGGGTCTCCAGGGCACACTTGCGACAGAACTGGGCTCTTTGGCAGCCCTGAGTGTCTTGTGAGTGTCCTTTTTGCCTACGAATCTGCATTCATTGCTTCAATTATTCTATAACTGCGTTTTTCTGAAGGCTTGTCTCGGTTGATAATCGCAGTGTAGGTTAATATCAGATTTTTTTTAAAAAACAGGAAATGAAGGGGATGTTGCACGCGGTCACATTTTCTTCGGCTTTACCAATGCAGGCAAGTGCACCTTTGGAGTTAGCCGGATGGCAGCAACTTCTAGGAGCCATGTCAAGCATGCAGTTCGGACTGCATTGTGTACCACGTATTATAATTGATGGCCAACAATCGGTGCACGGTCCTGTGATGCAGTTAATCAGCTCATCACACGCGCTATTGTGAAAGGCTATACCTTCCTAACCACCTTGTGCCTCCTCAGGAGAAGACTAAGATGGCCGGCTTGGGAGGAGACGAGCTAGAGGCCCTGTAGGGGGGGTGGTGCACCGGCGGAATGGCGTGCTGGATGTCCAACGGTCAAGCAGCTCACCTTTGCTATCGCCCACACGTAGGCTATACTTACTCGTGGACGAGCTCCGGCCGATGGGTCTGGCTGCCATCTTGGGGCAGCGGTTGTGGCTGCAATCCACAGCTGCCAATCCATCTGGCAGCAATTCTTCAAGTCCATCCGCTTGGAAGGGTGGGGGCAGCGGTCGCGGGTGCTGTGGGCCATGGTGACGGATGATGAGTGAGCCCTGGCCTTGGCTCCTATGCTAAGTGTTTACAAGGGTCGACAGAAGCGCACCTTTGGCGCGTGAGCTTGTCGTGTCTGACGCGTTGACCTACGGGCAATGTGTCATCTTAGCTACAATGGAGCCGGGCGATATGACGCAGCTGGCGCGGGCACGTGAGGTGCGGGGGTACCTAACGTTGCTCATACCGACCGAGGTGGTCTACACTGGCCCTAGGCCGCTCAGCGCGCGGGCGCAACAATCAATCACCATCCAGGGATGGCGGGCTGGGGTCAAAAGTCGTTGGCGGAATCCGAGACTGCTCATCCATGAGGAGGTGCGGGCCGCAGTGAAGGGCGTGGAGAGGAGTGGCAGTGGGCTGTTTGGGTAAGGGGTGGTCACCATCTTACAAGCTATGCAGGCAGTGCCACCGGTTGTGCGCGCCAACACTGGCTACTGTACTGGGCGCCGCTCCGGGCAGTGGGTGTGGACGCCGAGTTCTCTGCAACCAGCCGGTGGCGTTTCCCGCGGCAGTCCATGGCGGCTTTCCTGGCAGGCTGGGTTCGTGGCCTGACCGCGGAAGGCATCCATCCTAGTTAACCCGGGGCATCCTGCACCCGTTAGCTACTGTGCTGTCCATTGCTAGAGGGGAAAGTCACGCCGGCTACCTCGCTGGCCTACCGTCGTGGCCTTGATTCTCACTTGGCACTGTGGGAGGCTGGTGACCGGGCTGACAGGCCATCATCATGTGCTGCAGCCCTTGAGGAGACCTTTTTGTGGCTCGTGCGTACGTCGCCTGGGCTCATTTTAGGAGATACAGCCGCAGACGTGTGTCAATCCTTTGATGGGGTTGCAACTTTACTTCCTCGGTATGGTGAAGCAGTGGCCCTTGGCATGCGCCATCCTTGCTGGGTGGAAGACGCCCGTGCCCCATCGTGCCCCACCCCCCCTTCCGTGGGAGGCAGCGGTTGTGATTGCCAGTAGAACGGTGATGCATGGCCAGCGACTTGCGGCCTCAATGGTGGTCATCCCGTTTCGTCATTACCTGCGAACGTCTGAGGCATACATAGAACCTCCGCGTCTGCCACGTGCGCGCCTCCAGCCTGATGTCCGGCTTGGGCCGGCTCAGCGAGGCACCGTGCTGAGCACTGAAGTCTACCCAGGCCTCTTAGGGCAAACTCAGTCGATGGTGGTAGAAGACTTGATGTCTGATTCAACCATACTCCGCCACTGCATCGTAGGCAAGCAAGCTTGGGAGCATGTGTTCCGTTTCACCTACCCGCAAGTCAGCCGCATTTGGCACGTTGTGACGCACACTTTGTTGGTCAACAAGCTCTTCGCCAGTCATGGGCTTTGACATCAGTGGGGGTGCCACCCATGATTTCCCAGAGGGTCGCAGCATTGGGGACATCCAGGACCGGGGGCGCTGGCTCGATCATGCAGCAGCTCCACAGTTGCCCATTATGTGGGCTTGCACCGCAGCTTGGATTTTGAGCATCCTGAGGTTCTTCTTAGGGCCATGGCCGCCTGCCCCCCTCGGGCATGGTGGACTGTTCTGAAAGTGCCCGACGCCTAATTGGTTGTTCGTTGTGCTTAAGATCTGTTCTTTGCCCCTGGCGTGGATCGCGAGAGAGGGATGTAAGGGCAAGGTTATGTTAAGGGGAGGTGGCACCCTCAAACCCTTAAAATTTGACATATGCTAATATCACTTGAAATTCATTTGCACAATGCTGAATTATTATTGGGGGCACTAAATAACATCTCTAGTGAGTTGGGGATGCACTTGTTGGGGGTACTACCCCCATATATACGCCAATAATGCGCTATAAATAGCAAAACACGCTATTTAGGGCTGAGTATGCCCCAGTCAATGCACTTATTTGTTGGCTACCAAAAATCCAGGTCATATATTTCCCTGAGTTTGTAGCTTGCTGAGCTATGGACATGGCAAAACCTTGAACAGTTATTAATTTTCCTGCAAAAACAGGTCATTTTTTGCCGGACATTGGGAATAAACATATCATAAACACTTCCGATAAGGCCACAAAATCAACAAAAATTCCGGCTAACAGGGGGACAGCAGTGTTCCAAGTCCCAGGTCATTCCGACAAGTCTAGCTCAAGTTATTGCGTCAGATGTGTTTTCAGAAAAATGCCCGCTAAAGCAGAAAATGTCACTATATCAGCCCTTGTAAGCATCCTGCACAAGGCAGGCAGGGCAAAACCAATTTCCATTGGGCTCCTTAGTCAACGGGGGGTCAGCGCAGCACCCATGCAGTCCTCCCTTGCACCCGACTGTGCTGCACAGCAGAAAAACCGTGAATTTCATCCGGGGACGCACGTGCAAGGCAAGGAATATCATCAACATCATTCTCATCATCACTACTACCTTCCCCATCGCCCCCCTGCCCCTCCCTTTGCATCACGTCGTGGCAGCCACCCTTAAAACAGGTCATTCCGACAAGTCTAGCTCAAGTAATAAGGTTGAATTGAAGGTTATGCGTGCTAAAACCTGAACATAAGCTTAAAAGGGGGTTTTTCTTTGTATATGGCCACTTAGGCATGCTGTTTTCATCCAAAAAGCCAGGAGGCATGCCCCACTCGATCACAAAACACAAGCAAATGGCTAGGCACCACATCTGCCCTCACCTGCCCTCGGCATGGCCAACCTTGCCAGCGCAAGCATAGCAACACGATCGCTAGGCATACATGCCAAGAGAGCATACACTATACTCTACCCAAGGTTACCTTGTAAGCTTCATGCCAAGAACTCAGCAACTCTATGATCAAAAGCACATATAATTAACTCTAGCACACTGATGACGACACATGCCCAAGGTTGGGGGTCACTGTGGCACGCACTGATGGGTTTCCTAGACGACCACTCACCACCTGACAAGGCGCTAAGGACCACTCAGAAAGCAAGTAAACACAATCACACTTTACATGCCATCAACATGGATCAAATCCATGCTGAATGTGTTATGAAGTACAAAGGGGTGGCCAGTGACGCACCTCATACTCCTTCACCGTCCCTCGAGCATGGCCAGACTTATAAGTACGTTAATAGCAATAATGATGATGGCACTAACATGCATTACCAGAATTTTCTATGTTTCTCGCAGGTTAGAGTGTAAGGGTTATGCCAACCAAGCTTACCAACACAGCAAAAACTCCTTAACTGCCCTACCCGACATGGGCAACAAACTGGAACTATCAAGGGCAAGGAACCAAGGAGATCATGGCATATGTACAAAGCTTGCATGCAGTCAACCATGTCAACCATGGTTGGCTCAGCACGTTGCTGTCTTGTCACATCATCATAACAAGGAAAGCTCAAATAAACCAATGATGGCAGCTATCTACATGCAGTCACACAAATGCAACATCTCAAACATGATCGTCGATAAAAAAAAAACCTTCCTTCCCTGCACGACAAAATGCAAAGAAACCAGTGGCGGCCGTTCCGCTTCTGACCGCTGTGATGCCGCTGTGAGGAAAGGGTGCGTCACTATCACACAACAAGAAGCGTCAGTTAGATTGCGGTGGGATATATTGCTTGAAGACACAGTGAATGCAAGGAGCAATGAATGCTTGGTTCATTAGAAAATAGGTTTACCCTTTATCAACGTTCCTCTCACTGGCTGCGCCGCCAGTGACCGTTGGGTGCAGACCGTTGGCCCGTGGCCACACGATGACAGGTAGCAGTCTAGTCACTGCATCGTGCGATCACAGATCAATGCACGCTGCAGTACGGTCCCTATCTAGGATACTCTAGTACCGTCCAATGACAGGACACTACGTATACTGGGTACTGACATCTGTCACGTACCTCAGTACCCAAAGTACCTATCTAGGGAAACGTATGCGACTCGACTAGCATTCCTATCTGCATAGCCCACGTGGTATTTATATTCACATACCAACGTAGGTTTACAAGGCTTATTCATACGTTGTATTCACAATGCCTTTGAGACTTAGTCTACAGCAAAGCATGGAGACTAACTCCAGTATTGTTTTATTATTTATTTCTTAATGCAGGTCTGCACCCCCAACATTATTGTTATTGTTTTTAAGTTGATTAGGGGTACAAAAGAGACATGGCTGGTTGAGCCAGGTTGGTTACAGCTGGCTGTTCTGGCCAGGTGTTATATTGCACATTAAATAAGGTGTACACAGCTGGCTGGTTTGGCCAGTTACTGAAGCACACATTAAGTAAATGGATACAAAGCTTGTGTCCTCAAGCTGCAAATGGATACAAATCTGACCTAGCCAGCACTCACACCCCACAACGAATGTGTTGAATTTTATGGCGCCCAGCAGCTATCGCTGTGGTAAGGGGGTGTGGTGGTTGTGTACTGTGCTATGGCCAGTCATTTATTCAAACACTGACTCTGATATCATAGGGGTTCATGTTCTGAAAGAGGAGCTGGTACTGTTGGCCAGCAGCATCCCGCAGCTTCGTTAGAGCGTCTGCTGGGTTGTCCTCATCATCCACATGAGTCCAGCTGGAAAAATAGGTGCCTCCTGTTTGAGGATCACCCAATCCAGGTCAGTGTGGACAGCAGCAGAAACAGATTTCTTGGTTAGAAAACTGATCACAGATTGGCTGTCAGTATAGAGATGTGAGATGACATTGCATGTGCTGCCTGCCTGGGTTTGTAGCCAGGTGAGCATGTGCTGCAGGGAACGAGCATGCAATGCAGCAGACACCACAGCACGACATTCAGCTGAGTTGCTGCTGCCAGGTTTTCTGCGGTGTAGCCTGCTGTACCAGGAAGTGAGGGACATGTAATCTGACCTGTTGGTGAGAAAAAACAGCCCTGATTCCCGTGCCCCCATCTGATTGATTGTTCTGCTCTCCATGGAGCTGTCCATGACACTGTGGATGTGGATGTCTTCCATCAGATTCAGGCCATGGAGGATGAGGGGGGGCAGTCATGGACAACTTCCTGATGTGACTGCATTTGATTTGACTAGAACATCATGGGTGACCCTGCTGATGACAGCTAAGGGAGCCCCACAGATGGCTGACCACCACCCCAGTTTGCCCTGAACAGTGGCACACATGTGTAAGGGGAGGCAGGTGTGCAGCAGATCTAGACAATCTTGGATATATTCTGCAGGAGGAGAGAGAGCAGACCCATGATCTGGCTGCCTGTGCAGCTGCAACATGATGCCACAGAACTGGATGGGGGTTGTGCTCAATTCCACCTGTTTGCCAATCTCATATGATTCCTGGACCTGCTGAATAAAGGTTTCCACCTCAGCTCTAGGCCCACAAATGAGTTGGTCATCTCCATGCCACACAAAGAACAGCAGTCCAGAGGGGGTGGGTACAACAAAAAAGCATGGGTCCAGGTCATCATACGTGGCCTTGAGCTTTTTGAATACTTCCTCTGCTGAGTCTCTGAAAATTTTTGGGGCACTGACAAGCCCTTCCACCCCAATGTTGATGATAAGGTGGGGCTCATCAATGTAAGGTTTCCACACAGCTGGGGTGTCTACCACGTACACCTTCCCTTTCCACACAGATTCAGCCTTTTCTGGGTCCCCCCTGAGGAAGGCCCTTTTAATATCAGTGGCTTTGCAGACATAGTCTTGGCCTGCATTGAGGTTGTGGAGGAATAGGGAGAGCATGATCCTGAGTGAGGTTTGTTGCAGCCCAGGTGTGTATGTTTCCCCTTTTGGCAGTGTGGAGTCCCCTTTAATTCTGTGACACATGGTCTGGCATGGAAGATTGGGGAGCCCACTTTTTGTGGTTTTTGTTTGAGAACAAATTTTAATCTGAGCTTTTTGGCTCCCTCTGGCACGTCCCATGAAGGGGTGACAGGCGGTTTGTATTGAGGGTTTTTGGGGTTGGGCAGGACCCATTCCTGCCTGGCTTGGTGGACAATGGCCATCAGCCACTTGGTAAACCCTTTTTGTGTTTTGCATTCTTGTATGACGTGGGAGATTTGGTGGGGTGAGTGCATGGCTATGTCCCACTTACCCAGCCCAAAGGCTGAGGGATGGAGGAACTGGCTGTGCACTAACTTGTCCAGATCAGGGATCTCCCCTGGTGCATACTGAGTGTTGACTGCCTTGATGACAGCATCCATACCAGGGACAATACTGGAGAGAGGGATTTTAAAGTGGTCCAGAGGAACTGCACCCACCCCTGTGACACTGAGCTCATTAGCTGAGATAAGCACCCCAGGATAGGATACAAAAGGTTCCCCCAACAAGGTGTTACCAGAGTACCCCTCCACCACCTGGAAGGGTGTCTGAATACCAAGTATAGGGAGCATCACTTGTCCCACTACATCCAGTGAGCTTTGGCCTGAGAAATCCTGCACCCGTGCCCAAAATGAAGGTGCAATCTCAAGACCAGGGATGGCTTGTGCACTGATCACACTGACCTGTGCCTGAGTGTCTATTGCCAGGGTCCAGGGGTCCTGACTAGTGCACACAGCTGAGACTTTTGCCAACCCTGCGGCCACAGCAGCTTGTTGCTTATGTGACCTGTGTAATGCTTGCAAGGCGACTGCCAATTTGACCTCAGAGCGGGAGGTTGGCAGACAATTTGGTGCCTTGGGGCTGAGCTAATGCTTCCAACCCAGCTACCTCGTGCCTGGTTAAGCAATCCCCAGGTTGTGAAGTGGGCCTGGCTTCACTGAGGGTGGAAGGGTTCACAGAGGGTGCTGTGGTGCTGTCAACAGCAGTAATTGGTGGCTCAGAGCTACTGCTGGGCATGCTGGAGTTGCCAGATAGAAGTAGTGAGTCCATGCTTAAAGACTCTTCCCCAGGCACGTCTGCCATGGGAGAATAATACTTCTTAATTCTATGACAGCTCACCCTGTGACGCTTCCCATTGATATTGTGCTTGACCTCCACGGTCTTGCTGTTTTTGGTAAATCCACGGATGGTAACTGGACCTAGCCAAGTTCCAACCTTACCAAAGCTGTTTTCCTTGTAATAGAGAACTTGATCACCTTTTTGGAATACTGGCCTGGAATGGGTTTTATCTTTTTCTGCCAGTTTTGCTGAGGTTTGTGCACGTGCAGTGTTGTACAGTGCTATCACCTCTGGGGGATATACACCTGCCTGCAGGCCTGCTGGGATTACTTCACCCCACGTGGCATGCAAGACAGGTCTCATGTTTAGGGTTGTGCACATTTCATGACACCAGAGTGCCCTGTCACAATAGACCCCTGAAGTAGCATCCTTGGAAGGATTTTTGGCTAGTAGGGTTTTGACAGATCTGATGGTTCTTTCAATGACCCCCTGACCCTCATGATCTTCCAGCCCAGCAATCTCTATTGCTTCACACCCTTCCAGGTCAGTCAGACAAGAAAATTGTTGATCAAGCAAAATTCTGTCAACTGGGTAGAATCTGGGTAAAGCAATCATGAGTGCAACACGTAGCTGCCCTGCAGACATGCCAGGTAGGGGTTCCATTACTGTGAACCTGGACCATGAGTCTTTTAGGATCAGGTAGGGTTGGACATCTTTGTTGATGTGCATCACATCCCCCACTATCATGCCCCTATTGGTGGAAGGAGTTGCAGTATGCCATTTTTGAGGTTTGGGGCTATTGAACTGACATTCTTGACAGTGTTGTCTAGCCAGTTTTACTGCATTCCTGAGTTGTTTTCCCATGCTACTACCCCCCAGCCGTCTGGCCAGTTCCTCAGCCACTGTTTCATGACCCATGGCTAGGTGCAGCTGATGAGCAAGCTCCTTGATATCTATGGAGTTGTCAACAGTAGGGGTTAGTGCTTTTATGTAAGGTTCCAGAACAGGGTGTTGGGAGGACAGTAAGGTTGCTGCCTCAAAATCAATTATGCCCTGGTTGCCATCCCCAATGGTAATGAGATCATCATCCTCAGAGTACATAAGGTGAGTGAACTCACATTGATTTGGGTAGCGAGGCCTGTTGCAACGGCTGCCTGGAGGCCCCAGGGGATGACGTGCGTGCCAGCAGCCCGGGCAGAGATCCACGTTGGCCAGGGAGTCGTTGTTGGGGCAGTTGTGCCGTGCGTGCCCTCGTTGGAAGCACCTCAGGCACCTTATGGACCAGGGTTGCCAGGCTGGTTGTTGTTGTTGTTGTTGTTGTTGTTTCCCTGCTGGGACCGGTTCTGGCCCTGCTGGGACCTGTTGTTGTTGTTGTTTTGGCCCTGTTGGGACCTGTTGTTGTTATTGCCCTGCTGGGACCTGTTGTTGTTGTGCTGTGTTGTTGTTGTTGTTGTTGTTGTTGGGGTTGCCATGCAGGGGCACACGGTGCCACGTGTTGCCACGCCCCTGAGAGCCACTGCCCCCTTGGTGGGAGGACTTGTGGGTCTTGGGTGCCCCCCCTGGCTGGCCTGCCCCTTGCGTTTGTGGCCTTGGACACCCTGGACCTTGGGGTCCTGGGCCTGGTTGTTGCCAGTACCCAGGGGGTCCACTGCCTCCTCGATATAGAGCATGGCAGCTCTGAAGTTGTCCCAGAGGGACTTGAGGCCTGTAAGCAGGGTAGCCAGGACAGAAGGTTGCAAATTAGCTTTTGTTAGCCAGGTGTGGATGAGATACCTTGGTTGGAGCTTGAGAAGCTCAAGGTCTTTCTCAATCATTACCCTGTATGTTTTTGCATCCCCAGAGAGGTTATTCTTGTTCACCTTATATGCAGCAAGCCAGTTGAAACGTTCTACTGCTTCCATGTGGTTATTGGTAAGCACTAGCTGTTTCAGATCAGTGATAAAGGTAGGCCACTGTTCAATGGCTGCTTCAGGTGTCAGGGTACGTTCCTGATAGGTTTGAATCAATGCTCTGATTGCAGGAGATGATTGATGGAATGTGGAGGAGGCCCTGAGAGCCTTAAACTGATGTCTAAGGTTAAGACCTTCCATCCCATACTCCAAAGCAAAAACAAATTGCTTAGCTTGTTCAACAGTGTGACCCTCAGGCAAGCCAGCAATATTGATTTTGGATTCCTTTTTATGAGGGTTAAACACACCTGTGAGAGGGGGGTTGGCCCTCAAGAAGCCGTCGGTTGCTTGTTGCAGGCGGGTGGGGTCCAGGTTGATGGTCCCCCGCTCATACCGCGACATCAGGGCGCGCAGGCCCTCGACAGTTTGCAGCTGGTTAGCTGTTAACTGCTGATCTTGCAACGAGGCCAGCTGGGCCTGGAGAATGGCGAGCTGTTCCAGGACATCCCCGCTCCTTGGGGGGGCCTCAGCAGGCCTGTTGGGTGCCTGTGGCACCTCTGCACCTCCCCCCAGGGCCTCCTGGGGTCCTGGCCACCCCCCCTGGTTTGGGAGGGGGCCCCAACCCACAGGGCGAACCTGGGGTGGTGGGGGAGGGGGAGGGGGGTCATGGTGGCCCTGGGGGAGCCCGGGGGTGTCCGGGTAACCCCACTGGGTCCAGCCCCATCGGTGGAGGGGCGGGCAGGGGTGTCTGCCTCTGCTCTCCTCCTGGCCTCCTCCCGCATGAGACGCTTCATCTCCTTGCGTACCTCATGCTCCCGGAGGGCTGCCTGAAAGGCAGCCTCATCCTCGGGTATGTCAGGGAGTGGTTCTCCCATGATCATAGCAGGCCGGACTGGACAGTCCGCCTCTTTGCCCTTCCTCGCGCCCAGGGCCAGCAGTCCCTCCTTGTACTGCAGGGGTTGGGGGGGAGAGGGTTTCTTGCTGGTGGTTTCCAGCGGGGGGGCTTCTTCAGCTACCACCCCATGTTTGGCCAAGATGGCCTCCGTGACCCTGGCTTGGGTGATGGAGGACATGGTTTTAAAGTGTGCTGACCGAGCAAGCTCGGCCAGGTCTTGACTGTCCGCATAGTGCATGGGATAGTCAGCATTTTTTAAGAGGTCACGTAACCGCTGGGTGGCCTCGCGGTACGCGTCCGCCATCGCCTGGTGGGTAGCCAGGCGACGGGCGGCTTCCTCTTCATATTCTTGCCGCTTAGCGGCGAGCCGAAAAGCCGCCTCTCGGCGGACCTCTCGGTCCCGCTGCCGCGCTCGGCGTTCTTCATTTGCCACCAGCGCGGCCTGCTCGACCGCCAGGAGCGCTGGGGTAAGATTGATCTCAGTCTCCCCATCGGGGAGACTGGCAGTGTCGGATACCTCATCGTCGGACATTGGTTGTCCGGCGATGGGTTCCACAGGTTTTCGCACCACCCGTGCGAGTTTAATACTCTCCATGTCCTTCTTCTTGCGAAGAAGGGACGCAGAGGGTCGCCCAAACGTTAGCTCAATGTGGTTATGTCCCTGGGCGAAAGGGACATTAAGGTTTGATGTGGCGGGACGAAAGGTAATCGTCCCGTCCGGTGCCACCGAGGCCGTCTGACGGGGCATACGCTCCCGAAGAGATGGCAACGTGGGGCCGGACTGTGGAGCCTCAGTGGGGTTTACCACCGAGGTCTCCGCAGCCATGGCCGCGCCAGCCGTGGTTGCGGCTGGGGCGGCCGCCGGAGTCGAGGGTAAGCCGGTCTCCCCGGGGGGAGCCGTCTCGGCCTCCGGCCTCGCAGGGGAGGGGGGTAGGTCGGTCGGCTTTGCAGCCGCCGTCCCCTCGTCCTGGCAACCATTGTGAGTCTTTTTGTTCTTTTTCTTTTTCTTGGAAATGGCCGCATCGCCAGCCGGCTTCTTGTTGTTGTCTCTGGGCATCCGCCGATCCTGCCCATCATCATCCTCGTTGTAGGTAAGCTTCTTAGCGACATTCTTGTTCGTGATAGCCATGGTAGCAAATAAAATTCAAGTTAGAATGCGGTGGGATATATTGCTTGAGAACACTGAAGCTGGAGCAATGAATTGCTTGGTTCATTAGAAAATAGGTTTACCCTTTATCAACGTTCCTCTCACCGGCTGCGCCGCCAGTGACCGTTGGGTGCAGACCGTTGGCCCGAGGCCACACGATGACAGGTAGCAGTCTAGTCACTGCATCGTGCGATCACAATCAATGCACGCTGCAGTACGGTCCCTATCTAGGATACTCTAGTACCGTCCAATGACAGGACACTACGTATACTGGGTACTGACATCTGTCACGTACCTCAGTACCCAAAGTACCTATCTAGGGAAACGTATGCGACTCGACTAGCATTCCTATCTGCATAGCCCACGTGGTATTTATATTCACATACCAACGTAGGTTTACAAGGCTTATTCATACGTTGTATTCACAATGCCTTTGAGACTTAGTCTACAGCAAAGCATGGAGACTAACTGCGTCCATACGCACAACATCCTTTCCAGAACACGTGCTATGAAATCCCTTACGCCTTCCCTAGGATCTATCGGCTGAAACTGAAGCGGATTTGATCAAGACATCAACAAAAACAAGCTAAAGCTGCCAGGTATTCGTCAACACGACGGCAAGCAACGGAGAGATAACTGGCGCAAACTGACCAAATCGAACGCAAAAAACTTTGAACGATGAGCTCTTCGAAGAAAAAAACTGATAGTACATAGATAACAGTCGCCACAAATCTATACCTTGCCCTCGTATGTAGATCCCTCGCCCAGGCGCGCAACAACGGCCGTTCTTCCATGGAAGGTTCCGACATGCACTGCGCAGGCCTGAAGAAATACTTACCGAGAATGGCAGAAAATGTAGCAAAAAGCACCCGTTCGGTTTAGAATTCGATGCTACCGATATGAATGCATCCTTCACGGTCAAAAAGACCCCCAAAACTGAGAATTTACTGCCGCAATCACGAATTCTATTTTATTTCGCGCGACAAAAAAATGCAGATTACCCCCCATGCCGATGGCAGTAAAAGAAAGCAGTGATATTGTAAACCAGCCACTTGCCGCCGCAACCCAACATCATTAAATCATTGTCTTCAACATCCAAGCATTTTTTTTGCATTTCTTGTAGCCCTACAGTATTTTGCTAGTTTCGCCTAAACGCAGTCGCCATGGTCACTTCCGCAAGTGGTGCGCGCACGGAGCACCCACTTTTCACGGTACGGCCGGGTGCCGCGAATTTTTTCGCGCAGAAAATATTCTGCGCGCCACGTCCCCTTAATCCATTTGACGAGTAAACAGTGTTCCCATGAGCGTCGGCGGCCGAGATATCTCACCAAGCACACAAACGACTGACGGCGGTATGGCTGACGGCGGAGTTCAGATCTTTTGCGTCTGAGCCCCGAATTCGGTCAGACCACTTGCATTCGATGCGCCTTTTTAAGACGCACTCGCTCGTATAATCGGTTACGGCTGACACGCAGTATCGAAAAAGTTACGCACGTGACAAGCAGCTATGACGACTCCAAAAGCAAAACGAGGGCTGGAAAGGCTCCCAGCCCAACCCACTCGCCATCGTCCTTGCCCAGTCGACTGGGCCCGCAAACCCACCGCCAGCAAACCCATCGCCAAGCGCCTCACCAGAGCCCAAGAAACCCTGCCACGATCGCAAATGGAGCCACTTCCTCCCAAGCCATGACTTCTTTTCTTTCAGCGCCTGGCTGGCCCTGACGAGGGAAGAATGCGGCGAAATAGTCAAGTTCTTAGCACAGGAAGGCAAGCTAATCGGGCACGGCGGGCCCATCCACAACGACGTGCACACCCTGCGCCTCGCCATCCTGTGCAGCCTCTTCCAGCTCACTGAAGCCGCCATCATCGCTCAGCTCCGCCATCATCGCTCAGCTCCGCACCCCAGCCCTGCCTGCGCAGCCGGCAGCCACATCGACTCACTACCTCTGCAAGGATGACATCCGAGCAGCGCTGGAGGAGCACGTGACCTGGCCGTTGGCCGAGAAGCTGACCTCGCTGAACACGACGCTCAACACGGTGGAGGCCTGGGTCTCCAATGTGGAAACCAAGGTCGTCCACAAGCTCCAACCTCAGTTCACGGTGCTGCACACGGCGGCGCAGGCATTCGACACGCATGCTGCACTTGTCTCTCGCCTCAACCAGGTGGAGCGCAAGTGCGGCGTGCTCATGAAGAAGCTTGAAGCCATCACCGCCCACAACGGGGCCCTGGCCACACAGGTCCCAAAGATAGCGGAGCAGACGGCCACAATCGCATTCCAGCCACCCTGGCAGGATGCTGGTGACCTCCCGCCGCTCTCCTATGCGGACCTGCTGCGGACAGCGACCGCCTCAACCACTGACGCCATCGCTACGAAACTCCAGGAGCTTGAAGACCTTCGCCAGGCACAACAACGGGAGGCCACCGACCGCGCTCGCCGCGACTGCCGGGTGGTGCTGCGTCGCTTCCCCCAGAAGCCAGGTGAGACGGCAACCACCCTTGCCGACGAGCTCAAGGAACAGCTCCTTACCCTCATGGGCCTGGTCGGTGAGGTAGAACTGCGTGGGTGCCACCGCCTTCCCCACTCACGGGACAAGGCGGCTCCCCCACCAGTCCTGCTCACCTTCCCCTCCCCCGAGGACAAGCAGCGGTTCCTTTCTCGTCGCAAGAGGTTGCACAACCTCACCTGGACGCTGGACGACGACCTGACCCCCGCTCAGCAGCAGCAGCGACGCGACCTGTGGCCGGAATACCTCCACCACAAGCAGGACCCCCAGAAGCCCAAGGTGTACTGGAGGGGCGGGGACCTGATGGTCAACCACAAGATGTGGACGCCCCCTGCGGGCTAGAATAGCTTGTATAATAGCCCTAGCTTGTATCCATCGGTAGTCACTGCCACCATGGCAGCCATGCCTAGAATGTTTGCCTAGCTGTGCCACCATACCTAGTCACGTGCACCGCTAACACACGGTACACAACCAGCCCTAGCCTTAGCTTAGCCCTTGTACAGCCATGCTATGCCCTGGCTATGATCAGATCACTTGCCCACGCTCGTTGCTATGATATGCTCACATGGGTCTTATTGCACCCACAGAACTTGCCGGATCGTCTACCGTGTCCGATTGCAGCTGTGGCATGCCTCTGGCATGAAGGAGAAAGGGGGTCTCTGCCCTTTCTTCCTGTTGTGCACATACAGGGATTAAAAGCACTTTGGTGCTCCGAAACTCGCCAACGGGAGCACGAATTTAATTAATTAATTAATTAATTAATTAATCGGCGGCCAGGATGTGGCCTGCCTTTCGTGTGTGCTCGGCTCATTGTTTTAATAAAGAGTCTGGTTACCCTGGATTTCCACGGTTGACAGAATTATGGTTTTCTGACATAGTTACTTTACAGTGAGATGGAAGGGTAGCCGCTATAGCTAGAAGTTATTATAGGGTTGACGTGACAAAACTTTGGGGGTCGCTGCGGCCTGGAGCAGAACTGCGGTGGCAAAGATTTGGCAAGTTTTTCTGGCGAGGTGTGCGAGAGCCAGATTGCGATACGACTTCTCGCCACTGTCTAGGTTCTTTGTTCATGGCGAAGTGCTTACCTAGATCTGAGATTTTCCTCCAACGGAATCCATGCATGTAACTTAAAAAGCCCCGACAGTCTTGCGTAATAAGACGCCGGCACATGGAAAGCCGATTTGCGTCAATAGTTCAGGCGCAAGAATATTGCGTGGCAAAAAAATGCAGCCCGGGGCAAGGCCGCGTGCCACGCAAAAAAGACAAAAAAAGCCCACCTAGCTAAGGTCAGCATCTTTTGTGCTCCCGCCCACCCTTCCTGCGTTTTCTGTTAGGGGCAAAGGCTAGCCTTTTGACAAGCAATACGTCTTCCCATGAGCATTGCCAGCCGCGATGTGGCCTATCTTTTGTCTGTGCTCCTCTGATTATTTTTATGTAGAGTCTGGCTACCCTGGAGTTCCGCGGTGGATAGAAAAGATCTTGCCTTCACTGTGCCAACCTGGACTCATCAACCCAAATTTCCGTCGTGCTGCAGTTCTTGACCGGTTGCAAAGTCAGCATTCGCCTGAACCATTCCACATTACCCCTCCTCCACGAAGGGCCCGCTGGGAGCTGGTTTTTCCCAGCATGCCGGGGGCAAGGGGCTGGCAATGTCACGGCAGTGATTAGGTTGTAAGCGCTAGTAACAGCACACGACCAGCCGGCAGGCTGCCGAGCAGCACTTGTGATCCAGCCACCTTACATTTGACCCCAAATTGCGGTGCCAGCTTTTGCCCCGCCCTGCGGACGTTTCATTCTGGTGCCGTATGATATGCATCCAAGCACGAGTACAGTCTAGATGCCATTTAAAAGTTAGTACTGAACAGATCTTACTACCTATGTGCTCTGCTTACCGTTCGAGTTGTTGTGTTGGAGATTTATAATAAGGATAACCAAGTCTTGCTGAAATGTAGACTTGTGGGAACCGCTGTGCTGTCTATGCCTGGCAGGGCCTCTCATGCGTTCAGTGGTGCTCGAGCTGTCTGATTGGCTGTGCTCATTCTCTGAATGTGTGGTCGTGGTACTTTGCTATTCGCTGCCTTGCAGAGAACTTTCCAGAAACCAGCTGAGCGGCACCATCCCACTTCAGCTGGAGTCTGCATCGTTCCTTCAATTTCTGTAAGCCTTCTCCTCATTACCATGCTCATGGTCACCAGATCTATATCCATGCAGCTGATGCTGTCTAGACAGCTGTCTGCACTTTTCATGTTTTCCCCTTGCCTGCCAAGTGGCCTGAGGCCATGGGTGGGGAAAAAAGGGTCCTAATATGCCTGTTTGGGGTTCTCTCCTTCCTCTGTGTTTTTATTCAATGCCCTGCTTGTTTCTGCTCGCAGGCTCCTGTACCAGAACCAGCTGAGCGGTACCATCCCACCCGAGCTGCAGTCTTTGACCTCCTTGACTGCTTTGTAAGCGCTTTCTCCTTACTTTCAGTTGCTCCTGTCTGGACTTGCTGCTATGTGCTAGTGGTGCCACTGATTGCCAATGAGCTAGATCAGTCCTGTAGATTAATCCTTTTCATTCCTTCTTTCTTTTTTTCCGTCTATCTTTTTTACTTCCCTCCCTCCCTCCCTCCCTCCCTCCCTCCCTCCTCCCTCCCTCCCTCCCTCCCTCCCTCCCTCCCTCCCTCCTCCTCCCTCCCTCCTCCCTCCCTCCCTCCCTCCTCCCTCCCTCCCTCCCTCCCTCCCTCCCTCCCTCCCTCCCTCCCTCCCTCCCTCCCTCCCTCCCTCCCTCCCTCCCTCCCTCCCTCCCTCCCTCCCTCCCTCCTCTCCCTCCCTCCCTCCCTCCCTCCCTCCTCCCTCCCTCCCTCCCTCCCTCCCTCCCTCCCTCCTCCCTCCCTCCCTCCCTCCCTCCCTCCCTCCCTCCCTCCCTCCCTCCCTCCTCCCTCCCTCCCTCCCTCCCTCCCTCCCTCCCTCCTCCCTCCCTCCCTCCCTCCCTCCCTCCTCCCTCCCTCCCTCCCTCCCTCCCTCCCTCCCTCCCTCCCTCCCTCCCTCCCTCCCTCCCTCCCTCCCTCCTCTCCTCCCTCCCTCCCTCCCTCCTCCCTCCCTCCCTCCCTCCCTCCCTCCCTCCTCCCTCCCTCCCTCCCTCCCTCCCTCCCTCCCTCCTCCCTCCCTCCTCCTCCCGCCCGCCTGCCCGCCCGCCCGCCCGCCCGCCCTCTGGCCTGCCCGCCCGCTGAGTACAGTTGTCCTTGGCCACCAACCGCCTACTGAGGCTTGGGGATGGAGCAATTTTTTCCCTGCCTGTAGACCCACTAACCTTGTTTGGGTTTGCATCTTCCCAGTTGGTTTTCACTTTTCCATTTTTCCAGTTAATACGGTGGCTCACGCTATGTGCTTGTTGTCTTCACTTCTTCTTGAAAATTCAGCTGCGCCTTTCGGACCGACAACCGTCTGATGCTGTACTAGCCACATTTTTCGGTACAGCAAACAGGCATGCATCTTGCTTGTGCACATGTGTGGGCTCTGTACGCATGCTCATGGTGTGTTGATGCCTTGCTGTTCTGGATGGTCAGCTGACACGGCATTGGTGGCTTTTGCAATGGTGGCTTGGTTGAAACGCCCTGTAAGCATTTTCATGTGGTTGTGACAGCATGACCATTTTTTGTTATTGTACTGGAAAAATTGTTATGGCTGCTGGAGCCAGTCACACATTTACATCATTGGCTGTGACTCACTCATCGCATGTGTGGATGGATGCTATGCTATGCCATGACTGTTCCTGCCCCTTGCAGATACCTGTATGACAATCAGCTGAGCGGCACCATCCCACCTGCACTCGGAGCTATGGCCTCCATGCGATACCTGTGAGCCGTCCCTCTGTAACACACAGATATGATTGTGATTGCCGTATACTTTCTCTTGTCCACATTTAGTTGCCGTTGAATCCGTAGGGGCTCGATTTGTACTGGTTTGCCCTCGCCCTTACCCAAAGTCGGACTCAATTGCCTGTTGGCCTTTATAATTGCTTCTTTCCTCTTGCTGGGCGACTTTGCAAATGCCTTGGTCCTCACTGCCCGTAGGATCCTGAATGGCAACGGGTTGAGCGGCATCATCCCGCCTGAGCTGGGGTCTTTGTCCGGCTTGTTGCATCTGTAAGCCTCTTGACTTAATACTTTCAAAGGTCGCAGGTGTTTGCATGTGTTGCTGTCTGGATTGGCAGATATGATTGTGATTGCCGTCCCTCTGTAACACGCAGATATGATTGTGATTGCCGTCCCTCTGTAACACGCAGATATGATTGTGATTGCCGTCCCTCTGCAACACGCAGATATGATTGTGATTGCCGTCCCTCTGTAACACGCAGATATGATTGTGATTGCCGTCCCTCTGTAACACGCAGATATGATTGTGATTGCCGTCCCTCTGTAACACGCAGATATGATTGTGATTGCCGTCCCTCTGTAACACGCAGATATGATTGTGATTGCCGTCCCTCTGTAACACGCAGATATGATTGTGATTGCCGTCCCTCTGTAACACGCAGATATGATTGTGATTGCCGTCCCTCTGCAACACGCAGATATGATTGTGATTGCCGTCCCTCTGTAACACGCAGATGTGATTGTGATTGCCGTCCCTCTGTAACACGCAGATATGATTGTGATTGCCGTCCCTCTGTAACACGCAGATGTGATTGTGATTGCCGTCCCTCTGTAACACGCAGATGTGATTGTGATTGCCGTCCCTCTGTAACACGCAGATGTGATTGTGATTGCCGTCCCTCTGTAACACGCAGATATGATTGTGATTGCCGTCCCTCTGTAACACGCAGATGTGATTGTGATTGCCGTCCCTCTGCAACACGCAGATATGATTGTGATTGCCGTCCCTCTGTAACACGCAGATATGATTGTGATTGCCGTCCCTCTGTAACACGCAGATATGATTGTGATTGCCGTCCCTCTGTAACACGCAGATATGATTGTGATTGCCGTCCCTCTGTAACACGCAGATATGATTGTGATTGCCGTCCCTCTGTAACACGCAGATATGATTGTGATTGCCGTCCCTCTGCAACACGCAGATATGATTGTGATTGCCGTCCCTCTGTAACACGCAGATATGATTGTGATTGCCGTCCCTCTGCAACACGCAGATATGATTGTGATTGCCGTCCCTCTGTAACACGCAGATATGATTGTGATTGCCGTCCCTCTGTAACACGCAGATATGATTGTGATTGCCGTCCCTCTGTAACACGCAGATATGATTGTGATTGCCGTCCCTCTGTAACACGCAGATATGATTGTGATTGCCGTCCCTCTGTAACACGCAGATATGATTGTGATTGCCGTCCCTCTGTAACACGCAGATGTGATTGTGATTGCCGTCCCTCTGCAACACGCAGATATGATTGTGATTGCCGTCCCTCTGTAACACGCAGATATGATTGTGATTGCCGTCCCTCTGTAACACGCAGATATGATTGTGATTGCCGTCCCTCTGCAACACGCAGATATGATTGTGATTGCCGTCCCTCTGTAACACGCAGATATGATTGTGATTGCCGTCCCTCTGTAACACGCAGATATGATTGTGATTGCCGTCCCTCTGCAACACGCAGATATGATTGTGATTGCCGTCCCTCTGTAACACGCAGATATGATTGTGATTGCCGTCCCTCTGTAACACGCAGATATGATTGTGATTGCCGTCCCTCTGCAACACGCAGATATGATTGTGATTGCCGTCCCTCTGTAACACGCAGATATGATTGTGATTGCCGTCCCTCTGTAACACGCAGATGTGATTGTGATTGCCGTCCCTCTGTAACACGCAGATGTGATTGTGATTGCCGTCCCTCTGTAACACGCAGATGTGATTGTGATTGCCGTCCCTCTGTAACACGCAGATATGATTGTGATTGCCGTCCCTCTGTAACACGCAGATATGATTGTGATTGCCGTCCCTCTGTAACACGCAGATGTGATTGTGATTGCCGTCCCTCTGTAACACGCAGATATGATTGTGATTGCCGTCCCTCTGTAACACGCAGATGTGATTGTGATTGCCGTCCCTCTGTAACACGCAGATATGATTGTGATTGCCGTCCCTCTGTAACACGCAGATGTGATTGTGATTGCCGTCCCTCTGTAACACGCAGATATGATTGTGATTGCCGTCCCTCTGTAACACGCAGATATGATTGTGATTGCCGTCCCTCTGTAACACGCAGATGTGATTGATTGCCACATACTTTCTCTTGTCCACATTTGGTTGCCGTTTCCATCGGCGCTCGATTTTTACTGCTTTGCCCTCGCCCGCCATTGAAAGCCTTACCCAAAGTGCAACTCACTTGCCTGTTGGCATTAATTACTTCGGTCCTCTTGGCTGGGCGACTGTGCAATGCCCTGGCTCTCTCTACCCGTAGGCTCCTGAATGGCAACGGGTTGAGCGGCACCATCCCGCCCGAGCTGGGGTCTTTGTCCGGCTTGTTGCGTCTGTAAGCCTTTAAACTCTATACTGTCAATGCAGGTCGGATGTGTTTGCATTTGGCTGCTGTCTGGGTGGTCTGCCATTGCGTGTGTTGCCATGTTCAAGCCCCACGCACTCGAGCTGTTTGATTTGAAGGTGTTGCATTCGTGAGCGTCACTGCTTGTGCGATTGCCCTCATTGTTGCTGCATCGCTGCTTTGCAGAGATCTGTCCAACAGCCAGCTGAGCGGCAGCATCCCACCTGAGCTGGGGTCCTTGCGCTCTCTGCAATGGCTGTAAGCTATACTGTAATGTGCCAGCCTTAAATCAAGCTACCTCGCCGTCCAACATAAATGGTGTGGGCCACATGATATAAGTGTGATTAATTTTTTGCGAACAGTGACAGTGGCGAATGTTGTATGCAAAGCCACTCTAGATTACAAAGTATGAAATAGCCCTATTGGTGAGGGCCACGGTTGCATCATATATGAACAAGTAGACCCGGCAGGCTTATCAGAGCTTTTACATAATACAATGTTCATCCGAAGCCCCGTCCTGCATGGCTCACTTTTGAGGTGTCAGGCCCTATTTTGTCAGTCTTACGCGCCTACCTGGCCCACCGTCAATTCATGAGGTCTCGCCCGGCATAATGGCCCATGCTTGCGAGTTACCTCCGTTTGCCACCCGTCCAGCCCCCTTTTGCGCCGCATTCCTTTTTTTTTTCTCTTTTGTCCATTTGGTTCCTTTCCACCCCATGGGATATGTAGTTGGGAGTAGAGAGGGTGGAGATTTGGTTGGTTGTTGACTCCAATCAATAGTCTAGCTATTGCCACCTGGTACATGTAACATGTTACAAAGGGATAATTATACGTAGCGTTTGTGCGTTCCTGTTCAGTATGAACATAGTGGCTCCTGATGCCTTTTTGTCCCATTCCAACTTCTTGCCCCAGTGACCCTAGTATGATAGTGGAGAGTGGAGAGTGGACAGTTAATATTACGTACAGTAGTTGACAGCGGCTTTGATTTATTCATTGGTTCCCTGTCCAACAATTCCTCGGGCATGAAGTTGCTGGTGGCCCGTGGCCTGTGGCTACCAATTTAATCTTCAAGGTCGATTGTAATAATTTGTATGTCAACTTAGCAAAATTTGGGCCCTAGCATTGGCATTCCTTCACGATTCTTTTGCGCATCGGCTGATCTTGCAATTTAGCTAGTGTACTACCTGCTAAGTGTTGATATACTAAAATGGATGTTGGACATGCAATGCCCTCAAATGTCTCAGATTTCTCCATCACTCACAGTATCCACGACAGTACGGGTCCATTATGTACTGTACTCTTGGAGCAACAGTTGTTCATAACGCTATGTAGGAAAAGAGGGATGGGGGTACCCGCATGTAACCCGATCCCCCCTGTTCAAAGCTGACCGTAGTATAGGCTTCGGGTAGTGCTGGCCGAGAGAAGCACGTAGCTTGCACCCATCATGCAGAAGGCCAAACACCTGCTCGCTTTGTACAGAACAACTCCCAAACTGTACGCCGCGCTGACTGTATCAGCGAATTGGTGCTCATGGATTGTTAGTGACCATAGTAGTATAAGCATAAGGTCATTATTATCCGTGTAAAAATAGGCAAGATTTCCAGTAATGCTTTGGAACGATTCCTTAATTCCATGAATGATCGACAGAAGAAGTAACGTTGACGAGTTCGACGGAAGATTTTACTTTACATTCGACTGGGTTGACATTGACGATTGGCGTATCTCAGGCTACTGTACGTCAGCTCTTGTCACTGAAATTCATGTCACTGGACCGTGGAAGGTGTAAGTCAGTCAAAGGTCTTATCTCGGTATTATAGGCTGTGGTCACGGCGCGACACAAGTCATACCTGCCTAACCCACCTGCTTAAGTCTTGTCAAAGGTCCTGAACAGTCAGTTCAGAGTCTAGATGAGACCTGGAAGGTCAATTCTGTGAATATGGGTCAGCAGTGCATTAAGGTTGAGACTGGATAGTTCTTTCCCGTCCGGACAAGTCCTGTCACTGAGTCATGTCAAGTGGTTGTGGTAATCTATGAAATGGATGGAGTCAGTGCCATTTGGGCACTGCAGTTCGTTCAGCACCTCTCTCAGCTTTCGGTTTAAACGTGGAAGCCATCTCTTGTTGCGTCAAAGTCTACAGTTAAATACTCCCCTAATTTTTCTCGTGATGATCTGTAATAATCTTGAAAATTCAACGCGTGAATATTGCACGAACACAGTGAATACGTATATTCATGGACATGGATGGGCAGGCAAACTGGCCAATGATGACTATTCATGTGCGTGGGCCATGGCACTTGCATACTGTAATGTGAAAGGTGCAAGATATGTTTGAAACTTTGCTCATGGGCGTACCAACCCAATGATGACCCCTAAATTCGATACCCGATTTGATCTCAAACTACCAGTTTAAAAATGTTCGGTTTTCTCTTAATATAGTTTAGTTAACGCATGCGGGAAAGATAGGGCCGCTATGCCTTGGCCTGGATGTGGAAGGCTGTCTGCGACATGGGCTGACTAATTCGATCTGTACAACTTTAGGGTTTCCTATTCGCCCGAATTTTCCTTGGATGACCCGGTTGTTTATAAGGGTCGGTGGCTATTAATTAGTGGTCCGAGAAAATTAATTGTAGGTTTTATACGACTTGCTTGCAAAGATTCGTGTTTGGTTGCACCAGCTGAGGTTAGGTGGGGACCTGTAGGGTCGGCTGGTTGCTTAACGAATCTTTGGTTGATTTGGGTTTTTAGTGAGTCGTGATTAATTATTGTATAGTGGATTCGGACCGGCCCAAGGGGTCGATGGGCGAGTTTTATGTTTGTCAGTCTTGGGAACCTTGTACAACTACCTGTACGGTTAACGCACTAGCCTGGGGGTGCGTGGCCACGTTGTTTGTTGTGGCGTTTTCAGCACTGTTCAGGCCGGCGTGTGACGCATGCTGGTGTTACTTAATTTAGGATGATGTCAGCTTGTGTGTTGGCGGGCCATGCCTTAAGCAAGCTAGGCAGGCAATGATCCGCAATTGTTTCTTTCCCCTCCCTCACACCCTGGAGGCTTCTTGCTTCCGCGTGCGCATTGAGAAACCTTAAGGCCACTGTTAACTGCTGCATTTGTGGCAGGGCTCCACTTATTGTATTCAATCAAATGCTGGTCTTCTTGGGAGCTCAGTGATCTTAATGTACATTCTTTGCAACTACCACTAGTAGAAACCCCAAAACCCGCTCGGAAATATGAGAGAAGACACGTTCCACTGCAATTTGCTAGACTGCCACTTGGTGCTGGTGCAACATGTTCCCACTTGCATGGGCCACTTGCGTGTGTGAACATACTCTCTAACGTAGTAATGCTATAGTAGTATTAATAGTAGTACTACACTATGTACTATACTATCTGCTGTTACATGCGGGCATGGTTGGCGTAGCTTTATAGTGCAAATGACCGCATGAATATTACGTACAAGGACAACAACTCCAGGCAGGCAATCACCTGCTTTGTAGGTGGATAAAAGCTGGACCTAAAACAAAACTTTGGCGCAGGTAAAAGGGCATGTTTTCTTTTCATCAAAGTTTGCATTTTCACAGAGCTGCCAGCAGTACTACTATGCCCATACCCCAACACACTACTCTTCCCTCCAAATATCTCTAGAGGCCAGAAACGAGGTTGTGTTTGTCCAGACTGGCTGCTATATGCTGCAACTTTGCTGAACTACTGTTGCCTCGTTATACACTGAACGATGTAATTGCCTTCAATGCCTTTAACCACATGACTGCTGGCCTTGAGCTGACATGCGGTGGTCCTGTTATAACTGAGCTGTGCTGTGCTTCTGCTATTCCCTTGCTCTCTATACCCACAGGCTGCTGTCCGGCACTTGGCTGAGCGGCACCATCCCATCTGCCCTGACATCTTTGTCCTCCCTGCAACGCCTGTAAGCCTTCTCTTTCCATGCTAATGGCACCTGGCCAGATACTAGCGTTGTCCTGTCTGACTTTGCTGCCACTAGGTGCTAGTGGTGCCACTGCTTGCTGAAGCCCCACACAAACTGGGACTCAAGCTTCACGTCTGTTCAATGGCTGCCTTCCGTATCGTTGTGCGCTTATTATTGGCTGCTCTATTCGCTGCCACCCGCAGGGTGATCAGCGGAACCCAGCTGAGCGGCACCGTCCCCACTGAGCTGGTGTCCTTGACTGTTCTGAGCTCCCTGTAAGCCTTCTTCCCATGGTAGCGATGGCTTGTGATGACCAGACAATAGATATCCAGTGAGTCCCGGTGCCCAGCCTTAATTGCTGCACTCCTGGCACTTGCGTTTGTTGTGCTTGCCCCTGCCTGCACAGCTGCGTTTGGAAGTCCTGCTCATACATATTCTCTGTACCAATCCGATGGATAATTAACTAAAGCATACATTTGTGGCAGTTTGCTAATGTATACTACTATCAACAATGGACACTACTATTATCAAGGAGACAACTATTAGTTCACATGTCAGAGTGGCCTGAGTGATCCCTGGTGGGTGCCATAGAGGTTGGTTTCGTTAACCATGGTGTCGTTGCCTATAATAGAGACACCATGGGATCGCTGCATGGGGACGCGTAAGCATATTAGTTGGTATAGTGATTCGACTGCATGCCAGCCATTAAGGTGAGACCGAAAACAGCGCAGGTACCCAGCGTGGCATGGGTGATAACCGCCATTTTCGGTCATCAAGTTGGCAGATCGAATGGGCAATACTACCAAAAGCCATCATGACCGCAGTGATTGAACCAGATAGGAACTTCTTTCAAAAGCTAAAGGCCACAGCCAAGGAGGGATGCAGAACAAGAAAAGAGATTGCCAAAGCGGCTCAAACAGTTCGGGGGGAAGGCTGGCTGTTTTGGGTAAAGAAGTAGGACTGGCCAAGAATGTGAAAGCGGCTTTGGAGCAGCGGGGCTTAACCATCGATTGGGATGGCGTGGAGGAGCTGGCTGGTGTGATTGCTGAGCTGCTGGGGGAGGCTTTTTCCGAGCCGGACCCCCCACACGGCGATTGCGGGGGTAACAGGGGGTGCCCCCCTTCCGGCAAGCGGGAGCGGGGGGGCGAGGTGGGACGGGGACAAGGAGGAGGAAGCACTCGCCCCAGGAGCAGCAGCCGAAGGTGGCGGACCTCGACCGGCATGTGGCCCGGCTCATGGGCACAAATGATGTGGGAAAGGCTACAACTGCAAGAGGGCGGCAACCTGGGCCAGGCAACGGCCGCCCTGGTGCAGAAGCAGAGGCATTGCTGGTCTCCATGGCCGGCAAGTTGCTGGACCTGGGGAGCGCTGTATGAAGTTATTTTCCGCTACTGTGCCCGCAGCGAGCCCAACGTGGTTGACCGGTGGCGGCAGGCTGGGACGCACGAAGGGCGTGGCGCAGAGCAGGAACACAGTGGCGTCGGAAGTGCTGAGCAACATGCTGGATCCGTACGCCGCTTCCTGTAATGCTGGACTACGTGGAGAGCGTGGATTGGAAGTCCGAGGTCCGCGCATCGCTAACTCTGTCGGCACAGGGAAAAGGTCAGGCTGGCGGGGAGCGCAGGATGCTGACCCTGCAGATGGCAGGCATGCTTGACACCCAGGTCAGGGAGTCTCCGTACTGGGGAGCGCCACACCCGGAAGTTGTTCTGGATCTGGCAGCTGCAGAATTCTGGCAAAATCGATCACTGCGTGCCAGCTCGTGGATGTGGGGGCGATGGCCGCTGGAAGGGCACGCCATCAGCGATGCTGGCTTTCCAGGAGGGTGGAGCAATGCTGGCATCTCCGGCGGTGCGCGCTGCGATCAGACTGTGGGGAAGCTTCAGCACCAGCTGGAGCAGGGCCCCAGCAAGGGGCAGGCCGGCCCCTACAACAATGTTCAACCGACAGTTAGGGATGGACGGACCGTCAAGCTTCGGCTGGAGGACCCTGATGCGCTGCTGGTGCCTTATGCCTGCTTCGAATCTCCGCAGGATCTGAAAGGTGTGCATGCCCTAACGCTCGACGACCTCTACTTCACCCACTGTACTTAGGTGGATGGGGTGAATCAGCAACTAGAGAGCTTAATTCAGGCTGCCTATGCCGCCGTAGGGCTCATGAAGAAGGCTGGGAAGGTGGTCTTGGCGACAGTAGAACGGACGGGTGCAGGCGGTGGGTGTCATTCACCAGCGGGATGGTGATGCCATGCCTGTTCCTGAGCGCGTGGTGTCGGTCATGGCAGCTACTGCTCCATTCTTGGATCGCGGTTTCACCTACTACAGGGGGCACCCGCAGTATCGCAACAAGAATCGCAAGTTCGACACTGTCCAGGAGGACAAAAAAAGTAGCAAACCTTATTTTAGCTAAAATTGTTTTTGCAATAACATCGCCATGCTTGTTGCTATGCTGCGGGTGCCGTCTGTACAGTGAAATGAGTTCAGTGCTTGGGAAGTGGGTGTGGGTGCATCTGCATGGCCGCCCCATGCTGTCGGTGTGGTCTGAGACGTATCGGCTGCTAGCAGCCATGCAAACCTCCCCGCCTGCGCGCCGCTCAGGGGCTCGGGATGAGGTGCAGGCAGCGATCGACCTGGCCCCCTTATGGAAGGCTGTCAGGGCCCGGCCCCTTTCTAACTGGGTCGTCGCTAGTAACGCTGGCCAGCAGCGTCGGCGTTGGGTTTTTGTACAGGGACTTTGCTGGGGCCGGTTGCACCCGGCTGGCTACTCGGCGCGAAGCACGGGGGTGGCGCGCGGCAGCCTTAACCTCTGGGGAGGACTGGGATTTGGAGCGGATGGAGGTGGGGGACTACAGCCTGCTGGACGGTGGCCACTGGCGGATCGCACTGTCCTACCGCCGGTGGCGGGGTCGGCCTAAACATGTCAGTGTCAAGGACGCGATTCCGGCGATGCAAGGGGTCGAGTGGTTGAGCTGGACCAAGGCGTGTCGGGGGAAATGCGTCGTCCGACTCGTGGACTCCAGCACGGTGGTAGGGGTATTTGTCAGAGGGCAGTCGTCTTCCTACCGGCTCAACCAGACGGTCCGAGGCTACTGTGCCCTATCACTGGCTGGTGACATGCACAGCCACTGGGTCTTGGGTGGCTACTTCCCACAAACCTACTGACCAGGCCAGTCAGCGTGGCGCCTGGGTTCTGCTTTGTCTAGGTGAACCCTGACCTGGGCCTTAGGGGGCGCGGTGCCCGCGGGACTTTGCACTTTTGGAGGGAACCGTGAACCCTGAAAATGTCTACACTGCCAGCCTACCGGCATGCGGTGGGGTGCCTACGTGGCGTGGGCGCCGCCTGGCCCAGCTGTCGACCCCGTTGACGCGGAGGCCATTTTCTGTGAGTGGATTTCTGCTGTCTGCCATTCCCGGGGCGGGCGTGGTCGCACCTTATGCCAGCACGCCAAGGCCTGCCTGCACCTGTGTGTACCACTACATTATTCACAGCTGGGTACTTGCAAACCGCATACTTGTGGGGTGGCATCGGCTTGTTCCGGCTGTCAGCCCTCCGCCTATGTCCTGGCGCCTTTGCTATTTTCACTGCCCTGTTGCTAATTGCACATCGACACGGGGTGCATTGAGTGCGTTGATTATTATCGCTTTCCGGCAGCAATTGCGCATCAGCGAGGCGCTCGGGCTGCGGGTTTGGGATGTGGCCCATTCTGGTCACCCCCTCCTTGAGCCAGGGCCTACTGTCAGTGCCCTGGTGCTCCGCAACCCCAAGACTGCGCAGGGGGCGTCCCAGCACGTCCTCGTCCGGGATGCCATTTCTTTGTAGCTCCTGCAACCCTTGACGGCGGGCCAGCCCCCAGATGCACTAATTTTCATAGCTTGGCGTACAGCCAGGCTAGGCAGCAGTTGGAGGCTGTGCAGGCCCGTATGGGCATCCCGGGCATGTTTTCTTTTCACAGCCTCCGGCACATTGTGGGCCCCACTCACGACGCCATCGCCGGGCACTCGCCGGAGGCCATTCAGCTGCGCGGCCAGTGGGCTTCGGCCCTTCCGGTCACGCGCTAAGTTGGCCTCTGTCAAAGCTTCCTGGGGCGTGACATCCCCCAACCAAGTCCTCTGGGCCCAGGCCCGGGGTTTTGACGATGACGACTTTTGGTGTCGTTATGGTGGCGCCATCTTAATTGATGCCTTCCAGTCAATCATGGAGTGTCTCTCATCTTTCGGCTATCAACTGAACCTGGGTTGGGACAAAGTACCCCCGGAGCTAGTGTAGCGGGTTTTTCTTTCTTATTATTTTCTTATAAATTTTTTAGTACATATTTTGAGCTATTAGCCATGTGAGGAGATGTGAGTAGAGCAGGGGCCTAGCTACTGTGGGCTGGCCCTGCAGTTTATAAGATAGTGTGGTGACCCTAGCACACAGATGGCCGTGTGGTCATCTAGACAAGTCTGTGTTATTCCAGCGTAGAGAGCTAGCACACATATTGAAACACTTTATGTTTGCGGTGTCTGGATGCATGCAAAGCAAATCAAGGCCAGGAATGCATACATTTATCTACTAGAAACTCAAGCATCCTGGCCACTTGTTAACGCGCAGGCCATGCATTTCTGGCGCCCCAGAGCCCTGCGCAACCGGGGTAACCTGCATGCTTGTCCATGCAGCATCCTCCAATGTGGTTATTGGGGGATATCCATGGCGATAGCGGTCGAGGCTGTGGCAATGGGCCTTCCGTGCTTCTACAATCGGCAGTCCGTGACTCGGTGTTTTCCAAGGGTTGGATTATCCACCGGGCCCACAGCATTGTCCAGCAGTCTTGATTTATAAATGAGCTGGGAGATCTAGTTAGCTAAGAGTCAGCTAGTTGGGGAAAGTGTGCTAGGCTGTTATTACTGTGTTATGCCTGTACCTCGGCACGGGTGACGAGTTTTGAATCCAAGCTGGGGAGTACTAGCGCTAGCATCGCGTTTATTGTTGATAATTGGTGCGTTGCAGACACCGAAAATGTTCCACTCCACTTCGTCACCCCTGTTGTGTGGTACACGCAGACAAGTGTGGCAGGCCCATGATGAGATGGCGTGTTTTAATTACACACAGTATTAAATGTAGACAGACAGGTGTGTTTTAATTACACACAGTATTAAATGTAGACAGACAGGTGGAATCAAATTCTCATTCCATCCCAAATGTCTCTATCTGTTTACGGCTGTATATGAAAAGTAAATGGCAATAATATCTACTGAAGATGCGGCACCATACTGCATTGCCTTGCCACTTGGCACTCCGGCATTGCATTCTCACTGCTCGATTTCTAAAGTGTTCTGAAGTAATGGTGGCTAAGGTTCGTAGTTATAAGCAATCAGATTGCACTAGCCTCGAATACAAAGTGGGGCTAGATGGTTGCAACCATGACCTGCTACTGGTTGGCTAAGAAATGGAAGGCCTGCGCTAGTAAAATGACTTTAGCTTCTGTCTCTAGCCTGTTATCATAATGAAATAGATAATACATAAACCTATGTTTTATAAATGTCTTTGTTCTCGGTGATTTTTACACGCTGCATCCAGCATCATGCGGTGGGTGTCAAGCACTCCCATGAAAGTTTTGGGGTAAAACCCAGCGAGTCCAATCATTCTCTCCTCAGCGGCTTGAGCAGATAGCCCGGCCGTTGTGTGCCCTCTCATTGACAGCCCAAGCCCACCCACTGCGTCAGACTGGGTGCTTTCGTAACAACTGCTGATCACGTCGCTGCTGATGCGTTCACCCAGTGATGATGCCCGTGTCCTGCTGGCCTAGCTTGGGCACCGAGCTTTTCGGGTTATGCCCCCATATCCTCATGGAGGGGCAGATGGAGAACTTCCTGCAGGCCTATCAGGGTTGGGACAACATTGATCATGCCATGTTCTTGTTTTTCTGTGTGTGTTTCCCATGTGCCAGGAACTGTAGCGGCTACGCGTCGTGCAGGAAATGCGGGTAGAGGGGCATTACATCCATGGGTCAGCCCTCAGACTGCACTAACTAGTGTGCTCTCCCTCTATACCACGCAGTACAGTTGGCCCTGGGGAAACCCAGGTTCAGTAGTCCATGATGATGCATTATTAGACGTTAACCTACACTTTTGTAATAGAGTAATAATACTGATGTCTTGTATTGTTGGTGCGCGTGAAGCAACTCAGGAAAGCTTTGATTCTATGTTCAGGATTTCATTAGTTGCGATCACATGCGTGTTGCCGTGATTCTGCCTACAGGGTACACCCTCCGCATTGGAAGTTTGTTATTATCGGTCAATTTTTGCCGTATTTGCATTACGAATAACCCTGGATTGTTTGTTGGGGAGCCAGTTAGAGTCCCGGGTTTTTATTATTTAATTAAAACCTTTTGTTTGTTTGTTTGTCCTACAGCCGTTCAAGGCACATGGGTACTTATTTAATTAATAAATTTCTTTTGTTTGTTTGGTAGATATCGTACACGCCGTCCCCAATTCGGCCGGCAATCCGGCCCGGCGGCCCCCCTTCGGCGGCCATAGGCTAGAGTCAGTGGAGGTCAGTGATACCCAGAGCCCACATGAGTTAATTAATTAATTTTGTTTGTTTGTTTGTTGAGTCCAGTCCTCAGCCCCCGGAGTTAATTAAGTAATTTTCTTTTGTTTTTTTTATGGTTTTCAGCCAGAACATTTTCCAGAATCTAATTATTTAGTTAAAACTTCCAATGCGGGCGGTGTACTCTCCTCAAATCTGTTGAGTGGCACCATCCCTCCGCTGGGAAATTTCGCCTCTCTGTGGACCCTGTAAGTCTTCCGTCCATATGCTTGTGTAATTTTAGTTGCTCGAGCTGCTTTGCTTGGCAAAGCCTCATGCGAGGTGGCGTTCAAGCTATCTGTTTGTGTTTTGGTGAGACGACGCTCAATTTACCTGGTGCCGCACTGTTTGCGCATATCATCTATTGGGTCAGCCTACATGCAGCTGTGTTTTTCACGAATCGTGGAATGTTGTTTCTGGCAGTGGTCACAGTCCCCCCCCTCGCCGAGTTACTTGGGGATTTTGTGTGTACGTCCAAACGAGAACAAATGTGGGAGGTGGTCCCACTGGTAACCTGGTTTGCTCAAATTCCCACCTAGCACGCACCCTGCTGGGAAAGGGTCAGGGAGGGTCTGCAAAATTTTCTGCGTTCCCTATTTTTTCCTTTTATCAAAGAATCGGATTTCTTTGTAAAAAAAGATTTAAAATCGTCAATTATCTACATAGTGGTCCGAGAGAGACCGCCGCAGGTGGCTGGGACAGTCGCCGGCTTCAAGTCCCGGCAGCCGCGCGGATAGCAGGCGTTAGACAAGTCATAAATTAAACACTGCTGTAGGGGATATTGTGGGCCGGCTGCCTTGGTCAGGCCGCGCACCACTTGCTTGGGGCTCTAGTGCCGACTGGACGACATTTCTGAAAATCCGGCGTCAAATGTTAGTGGCATGATGGTCGCCACATGTCAGTGGCCATATTTTGTGACGAAAGTGTCAGGATTATAGATAATCCTGGTTGTGCCCGTTTGCTGGCCCAGTTAATGTGGTGGCCAATTTTCTGTAAACGTGGGATTTGCGCAGCAACTCGTCAGCAGAGCTTGTGAGCTCCTGGTCCTTGCCGGCTGGAATGACCCTAGGCTGCTGGCTAGCAACCTTTATCCTCACACCAGGCCTACGACCCTCGATAGGCTCGCCACTCGTCGTGACGACCAAGGTTCGTGTGTGAAGACGCTCGTTGCCTCGTTGAGCCTCGAGCTATATGCAACCTCGTTCCATCCTTGTTCCTCGGTCATGAGCAACGCTGGGCAACGCTACATTGCCAGAGCCTCGTATCGCTGCCCTGCATCCTCGTTGCAGGCAGCATACAGGAATCTCTGGCTATCCTGTGTCTAGGACAGCACAGGACCTGCCACAGTCCTGCAAGGACTTACATCCTTGCAGACCTGCTGGCTGGCTACTGGCTTCTACTATAGCCACAGTACCGTTGAGCCCTCAGTACACTGTGTCCCAGTCACGTGAGAGTACAGGCTAAGCCTGTGCAGGCACGGCCTGCCACGTGTCCTGTCCACTATGCCCTGAGTGTGCCCCGCCCTCGCCCACCGGTCGGCAGTACTTCGGGACTTGATAACTTTCTAGTCCCTTGTCTGTTCTAGGCGGTTGACACGGCGTTGGAAAGGTCTCCTCAACCTGCATCCATCTAGCACATTGGTGCCCCAATATGCTAACTGTGGGAAGATTTAGGAATGCCTCCTTAACAATCGCTTCCACCCACTGCATTTCTGGCCAAGATTTTTAGGGCAAGGTAGTGCTTGCCGTGTCCTTTACGGCGCTAATTTCCTTGCAGAAAGCAGTTACGTATACAAAGAGATATTAGGTGCTGAAGTTATGATTTCCGGCACTACCTTTGGTTTCTACGGCTCTCAGTACCTCGAGATCTTTGTGTCAAATGGAAGTTGTTTGGAACTGTACTTTTGTGGATCCGCTCTCCGCGCAGCTTATGCTGGACAGACCTGCCTAGTAGGCGTGACGCCTTTGTGCTCACATGCTGTTTCAAATATTTGGATGAACCAACAAGGTCAACTGCAAATGGAGAGGAGGAAAGATCTTTGACCCTTTGAATTTGATGCTAGATTTTATAATATTGTGTGGTCTGCCAACAAGGCTAACGGAGCCGAGAAGGCAATAATAGGCCAACAAGGCTATATTTAGGCCAATAAGGCCGAGACCAACAATGTCAAGACAGCCAGACTAAGCCTCAGGCTTGGGGGCGACATACAAGGTAAAACAGGTCGCGAACATTGCGCTGCCTTTCACAAGGCGAAATCGCAACTACCAGCCGTTGATGCAATATCTACGGCTCAGGATGAGCCCAGTCTAGGACATACATTCACCATGCATGCAACATGCATACTCGGCGGAGCTAGCACGGGGTGCTGCCAGCACCAGTGTGGCATGGCGTATCAGTACATTGTCAGGTAATTTATGCTACACATAACCTTAAGACTAGTGAAGTCCAAAAGTGCGCTGGCGCACAGTAGACTTTGGTGGCAAGCCCTAGTGGGCCTTGGAACTAGGACTACTGTCGGAATAGTTCAAAGCTACAGTATGTCATAGGGAGGTTGTGACGCAAGTCTGATGTTACACGGCATTGAATGACGGTTGTCAACGGCTGTGCTGCTTGGCCGAAGGAGAATAGAGCCAAAGGTAGGTTTTTCGTCTAGGCAGTTTCTTTCACCCGCCCACCTAACCCCCTTTTCCCCTGTTGCTTGGGGGCATGCACTACGTGCTGAGTTGTTTTCTTATTCGCTTCCACCTTGCTGATCATTTCCTGATGGTTCAGTCCACTCATTGTTTCAATAAAGACGGGTGGTTGTTGGGAATGAACGGGTGTAATAGAATACAGCAACCAGGTGTCCACAAATCAGTAACAATCATTTGACATGATATCACCAACTAATCACAATCGAACCACTAATTGCATGTTCCCATTGGTGCATGATGTTTGCGCGTTACCCTGTTTGTTTCTGTCTTGCAGAGATCTCTCCAATAACCAGCTGAGCGGCACCATCCCTGCGATGTCGTCTATGATCTATTTGTAAGCCTCCCCCCAAACGCCTTCAGTGATGGCCGTGAATATCCTTTGCTTCCGTTCTGCTGAATGTATCTGCTCTTGCCTGCAACACCCCTACTACACGAACTGGAGACACTGGACTTGGCATGTGTATTACAGAAATGGGCAGCACATACAACGCATGCTAGCTAGATAAGTAATGCTCTAACCATAGGTGCGCGCATTTCTGCACCCCGGCTTTTTGTTGGCTCTGCTCGCCATGGACTGCCTGCACAGGAGAAGCAGTAATAGAGAAGGACTCTATCCTGGGTGAGCATTTAGTGTAGCAACGAGGGTGTTCAAGAGCGCTCGGTCTGTGCCGTAACTTCCTCATTTCTCATCTGTGCATGCGTGCGGGATGCCCTGCTTGTTTTTGCATTGCAGGGATCTGTCCAGAAACCAGCTGAGCGGCACAATCCCTCGGGTGCTGGGTATCGGCCTGGAATACTTGTAAGCCATCCCTGCTTAGCGTGTGCAGTGATCAGATATATTGTGCTTATGTTCTGGACATGACACAGTAGTGTTAATTAATTAATTAGTTAATTAATTATCTTATTAACTATCCATCCTGTGGCTTCTGGTCGTGCCGCCAGTTGAAAGCGTTGCCTTTCCTTGCCAAAACCCAAAACAGCCTGCACCTGACGACCTTCGTGCTTCACGTTAACCCTTAGTCCGCTGACCCATTTTGGGCACTTTCATACCCCTGAAAATGAAAAAAATCATAACTCACAGGCCACAACTCCAAATACCCCCAACCAAGATACACTAGGAGTATCTGCACTTCAAGGGCTTTCAGAATATGCAATAATACCACGGGTTTATCAAAGCATTTGGATGATACCTCTACTCAAAGTTGGCCAAAAGACGATTTTTTTTCCCAAGGAAAAGTCTACCCCCCCCCTAACTTCCCAGGAAGGGTAGGGAATCTCAATACCAACATTGGACAACTTAGTTGGATAGTCCAATGGTGGTTTCCTTGGGTCAGACCACCCCGATAACCCATTACCCCTATATAACGTGCTCATACATGTGTGTGGATTACGCGCGTGTAAACAGCTATCTATGACATGCAACACAGTAATGCATTATAACAAGCCATCAAAGGCTGCCAAAAGTGCTGGAATACAAACACGTTGCCTACCTGCACTGACGGAGTGATAAACTCCAAAGAAATGCCATAAACTGGGCACTTTCAGGGCTAATACCACTCTTTACAACAGGCATGGAAGCTTGCTGAAATATGCATGCATAAAATCGTCATTTATAATGCATGGGGATACGTATTCCGCTGCAAACAACACGCCAATACGCTGTCGTACCTGGCTCGTTCATGCCCTACCCGGACTCCGCTGGCCGGGACCCTCATATCTCACACATACTGATGCTCTACAGGCAAAGGCCGCCATAGCCGCATACTGCATGATCCGCCATGACTACCAGGTTGATGTTCCGTGCAAAGATGGCCACTAAACTAGTCCGCATTCTCAGCAATCGCTGCAGCTGACGTCCCGTACCCAAACTGGATGCCCGGGCTGGCGCAGATTGCCCGGCCACAGGGAGAAAATCGACCTATGATAAGCTATGAATCGTCTGGAACTGACGACCAGGAAAGTTCTATTTTCCTAGCTGTATTTTCCCAACCCTATAAATCTGGCCGTGCCTGACCTACGAAAATCATGCATCGTCATTCCATACCATATGTCCACTAAGTGCTGCCCTGGAGGCGCAATGTCCTTGTACTTGCATACTAGTGACCCGACGCATCATTTTTGTGTTGATGTAAGCCACCCACTTGTGTGTGGCGGCTGGATGCACCCCAACTTATACCGTAGATCATTTCCAGATCGACGGATACTGTGACAGTGTGTTTTTCCACTTAATGTTGCCTCTGCAAATTTCATGGCTACCGAGTTGGTCGGCTGAGCCACAGTCTCATTAAGGCGTGACAGCCTAGTTGGCTGGTTGTGATTAATGCCGAGTTGGCATCTGTTTATTGCCGAGTTGGCATCTGCTTATTGCCGAGTTGGCATATGTTATCCAAACACCTAGTTGGTGTCACCTCTTATTATTAATACAAACGAGACTGATTACAAAGGCTCAAAAGATCTTTCCTCCTCCGTAATTTAACACGTAGGTTGCGTCTTCCTCTCATGCACAACGTTGCACGAATTGCGAGTGCTCGACAGGCTGGCACAAAGATTGCGTACCTTATCTGAAATGTGCTGAGAATACGTTACGCTAGCCAGATCCCGTTAACTCTCTCTAGTGGAGTAGTACGACTGAATAGTACGCTAGCTATAGGTCGTAGGACCCTGAACGTACACATCATGACATAGATATATTTCGGTTCTCGTAGCTTCGGCACTAATATCTTGGTCATTCCGTGACCAAACCATGAGCCGTTAAGTATGAGATGAGACAAGTAAGACCACAGCATCTGAAACGGACACAGCATGCCAGCTAGGACTGGCAGCCGCCGCCACAGGACAGACGTTGCAAGTCCTAAATATTATTAGTACCGTACCGGCCTTGACGTGGCTCACACTTAATAATTTATCACAATATTTATTATCTTGGGAAAAACTTCACAGAAAAATATAGTAAAAATATGTGCGTGGAGTAATAAACACTACAACAATATAAGCACACAACACAACCACACCTTGGATTTTGAGGATGGAATCATGACGAGCTATGAGACTTATGCATTAATCGATAGTCCGGCATAGCCAGTAATTCGCGGCCGTGAGTCGCGTAATATTTGCTGGGGCAGGCGTCTTTGTTGCAGTCCTGCCGCCGGCCAGCTTTTCTGGAACTGGCCCAGTGCCGCGGCATGCAGTGAGCCGCAGGCAATATATTTGCTGATTCCAGCAGAATTCCCAGATTTCGGGGCACAGCCGAGATGGTGCTGCATAGACGTGGGTGAAGCTTAGGCCTGCTAATGAGCCCAAGTTCAATCCTGCGTCGGTGCATCCTGAGCGTGTTTTTCTTTCTGGATTTTCTGGGAAACGTTATTCCAGGGACGTTTCGCCTGATGTATGAGACTCGAAAATTTTTGTTTTGGGGACCAAGATCTATGTGCCCGGAGCTATGGAGCCAAGTAGCCCGTAAGAGCCGCTGAGCCAGGAGCGAAGAGCCTGGAGCCGAGAATCCAGTGCCAAGTGTCGAGTCCGAGAAATTTTTTATCCGTTTCCAGTGGTCGGTTCCTGCTTAGCCGTTAAAAGCATGGGGGCTTCATGGTTCGCCCAAACCATCTCGTAGTTAGTTCTTTGACTAGGAAAGTACCGTGGTTCTATGCTTTGGCCTGACAAGCATCTCTGGTCGTGTGCTTCCTGCCTTAAATGCACATTGTTTAGTTAGTACTTAACTTTAAAGTACCAAGGTTTTAGTGTTTTTTGTCCTTAAAAACCTGTGGCTCGATGCTTGTCCCAAAATCATCTCTAGTTTCGTGCTTCTCGCCTAAAGCTCATTGTAAGGTTGACGCTTCTGTTCTGAAAGCTTCCTTGCCCACCTGTTTAGGGGCATGCGCTTGATGGGGCTGTTGTCACAACCACCTGCCCTCTGCCTGACTTGTAAGAGTCCTTTAGCCCTGTATGCTGGGACTGACTAGAAATGGTTTAACTATCCTGCTATGTGAATAGAGGATGGGACATAGTATAGTCACAATCAGGAGTTGACCCTGGCCGTGTCCAAGGGGGTGTCAGGGAATTAATTCCCAGTGTACACTTGCCAGTTTGTTATTTTATATTGGCAGGTGATATGTGTGTTATTGTGTTATGTGTTTATATTATTATAGTGTTTATCACTAGCTTCGTGCAAATATTTATCACAATATGTAATATCTTGGGAAAAACTTCATAGAAAAATGTAGTAAAAATACGTGCGTGAAGCTAGTAATAAACACTATAATAATATAAACACACCACACAATAACACACATATCACCTGCCAATATAAAATAACAAACTGGCAAGTGTACACTGGGAATTGACTCCATGACACTCCGCTCCTTGTTTTAATCTGGTTACCATGGATTTCCACCGTCAATAGAGTGTTACTTTTTTTTTTTCGCCAAAGTAACCAGACATCTGTAGGGCTCGATGTACGAGGCGCCCATGTGCCGCGCTGTTTTGCATAACACGCAAGGCATCTTTTCACTAGGTGTAAAGCTGTGTGGCTCTGTGTACTTGGTACGCTTCTTCGGACAGCAGCAGCTGTCTCTGGCCCTGAGCTTCTCGTAAGCCTCCCCCCAAATGCCTGCCATCACGGCCATATACCTCCCCAGCTGCTTCTGAATGGACTTTTGAGCTGTTGAAAATGTGCTTGCTCTTGCCCGGCAGAACCCCGCACCAATGGACCGTATTTTCAAGGCTGCACCTATTCCATTTGTTGCACCATGCGAGTTCACAGCCCTGCATTTTCCTGCTTCTAAACGCCATGGTGGACTTATTTCAGCAGGAAAACAATAAGAGAGAAACTGGCATGGCATTCGGTCAAAGTGCTCAAGCAGCGATCTGTGCGGTTGAACATCAATTCTTGTTGATGCATGTGTGCGACTGTGCGTGATGCCCGGTTTGTTCCTGCCTTGCAGGGATCTGTCCAGAAACCAGCTGAGCGGCACGATTCCTTCATTGGTGTATATTTATAGACCTCTGGGCTGGGATCAAGGTTGGAGTGTCCTGAACTTATGTGTAAGCCGGCCTTACATGCATGGGATCCGTCTCGTACAGCGCACCTCACCTATGTGCACCTGCATATGCCAGTAGGTATATGCGGCGCTGCTCTGTAGGGCGGCTTGCATTCGATCATGCCGGGCTCCTCATACTAGGGTACAGTATGTGCAATGCTGTTTGACATGTGGTCAGCCCGTGTCACCTTGGCTGCTTGATATAGTGGTAACTTGCTGTACCGCATCGGCCCGTGAGATGCTTCCCAATTAGACTGCTTGTAGTTGTCGCAAAGTACATCATCCTGTGACTTTAGATGTGCTTACGAAAATTTTTGCTTTTAGTATTTTAAGCTGCTACTTTGTTTTCAAGCTGCTCCTAATTTCCTGGGTTGATGCATGCCCTAAATGTCTGTGCCTGGCAGGTACCTGCAAGAGAACCGGCTGGTCGGCACTGTCCCTCTCGATGACAAGAACATAACCAGCTTGGTGGCTGTGTAAGCTGCCTTCTGCAAGTTTGCCTTGAGATGGCCAAGTCTCCCACTTTTTAATCTCCATCTTGTGACATGATATTTGTACCGACAATATGTGCATGCCGAGCTGTTTTCAGCTAAGCCCTCCCTCATGGCTTGCATGCATGGCCCTCTCACGGTATCAGCACATTTCCGCGTTACCTCCCATGTTCGGATGTTCAGGGTTCAGGACCTGTAGGGCTTGCACGCATGGCCGTCTTCTCACGGTGTCAGCTTTTTCGCATGTTATTCGCCCTGTTTGGATGTACTGGCATGCCGAGCTGTGTTCCGCCCAGATTTGACAACCTTATCTCTTGCATCGCAGGAGGCATGACCAGCATTTTATGTTGTTTCCCATGTTTGGATGGTTCTGCGTGGCGCATCGTGCCGCTGCAGAAACGTGGCTTTCAACCCCTGGATTTGTGGAGGCAACGAGATCAGAGCCCAGACTTATAACAAGACCGGCACCTGGGGACTCACATGCCCTGGTACGTTCACATCACTGAGAATTCCCACAGAATGCCTTTTCGCTACCAAGCACTCGGACATTTACTAGTACTGTGTACGTATTTACAACAACTAAAAACAAGTAACAGGCTGCGATGTGATAGAGTTTGTCCTTGTTGTACTCGTGCGATATACGAGTATATACTTGCGGATCCGACGGACCTGGGTAGGGGCTGGTCCTGGTCCCGGCCCCCTCTTGAAACCCCAGGACCCAACCCTAACAAGCACACGTCTAACCACCAGCCATCGGCCATGCCAGGCGGCAATGTCTGGAACTAGCAGAGGAACCTTAAATCCGCATCCCGTCACGTGTTGCCAAAATGGCTAAGGCCTGTGGTCCTGGTCGCTCTGCCTGGCATCCTTCGTTCCTTATGGCCGGATCAACAAGTCTGTCTTGAGCACCCTAGCGGCCTTCAGAGGCATTTAAGCTTGAAGTGATTTAGTGTAATTATAATGTGCTCTGTCTTGAGGCCTGTGATGCAAGTGACATGCGGCAAGAATTTCGTCGAACACTTGTCATCAGCCACCCTTGCTTGGGTCGCCGGGGAGACTGGGAATATTGTCCAGGCATTGCATTGGCTGCTACCCACCCACCCACCAACCAACCCATGTACCCATGTCCCGCGTTCAGGCAAGCACTGCGGGCCCAATCTCTGCTTTGGCACGGATCCATGACGGCCCTGTCGATCGCTTTTGATGTCAATTCGAGATAAATTAGATCAGATAACACTTTGGTGTTTGTATAGTGCATACTTTTGTGATGATTACAGTTTATGCCTTTATGGTTTATTGCTAGTTATATGGGTGTTGATCTGCTCTTATATTGGGCATAACATATATAGGAGCAACGGCTTAGAAGTGCGTGGGGGGGGGGGGGGAGGTTACGCAATAAAATGTCCACAGAATACCTTATTTTCCCGCAGCTGCCAAGCGCTAGGACATTCAGAACATAGTACTGTGCAAGTATTTGCAACATCGAAGTTTAAAATAAATAATAGGCTGCCATGCACTGATGTCAGGTCAAAGTTGTTCTTGTGTGTAAAGTCATTCACGCCTTAAGTTGGGTGGGCTTAAGTTGTGTTCACGCCTTAAGTTGGGTCGCATAGGATTTCGGCATTCCGAGTTTAAAGCAATTCAGAGTACGATAGTATGTTTAATTAGTATCTTTAGTTCAAAGTAGTAAAATTAAGTAGAGCCATTCACGCATTAAGTTGGGTTCACGCCTTAAGTTGGGTTGATCCGATTTAACCCTCTAACCCAACTTAAGGCGTGAATGACTGTACTCGATGAGTATACAAGGACACACAAGTACGAGTACTGTAGGTGCTTGCGGACGCGGCGGACCTGGGTAGGTACATACCAGCCCCGCTCCCGCCCCCCCCCCCCGCCCCCCCCCAATGAAATCCCGGGACCCGACCCTACCTGAAGCACACGTCTAACCATCGGCCATCAGCCATGCCAGGCCCGCAATATCTAAAATCAGCAGAAGAACCTTTATTAATTCAACATTCCGCCACGGTTGCCCAAATAGCTAAGGTCTGTGGTCCTGGTTCCACTAAGTTCCTGCTGGCAGTGAACATTACTTTACACTCTCCAGCCTGTACCTGTTTGTTGTAGTCCTGGCAATGCGTTCTGGCGCACCAGCCTGCCACGCACTTGAAACAGTTGGCGGGGAACTGGTCTACTCTAGTCATTAATAGCACGTAGACTGCGTCACCTACTCTAGTATATGGACTGGGGTTAAGAAGCAACTTCAAATTTTATTTTGAGTAGCGCAATCGACAGATCTCTGTAAGAGGATCCTGGATCATACCTTAGATTCCGGAAAGTCCGTTTTCACTTGAGCAATAGTAGGCCTACAAGACAGGTGAAAATGGCTGTAAGCTGGCATCAAATGGGCCAAAGTCAAGGCAACCAAGTAGGACGTTGGGTGGTCCAAAGTCAAGTTTTAGTACATAGTGCAATCGATAGATCTCAATGAGGGCACTCGGCATCTGACTGTCACATGCCCGGAATAGTCAATATTCGGACGGCACGGTCCAGAATCAGATACTCCCAACAAAAAAGAATTGACTAATTTGCCAAAGTGTGCTTTTTTTCTACGGTATACCGGTTTTCTGCGACCTGTTTCCCTTGGGCACTGCGTAGCAAGTCATTGTTTGGGATCTGGTTTTATGCTGACGCCGGAGCTTGAGTGAATCCTTCATGGCAGCAAGAGGGAATGGAAGTAGGGCTGGTGGACTATGTAGTGGAGGGAGGACTATACGCATACTGTGGAGGTAAGCTTGGGGCATATGGCGGTGGTCACCGGGGTTTGTATATCTGGCGAGGCTTGTTTGCGGTCCATGTTGCTTAGGCACCCTCTCGTGGTCTGTCCACCAGTGTAGCCTTGGAGCACTATGAAAATGATTGGCCTGCTCATGGCTTGTTTTGCCCGGCGGATGCGGATGCCCGGGATGAGTGCAGTTTGCTTTGACACATCGTCTGCCCTGGATCTGGATTGGGGCTGCACTCTGGACGCACCGAGCTGTATCAACAACAATGAATGCTCATGTAAGTGCTTAATGCCTTGCAATTGCGAGCACGCTGTCTTGCGCTGAGTGCAGTACCCTTAGATTTCTCGCTTGCTGTATTACGATAAGATATTTTTGAGAAATGAATTATAAAGGAAGCGCGGGTGCTCAGTGAGTCTAACCAGTAGACCTGAGAAACGGCGATATTTGCGGTCTGCTACTCCCACTTTTTTGTAACCTGTGGTGTCATTGGTAGATTTTCTTGGCAGGTACTTGTTCAAGTATTCTGCTCCTTTCAATTTTGTTTGAAAAGACTAGTACGCTCTTAACCCATCACCCCCCCCACATAACCCCACACCGGCTGCTTATGTAGGGTTTAGGATGTAGATCTGGTGACTGAGGTGTCGGGGGTATAGGGTCAGTGCATGAGTGATGGGTGGGCGGGGCATTGAATGGGTGGGTGCATGTGCTGAGACGGGTTGGTACAGTACTGTAGGTGGGTGCGGGTGGGGAAGTGAGTGATGGGTGGGCTGGCAGTCGGTCGGTCGGTCGGTCGGGTGGGGGGCAGGCAGGCGGGCAGGCGGGCGGGCGGGCAGGCAAGTTAGCTAAGTAATATCGGAACCCTGGTAGAGACATTTCCGGCACAATCACATTTGGGTGCTCAGTCAAGCCCAAGCGGATGTCTCACGTTTATTCGACCTCCCTCAACGAGGCCAGGTTTTGGTTAGCTAAATAGTATCGGAAAATTATCGCCACTGCGGAAGCAAAGTTCCGAATATTACTTGTGCCTGCAAGGTTAACTCGCCAGCATCCTTTGCACCTTAGCTAACTGGGTGGGCAGGCGGGCGGGCGGGCAACCCTTCCTCTAATATGGCTATCGAAGAGCTTTGACAGCAATTTCTTGCCGTCCAGGATCACCTAAGTTTACAAGGCTTTTCTGTTTTATTATAAGGCCAGGTTTAGTGCAGCATCACTCTTCTGCTTTCCGCCCTGCTCAGGGACCTTTTGGAAGGCCGCTTTGTCCAGGTTAATGACTTATGCACCCTGCTGAGGATGTTTGGTTTAAACTGGACGCAGCCATGCGGGGTGGGGAAGGAGATTGCCAGCAACCAGTTTCCGGTTTACTCCATCATAGCGCGAGTTGTGCGTGGGGGGGCAGTATGATCCTTGCTGCCCCTGCCCCAGGATTCAAGCTGCTGACGGTGTTCCTGCACTCTGCTGCCGAGAAGCAACTGCTGGCGGAGTGCGACTCTGCACGTTGCTTATATATTTGTATTCGCACTTGGGAGTGACTAGTGAGCACCTTGTGGGGCTTGCATACACATTTGTATGGGGTTGTATTTGTATGCAGCTACTTTAATGTCATACCGTTTTCCTGTCATCGTTTTCGCGTTTTTTTAAAATGCTTGCAGTGGATACTGGTGCAAGCACACCGCGGCCTCCCAGCCCTCCGCCTTCCCCCCCTCCTGGCAGCCCTCCGCCTCCCCTGAACAGCCCCCCGCGTCCCAGATCTCCACCGCTGTTTGGTTTAGGTAAGAGTATAACCCCGTTTAAGCCAAACCCCGTCTAAGCCGACACCCCGGCCCCCCCCCCCCCCCCCCGGCCCACAAATACCCTAACTACTAACACACTTTGCATCACTGGTGCCCTGAATGAGGCACCCTGTGGGCTTTACAATAGCCCATCGGCTCTGTCTAATTCATTTAAGCCGTCTATCGTCCGTTTGAGCCGAGCCCCAAGCCCCCCCCCCCCCCCCCTCCCCGCCACATACACTAAATACTGACACACTTGGCAGACCTGCTACGCTGAAAACCACCCTTCGCGAAAAAATTGTGCATTGGCTTATGTAAACAGGGTTGCCCCCCCGTGCACCCCCCCCCCCGCAACCACAAAATCGTGCTCAGTCAGTCAGTCTGACATTTTACCCAAGTAGAGCAGACCACAGGGAGTCAGAATCCGTGCTGAAAGTTGAAACTGGCCCAAACGTGCTCTTTCACTGATGTTAGGGGTCAAGGGCCCGCTGAAACGGGGTTATACCCTATCTCCTGATACATGTACTTAGAAGAGTACGCCCTCTATGCAGGAGCTCAGTTCCCTGTTCATTAAGTATTTTTGGCTGCATACCGCCTGCTCGCTTGCTCGGCATTGCTAAACACCCGGTAGCGGCTGCTTCCTGGCCTTAGTGCACAGAAAAGAATGCACACAAACGTTGAATGTGCCCGCTCCTGTGTTGCGTAGAATGTGTCTGCCCCGGTCATCCCTGTGCATGGATCCTCTACGCATCGGCTTGTCATGGCTGGGGTTTGCCACTCAGTCAAGCTGACTTTGGACCATGGATGGTCGCCGCTAGCTGAGGCTGCATGCAATGGAAGTAGCGAAATAACGGTTGGTATCGGTTAGTTATATAGGCGGTTGTCTCTTTGATATGGTAGCGCTGATTACATGTACAATGCCTTTCCTTGCTCAAACAGCCTGAGATAAGTCCATTTCTGACCAGTTTGGGCATGTTTTCTGGTTTCACTGGCCAACGTCCACCTTCTTATTTTGCGTCCATTGCGTGTGGCAAACTATTCACCGCGTGGTCAGCCCCACCCGAGGGTTCATCGCCACCACCGCCCAAGGCCTCATCGCCACCACCGCCTGTTGCGGAGATGTGCTCAGGCTCGGAAGTTTTGTTAGCTTGGGAGGAGATTGAGTCCCGTCTTGCCACCATCATCGTGTCGGAGACTGTCTGCCTGAACCCGGCATACGTTCTGCAGTCGGGAACGCTGTGCCCTGATATGGAAGTTTGCAGCGTGGGAGGCGCCGCGTCCACTTGCTGCCCTTGCCTGGAGAAGCAGCTGACGGTCCTGGAGGGGCCTGATTCGGTAGGGGATTTGAGCTCCCTGATCTTCCAGGGCTGCACCTCCATCGGTCAGTGCTCGCTGGACAGCTACTTGAAGCTGTTCGACCAATGCGGGTACGGTGCAAGGGCGAACGCGCTGCTGTCTGCGGTGGGCGCTCCATTCCCTCCTCCTGCATCATCACTGCCGCCGCGGCTTGCAGCACCACCGCCGCCAGCTGTGATTCCGCCAGTGCCCCAATCCATCCCTAGTGGATGTAAGTAACTACGAGGCATTTCCTACTCTTGTGGTTGGGAACGGGCTGAACGGATGTGTATAGAACAGTGTCAGTGACCATGCAGTAACCTGCGACTACTCCTGAGCCGGGTTCGTACCATGACTCCAGGTGCCTTGGTGCATCTGTGTTTCTTGGTGACAGTGTCTTGGCCTCAATTTGACCCATAACTGATGTGAGGTGTCGTTCAAGTGTTGAGGTATAGTACACTTCCCTGTATAGGTGAAACACTCCGCCCAGCTCCTTGAAGTTATGGATTTGGGTGCTCAGTCAAGCCCAAGCGTATGTCTCACGTTTATTCGACCTCCCTCAACGAGGCCAGGTTTTGGTTAGCTAAATAGTATCGGAAAATTATCGCCACTGCGGAAGCAAAGTTCCGAATATTACTTGTGCCTGCAAGGTTAACTCGCCAGCATCCTTTGCGCCTTAGCTAACTGGGTGGGCAGGCGGGCGGGCGGGCAACCCTTCCTCTAATATGGCTATCGAAGAGCTTTGACAGCAATTTCTTGCCGTCCAGGATCACCTAAGTTTACAAGGCTTTTCTGTTTTATTATAAGGCCAGGTTTAGTGCAGCATCACTCTTCTGCTTTCCGCCCTGCTCAGGGACCTTTTGGAAGGCCGCTTTGTCCAGGTTAATGACTTATGCACCCTGCTGAGGATGTTTGGTTTAAGCTGGACGCAGCCATGCGGGATGGGGAAGGTGATTCTAGGCGCCAGCAACCAGTTTCCGGTTTACTCCATCATAGCGCGAGTTGTGTGTGTGGGGGCAGTATGATCCTTGCTGCCCCTGCCCCAGGATTCAAGCTGCTGACGGTGTTCCTGCACTCTGCTGCCGAGAAGCAACTGCTGGCGGAGTGCGACTCTGCACGTTGCTTATATCTTTGTATTCGCACTTGGGAGTGACTAGTGAGCACCTTGTGGGGCTTGCATACACATTTGTATGGGGTTGTATTTGTATGCAGCTACTTTAATGTCATACCGTTTTCCTGTCATCGTTTTCGCGTTTTTTTCAAATGCTTGCAGTGGATACTGGTGCAAGCACACCGCGGCCTCCCAGCCCTCTGCCTCCCCTGAACAGCCCCCCGCGTCCCAGATCTCCACCGCTGTTTGGTTTAGGTAAGAGTATAACCCCGTTTAAGCCAAACCCCGTTAAAGCCGACACCCCCGGACTCCCCCCCCCCCCCCCCCCCGGGCCCACAGATACCCTAACTACTAACACACTTTGCATCACTGGTGCCCTGAATGAGGCACCCTGTGGGCTTTACAATAGCCCATCGGCTCTGTCTAATTCATTTAAGCCGTCTATCGTCCGTTTGAGCCGAGCCCCAAGGCCCCCCCCCCCCCCCCTCCCCGCCACATACACTAAATACTCACACACTTGGCAGACCTGCTACGCTGAAAACCACCCTTCGCGAAAAAATTGTGCATTGGCTTATGTAAACAGGGTTGCCCCTCCCGTGCATCCCCCCCCCCGCAACCACGAAATCGTGCTCAGTCAGTCAGTCTGGCATTTTACCCAAGTAGAGCAGACCACAGGGAGTCAGAATCCGTGCTGAAAGTTGAAATTGGCCCAAACATGCTCTTTCACTGATGTTAGGGGCTAAGGGCCCACTTAAACGGGGTTATACCCTATGTCCTGATACATGTACTTAGAAGAGTACGCCCTCTATGCAGGAGCTCAGTTCCCTGTTCATTAAGTACTTTTGGCTACAGGCCACCTGCTCGCTTGTTGGGCGTTGATATTATAAAATTATAATAAATATTTCTTAAATTATAATAAGAAATATTATAATTTACTGGCGAAAAACAATTATGGCTTTGAAGGATTCTTAATTCGTTTTTACTACCTAACGACAACTCATATCCAATATTACGTTTTTCCTTGCAGGCCAAATTAATGGTACTACCGGCTATACAGAGGCCGCTGCCCAAGGAATTATACCTCATCTATAATAAATGATCTTATTTCTGGAATGAATTTTGAAACATATCGGCACAACAAGCAAACATTCCGAGGGTGAGGCTGCTTCATAGATGTGGCCGCGGTGCTCTACTATGCTTTTACCAAATCTAGATTTTTCGTCTAAGTCCTTGGACCATTTAGTACCCTGGTCAGGGCGTCGTGCCAGTTTAATTTCCTTTTGTTAGTTTGCGTGGCATGAATTGTTTTGGATCCGCGCTTCATGCAGTTGTGCGTCCGGCGCTATCTTGGAGGTGTGCTGCCTTATTGCCCACATGCCGGACGCCACACCACACTTATAGACCTATGTGCTTGATGACTCATGTCATGTATTTCCATGTTTGACATGACATGCTATGTGTCGCGCCTTTTTTGGGCACCGCACTAGTCACGCATTGCTAGATTCTAGTGGTGCAATGCATGTTCTCTGAGCGTAGTGGTCATAGACCGTAGATCAGTAGATCAACGGCTGTTTTCAGTGTTTGCCTTGAGACAAGGGCGGCGGGGTTCACGTTCACTCACTACCTAATTTTCATTGTCTTGTTGCCGTGAATATGGGCGACTGGACTTGCATGGCACTAGGTCAGCGTTTTTTGCTTGAATTGCAATCTAATCTTATGCATTAATAATAATGGCAGAAGATCAAATTTCCTCCAATTTGTGCAGGTATGAAAAGGGGCCTCCCGGTTACGATATGCACGATGGATTGCTTGCGGCAAAGAGGCGTACCGTTATTTGCCCGTCAAGAACCACTTGCTGGCCATTAAAAAAAAAATAAATTATAACATGCCTCCGTTGGGAGATCATGTAGCACATATTCCTTGATGGATGGGTGGAGTGGAGGAAGCCGCGTAATCGAACTAACCTAACTCTGAGCTATCTAATCTAGAAAATCCTAACTACACTACTCATCAAAACGCCTCCGCCTCTTGGGGGGAGGTGGCTTGCCCACAGGGGCCGGCGTGTGAGCCTTGACAATCTTCTGCCACCGCGTCTTGTTCTGCATGGCGGTCCAAAGAAGGGAGAGAGAGTGGATGCGGTGTTCAAACTGGGGTGGGACCACTAGGTCGGCCAGCAGCATCTGGGTGTAGTTCGTGGCATGTTGCTGGCCATCACACTTGTGTGCATGCATCTTGACGGGTAGATACTGGCATGACCCTTCGCCGCACATGGCAGCTGATACCCCGTGATTTCTACCATAGCGAACGCGTGTGCTGACCTGAGGATCAGGTTCGAACTTTCGAGTCGCTAGCTCTCATTTGCAGAAAGCGATCTCTCATAGGCATCCACTCTGCCCCAGGACCGGACGTTATGAACAGCTTCCCCCCCTCGCGAGGCCGAGTTTTATTTATAATATAAATAATGGGACGTCTTTTGCCGCTTAAGGAAAAGGAGCATAACGCCACTTGCCTGTCGAGAACTACTCGAGGATAGTCACATCAGAGCTGGGCATGCACACTGAAGTGTGAGTACCGTCGAGCCGTTCTCACTGGGTAAATGACAGCATGCCCTTTACCGCAGGCGGCAAAAGGCGCCCCGTTCTTTAGCCATAGCTCTCCCTATGCACCCTACATACATCTTACTGCTAGCCGGTACTTCTGTGCCATGCCTAGTAGGCGCAGGTATCTGGTATTCTTCTTTTATGTAATATATCGAACTAATTATGAAAACAACAGGAAATCGTAGCAACAAAACAGCAGTTGCCAAGTGACGTACTACGTTTCATGCTACCTAGCCCTGTGTCATGGGTCCACACTCTACACCCGGGTGCAGTACCCATGTGACAGGTGCTAGTACTTCACCATCGACGGCAGGTCCGTCCCCTTTTCCCGGCCTGTTCGCTTATCACAGTCCATATACTACTACGTAAACTGATCCGTGGGAGCTGAACAAATTGATTTTACATTTTCACCCACTTATCTTCTTTCAAACCGGCCTTTGTACAAGACGTGGTGGTTGTGGTTCACGCTAGCCCTTGAACAGGCAAATACTCTTAACGTGGAATGTTACTTCTTCAATTATTGGAATTAATCGAGGGCATCATCAGCTGGCAGGTTCTTGTGTGCACCGGGAGTTCAGTTCTGACAAGTCCTTTTGTTGTCTTGCAACGGTGGCATGGTTTGTTGTGGATGTGTTGCCTACCTCTCCAGATAGTGACAGAGCAGCACTGCTAGCTCAGAAAAGCGCGATCATGCGGCCGTCTTTGTGGGACTGGACCACCTCTGGGAATCCTTGCGACTTTGAGTTCGTCTCGTGTAACTTAACAAAGGAAGACGGTCTACGTGTGACCGGCTTGAATCTGGCTTGGTAAGCGCATTTTTCTTTTTATTTGCAATGATGTAATTAGTGCGGGGGTGGGATAGAAAAGAATGTCCGAGTAATACGAAGCTGAGTGTACGCATGTATACGTTAGAAGTAGGGTTTTGCGATGCTATTGAACACTGAAAGATTTCCAATTCATGCTTGGCGATGGCTACCCTGGAGGCCCGGCTCGGGGACATCAGCAGAAGCATCAACACAAGTTTTCTTGCTTGATGCCACACACCCACGCACCCAACCACGAAGGTATGTAGGGGATGGGGGGCATGCACTTCCTGCTCAATTGGCTTTTGATTTCATTTACACGATGCCATTCATTTCATGCCATTCACGTAATCGGTTTCAACAAAATCAGGTATTGGGGGCGGCCATGAGCACTGTGCATGAGTATGTACATAGATGCGAAATGGAGACATGTCTTTGACACATAAAAGATACTAGTTAACATCATTAGCAATGGCAAAAAGCGCCCTCTGAAAGTGCCCACAGCGGCGCCAAATGAAGGCAGCTCTCTATTGTTTAGCTTTATCGGCTTTGTCAATTGTTCCAAAAGAAGCTCTAGAGTTCTGCAATTTGACTTTGTTATCAAGTCTTCTGATGTGCAAGCAATGGACGGCTGAGGCTTTGATGTGTTTGTTCGGTTCCCTGCGATGGCGCGTTGCACCTGCACACGCAGGTATGATGTTCAAGGGACACTTGTCAGTGAGCTGGGTTCCTTGGCATACCTCAGTGATCTGTAAGTGCCCTCTCTTCTGCCACCAAACCTGAAAGTACTTTTCAGAAGTATATATTTCATATATTCATGGATAATGACACATTCTGGAGGTGAGATCAGCATGCAACACATGGAAAGCCCCGAAAAGACATCACTAATGAAGACCATCTGATATCGTGGAGATTGGGAGCACCCTACTGTACACAAGATAGGAAGGTGTCATGCACAGTTACTATGGTGGTGGTGGTGGTGCAAGTGAACTGTACCCATGTGTGCAGGGTGGTCCAACGTGGAACAACTCCTCATGTGGAACCAATCGGCTCGCTGCCCACCGTGAGCGAGCCTGTTCTAGTACCTGTCGTCACCTCTGCACTGGCAGTGCTGCAGTTGATGTGGCCGCTTAGACTCCTAATATTGTCGGCAAGCAATAGTATGAGCAACAGCTCAACTACTGCGGATCCTAGTGCTTGTATGTGGCATCTCCTGAAGAGACTGAGCTCCTTGTCCTCCAGTAGCTGATATGACATAATCGGTATCTGAAACAACTCATGCTCAGTAGCACCATCCCACCACAGCTGGGGTCGTTGTACATTGTGGCGGTCCTGCAAGTTTTGTAGTCTTCCCCTCCGTGCAGATGATTGTGCTGGCCGCATATTCAGCCTTCTGCGTCTGGACTTGTTGTCATGTGCTAGCGTTGCCCTTGCCAGTTCCAGCTATGGCTCAAACGAGCAGGCGCTCCCGCAGTGTCTGTGGCTGATTCCTTGTGGGTGCATGCGTGCTTGTGCAATGACCTCCTCATGATCTGCCCCAGGAACCTGGAAACCGGCCAGCTAAGTGGCACCATCCCACCTGAGCTGGGGTCACTGTCCTCCTTGCAACGCCTGTAAGCCTTCCCTCTGCATCCTTGCGATGGCCACACGTCCCGTAGTGCCTCTTTGGACTTGCTTCCATCTGCTTGTGACGTGCTTATCTGGCAAAGCCCTACAGAGCACTCGCAAAGTGGAACCGAACTGAGTCAGTACTCTCCCCTTTGCTATCAGGCTGCGTGCTTCCGCGGAGAAGTATCTATGACGACAGTATGCGTCTCTGCACGTGTCGGAGGCTAGCATATGATACATGTCTGCCCACTAGTACTAAAAGCCACTCGCGCCGACAGCCAGGGGCACGTGTCATAGGCTAAATATAAGATACATGTCTGCCCGCTAGTGACAAAACCCACTCGTGCCGACAACTGGGGGCTTACGACACAGACAAGGCACGTTCATGCCGAAGCTCACTAGCTTTAACATTTTATATGTCCAAATCTGCTCTTGACTAGTAAAAAATGACGAATGTTTGAGCCCGGCAAATACAGCCAGGCATTCTGCGCACTGCTGAATTTCATCTGCAACGTAGCACAGCTCTTTTGGGCAACGCTTGGCCGTGCAAAAAAGGCCTTGCAAAATTCGGTGTTCTTACTATCTCTCGAACCATCATACTCGTTAGGAATCCCTTTGCGAGCAGACCCAGTTTCCAAGGTTCATGTTGCGCCCTCAAGCCCGTTAGGAAGACCTGCCACGTATCATGCTTCATAAATCATTTTATGACACTCCCAATGCAAACGCTTTATCTTCATGCCTCTTATGAAGACCTGCAACACATCATGCTTTGTGAATAATAGATAGTGACGTACCCCCAATGCGCCGTTGCCTCCTCACGCCTGTAGCGTGGAGAACTCAGGCCGTAACAGGGCACTAGGCCAGAGTAGGTCTACAATTCATTGGACACCTGTGAGGCTCCTCCACATTTATTACTCATGGCGATTGTTGAGCTTCATTCAGTTTATATGTGATATGTGGACGGCTTGAAGGGGACCGCCTTGCCATACAGTAGGTAACGTAGTAGTACGTAGTACTAGCACCTGTCACGGGGTTACTGCACCGGCCGGCCTTTGCGTGGTGGTGCAGAGTGTGGACCCGTGGTACAGGGATAGGCAACTTCTAGCGAACGTCACTGGACCAGATACCTGTGCCTAGGCGTGGCCCAGCTGCACGTGCTGGCAGTCAGTACTTAGAGTGGTGTGGTGAACATGTGGAGGCCTTTTTGCAGCTCCCACCCACCCACCCACCCACCCACCCACCCACCCACCCACCCACCCACCCACCCACCCACCCACCCACCCACACCCACCCACCCACCCACCCACCCACCCACCCACCCACCCACCCACCCACCCACCCACCCACCCACCCACCCACCCACCCACCCACCCAGCCACCCACAGTTAGATTATGATGAGCGAGGATGATGGTGGGAACTCAGTGTGAGACAGAGAATTCAATGACGCCTGGGATCGGGCGTTCCTTGTCATTATTCACTCCAATAACGGGCACACATTATATGTCGTGACACTGCGTCTCTCACGAGTTCCCTTGGACAACTGTACTACGTAACATTTGTCCACCACGTGTCCAGGCTCTAGAGTCTTCTAGACCTTCAGCACCGTTACTACGTCCATCAGACTAGTTGCTGGCTACGTAACTTGCGTCCACGTTGCTGTGTCGCGCCACAACCGGCGCTATGCACTGTTATTCAGTCTCCGCCAGAATAACTCCGGTCACATTTTGTGTTTCCCTGTCTGTGTGTTTCCGGCCACAAGTCAGCCTCGAGGTATCTCAGCTAACTCCCACCCACCCACCCACCCACCCACCCACCCACCCACCCACCCACCCACCCACCCACCCACCCACCCACCCACCCACCCACCCACCCACCCACCCACCCACCCACCCACCCACCCACCCACCCACCCACCCACCCACGCTGCTGAGAGGGGCAAGTCTATTGTTTAGAGAGGTATGCTGCGCCCCAGCATGGTGTTACAACAACCAGCCTGATCATGAATTCTACAAATGGTGTTGTATCATAAGCTCTACTTACAAAGCCCACTTAGTTGTAAAATATATATTTCTCGTGGTGGGAAGGAGCTCCACTGGACCAAAAGCCAGGAATTCATAGTACATTTAGTACAGCAAAAAAGTCTTCGTGCTGAGTTTTTTTACATGCATTCTTAAGGGGAGGGTCCCATAGAAATATATCAAAACTTACCCCCCCTAATAACTACAGAAATGCAACTGACAACCACTGAATGATGTTTGGGGACCATAAACCTGATGTTTGGGCATGCATACCACCACTTGTTGGGGGTACTACCCCCAGCCATACACCGGCTATGAGCTAAAAATAGAAAAAAACGCTGTCCGGGGCACATCTTGCCCAGAACAGTGGGAGAACCAGTAGCATGAAAAAAGCACACCCCATATAAAAATGTCATGGGACATTGTTTCTACCTAATTGGATCAACAAAATCAGCACATCCCTTTGAGTTATTAATTTTTGGGCCAAAAATACGCTTTTTTTGGCGGGGCGTCCCCATACACACTCATAACACATCAATTAGGCCTGAAAAGCACAAGTCAAATTCTGTCATGACCATAGAAGGCACTGTCAAAGTTTGGTGGCATTCTGAGCTCAGCTGTAGCAGTTATTAATTTTGGCAGTTGGCCACCTGTGCAGACGCTAAGGAAGGCATTAGTGAGTATTAAGGCACACTAACACTTCCTATGCCATCCAAAAGGCTCCTGACCATGCCCAATTCGACCACAATGTACAAGGAGGTGGCTGGGCACGTCATGTGCCCTTGCCTTACCTCGACACGGGCAACCTGTTGCGTGTGTGCACAACAATGAGGCAGGTAGCTCTACATGCCTAGCCAACACTTCTAAAGCATATTCCAGGTTTATGGTGTGGGCATCATCCCAAAACCAAGCTCAAACACACCCTAGAAAGCCATATCCACTAATTGCCCAACAAGGGTAACAACAGACAGTCCACAGAGAAAGCAGAATTATCATACATGCTGCTTGCCAAGGCTTCTTACCATGGTTACCTTGCCTTGCTAGCATATGAATTAGGGCTCTCCCATTTTAGTGGGAGAAAGGCCAACAAGACAACGATAACCCCTACCTACGTGCAGTTCCACCCATGCAGTATGCCCCTCAGAAAAACCACTGCCACCTTTCTTTCCAGCGCAATTGTTTGCCAAGAAACAAACTCAAGCTTGTGAGCCTCTAACCACAATGAAGCCTCTGCTAAGAAAGGCCGCGTCAATATTCACACAAAACTGAGTGCTGTTAGCAATCTCCTTCCAAGAAACCACTCAGCAAATCCCTGACAACTTGACGATATGCCACGGTCACGCTTTGACACATCCCAGCCATGCAACGTACATAAAAACCACTGAAAGGTGCCAGGAATCTGGCGATGCGCAGCACGGAATGGCATTATACCTGGCGCTAACTGCACGGAAAGAAGCCGAAAACTTGCGTTGATAACCCATAAAGGAAGCGAAACATTCATAGGGTCACGTTGATCACACGATCGTACCATTACCGGAATTGTCCTTCGCCCAGCGGCGCAAGAAAGAACAACCTTCCATGGAATAATAAGACGCGCATCCCGCGAGCCTGGAGAGTGTCTTACCGATCATGACGGAAATCTTGCCGAAACCCAGCAAATTTTTTAAAGCTTTACCAATAACGATTTAAACGCATCCTTGACGCTAGGTAAAGCCCATAAAACCTGACAATCACCGCCGCCAGCGTGCATTCTAATTTATTCCTCTCGACGAAAACATCAGATTGGACCCCCGTGGCGATGGTCATCAATAAAATCATCGACACTGCAAGAAACGCGAACTCCGCTACGAAGTAGTATCATTTACTCATCGTCTTTAAGATTCGCTCAGTTTCTCTGCATTCCGCGAGCCATCTTTTTCTACTCTGCCTGAAAGCACGTCGCCATGGCCAGCTCCGGTAGGGGTGCGCGCCCCGTGCACTACTTTTTCACGGTACGGACGGGTACCGCGAATTTTTCGGCGCCAAAATATTCGCGCCGGGACCGTCCCCTTAAGCAGGCATTTTTGTGGATGCCAGCTTCGGGGGTGTGATTGTTGCTAGTATGCTTGCGTGCATGGCCCCCCTTGATTGCTGCTGACCGCAGGAACTTGAATGACAACAACCTGACCGGCACAATCCCATCTGAGCTGGGGTCCTTGTATCGCCTGGCCATCTTGTAAGTCTGCCGGACATATACTGCATCAGATACGCAGTTGACCCTGGCTGGACTCTCTGCCATTTGTGTCGTTGCCATAACAGCTTTTGCCTGTCAAAGCCCCACTACAGATGGCACTTGAGCTGCCTGTTTGGCTACATAGTTGCAACTCTCCTGCTGAATCATGTGGGCTTTCCTGCCAATTCATTCATTTATCCATTGCTCCATCTATGCATCCATCCATCCATCCATCCATTCATCCGTCCGTCCGTCCGTCCGTCCATCCATCTATCTATCTATCTATCTATCTATCTATCTATCTGTCTATCTATCTATCTATCTATCTATCTATCTATCTATCTATCTATCTATCTATCTATCTATCTATCTATCTATCTATCTATCTATCTATCTATCTATCTATCTATCTATCTATCTATCTATCTATCTATCTATCTATCTATCTATCTATCTATCTATCTATCTATCTATCTATCTATCTATCTATCTATCTATCTATCTATCTATCTATCTATCTATCTATCTATCTATCTATCTATCTATCTATCTATCTATCTATCTATCTATCTATCTATCTATCTATCTATCTATCTATCTATCTATCTATCTATCTATCTATCTATCTATCTATCTATCTATCTATCCATCCATCCATCCATCCATCCATCCATCCATCCATCCATCCATCTATCTATCTATCTATCTATCTATCTATCTATCTATCTATCTATCTATCTATCTATCTATCTATCTATCTATCTATCTATCTATCTATCTATCTATCTATCTATCTATCTATCTATCTATCTATCTATCTATCTATCTATCTATCTATCTATCTATCTATCTATCTATCTATCTATCTATCTATCCATCCATCCATCCGTTCATTCATCCTTCCATGTACCCATTTACCTATCGATGGGACAAAGGTTACGTTTCATCCCTGTCAGAGCATCATCGCAAGGCATAACCAGAAAGGGGCAGGAACTGCCGCTTTTTCTCATAGCCTGGAATGCGAGGAACCGGCTCAATCTTAAACTGCTCACGCGAAGAGTCCAGCATCTCCTGTGGGTGCGATGAGGCCTTATCATAGCAAATGCTCAGCAGATGTAGTACATATGTAGGGCAGGTCCATGGTCCAGAGGCAACAGCTCAAGGTCCCGGGCTCACGTTGAGGCGTGCTTGTCCAATACCCTGCTTGTTCTGCCAACAGGTATCTGGACAACAGCAACCTGAGGGGTACCATCCCACCTGAGCTGAGGTCCTTATCCTCCCTCCAAGAACTGTAAGTCTTCCCTGCGCATGCTTGAGACGGCCAGATATCCAGCATTTATTTTACGAGTTGGCTCTATTGCCAGCTCTACCTTAGTTCGTAAGCAACACCTTGTGCAATGTGCTTGACCTCCGCAGGAACGGTTGTCGACACTAATGATTTATTGTCCAGTTAGGTAATTTACTTCTTGCACGCCGTCGTCCTCCACCCACAAGCAGAAATGCGCGGCGCCCACGGTACTTGCCCGTTGGGTAGTTTGGGAGTCTAGTATGGAGTTGTAACATTATGCCATGCAGCAGACATCTTGGTACCGGGTCTACACCCCCAGTACCTAATCCTGTCACATTTCGGACCTCGGTGCTCAGCACCGCACATAATTCTAGCGTCCCTCGGTATTCGGGGCTCAGTTCCGCGCGGCGCTTCCGCCTCGAATTTCCGCCTGCCTAGTGCTTAGGCTGTCCTCTGCTTAGGCAGACTAACTCCAGCTGCTCCTGTCTGTACTTGCTGCCGTTTGCTTGTATTGTCGTCGCCACCCGCATAAAGCGTACGTGCAAGAACTGGCACTTTGAGCTGCCTGTTTTATAACGCTTATACTTTATGAATGGGGCACCCTTGTGCAAATGCCCTGCTTTTCTGCCCGCAGGTTACTGAGTGGCAACCATCTGGAAGGCACTATCCCACCTGATCTGGGGTCAATGTCCTCTCTGCTCCTTCTGTAAGCCTTTCCTCCGCACGCTGGTGGTGACCAGGTATTCCGTGGCTCCTGTCCAGGCTTGCTGCCATTTGCTGTTGCTGCCATCGCCTGCCAAACCCCAGACAAACGGGCACCTAATTTGTGCTGTTGGCGCATCTGTGCGTGATGCGCTGGTTGTTCCTGCTTCGCAGAAATCTGCATTACAATTCTCTGAGCGGCACCATCCCACCTGAGCTGGGTTCTATATTTGGACTGCAAAAGCTGTAAGCTTTCCAGATATCAAATTGCTCCTGTCCAGATGTGCTCTCATGGGCTGGTGTTGCCATTGCCTGCCAAAGTCCCACACATGGTGGCTCTTGAGCAGTCATCGCACATTGCTGTTGCTGTGCGCTTATGAAACGCCCTGCTTGTCCCTTCTCGCAGGTTCTTGAACAATAACCGGCTGAGTGGCACCCTTCCAAATCAGCTGGGGTCTTTGACCAGACTGCAGACCCTGTAAGCCTTCCTCCCAATTGCTTGTGATGACCAGAGACCGTGCTACCATTCATTTTTATTGTCCTTGCCTGCCAAAGCCACTCATAAACTGTTTGACGTTGTCTATTTCTCTGAGCTGGATGCCCTGCTTGTTTCTGCCTTGCAGGGATCTGTCCAGAAACCAGCTGAGCGGCATCATTCCGGACATGTCTTCTGCAGACTCCCTGCTCTTCATGTAAGCCCTCTGCCCTCCTGTCACAGACTCATGATGGATAACCAGTTGCTTCTGCCGACCCGTGCCACTGAATGCTTTTTGTTGGTGCACACTTGTCCACAGCTCTGCTTTGTAGTCATAACACTCTGCCTGCCATGGGCTTCCTGCAGCATGTAAATTAGGTTTTGAAAATTCATTGATGTTGGTGAGGCACGGCCCATTTCGCATCGGTGTGATCGCTATGACTTCGCACGAAAGGGTATGTGCCGTGCTGGTTTGTACGGCGCTCCATGCATCACGGCGTGTGGCTCCATTTACTTTACATAAGGTTTGTGCTGAATGTTCAGGTTCTCAAGTATATGGTCAGCTGATGTTACTTAACCATATTGTAGTAATAATACTATAAGTAAAATGGTGCCACCATTTACCACCATGTACCACTACCATCACCACCATTAATTAGGTGCTGCTTAATTAGTCAAGCGGCTCTGATCAGTTGGCCTTGAGCCTCTCCTGATTAAGCCGTGGTAGTACATAGAGCCATTTTCGTATGGCATCCGCTTCATACTATGCAAGTATGGATTTGTTCTTGTAACTCTGCCAGCGAATGCCTGACATAACTTTACATTTCTGTTGTCTGTCTCATTTTTCCTGTTTGGATGCCATTGCACCTCTGATGCCCTGAATGTTCCTGCCTCGCAGGTACCTGCAAGAGAACCGGCTGGTCGGCGCCATCCCTTCTAAACTGGGATCTGTACTGCATTTCGTTTGGGCCGTGTAAGCTTTCTTCCATTGGTGATGTGTTGTGTCACTGGTGGCTGCATCCCCATGCACTACATAGTCCTGTCTGAATCGGTGCCATGCGCACATGCCAAGCTATACATTCTGCTGCAATTGGAACACCCTTCTCTTTTTGCATGCATGGCAAGCATTTCCAAGTTGATCCCAATGATGTTTGGACTTCCCCGTGTGGTTCATCCTGCTGCTGCAGGAATGTGGCTTACAACCCTTGGATCTGTGGACCGAGCCCACCCGGAGTCTCGGACTTCAGAGTGAACAGGACCGGCACCTGGGGCTTGACTTGCCCTCGTAAGTTCACACTAACCCTTGCCCTCGTAAGTTCAAAATAACTAGTCCGAATCATTCAAAATACCCAAATTTACACACCAAAGTCCCAAACTATGGATAAACTAGTGAAAATGTCCTGAGTTGCGTTCAAAGTCCTAACACGCGCAATTTACTCTGTTGTTACGCCCATTTTCAGGCTCGGGCCGTAACACCTCGCTTGGCTAGGGAACGCAGCCAAGCGTTCTCTCTGTTGTCACTTCTTCGTGACAGTCACTCTTTACAGTTGATGGTCCACTCTAGATGCCCTCTTGAGGGCACTGCTCATGTAGTAAGTCATGGTTTGGGATCCAGTCAATACGGAAGGGTGTGGGTGAAGTCGTTGATGGCAGCATGAGGTTTAGAATTGGGGATAGGGCTAGAGGAGGGAGTTTTATGGAGGATATCTTGGGCATATGGTGGTGGTCACACGGGTTTGCATTCCTGGCACGGCTTGTTCGCGGTCAATGTCGCTTAGGTACCCTCTCGTGGTCTGTCGACCAGTGTAGCCTTGGAGCATTATGTAAATGATTGGCCTGCTCATGGCGTGTTTGCCCAAATTGGATGCGGATGCCTGGAATGCGTGTAGTTTGCTTCAACACATCGTCTGCTCTGGATCTCGATTGGGGCTGCACTCTGAACGGACCGAGCTGTATCAACAACAATGAATGCTCATGTAAGTGCTGACTGGTTGCGATTGCGGCCGTGCCATCTTGCGCTCAGTGACCAGTGTGGTACCCTCAGATTTCTCGCTTGCCACTTCTAGTCCTCGCTTGCGACTATGTGCTAGTTCTAAGAATGAGATATTTTTGAAAAATGAAGTATGGAAAGGGGGTGCTCAGCGGGTCTGACCAGCAGTGATGAAATAATCGCAATACTTGTGGTCTGCTAATCGCACTTTTGCTTGATATCTGCGATGTTGATGGCACTGGCTTTTTTTGGCAGGCGCCGTCCTCTCTTTTCCATTCTTTGAAAAACACTAATAAGTGCTAATAACCGCCCCACACACACAAAACCACGCAGCGCCTGTTTGCTTAGGGTCTAGGATGTCAATCAGGTGTGAGGTGTGTGGGTTAGGGTTGGCGCATGGGTGATTGGAGGGCGCGTGATCGAATGGGTGGGGGGGAGACGAGGGAGTAGGTGGGTGCGGGTGGGGGCCTGGGGCGTCGATGGGTGGGTGGGGGAGGAGTTGGGCGGGTGATTGAATGGGTGGGTGGGAGTCGGACGAGTAGGGGGGGGGGGGGGGGGGGGGCGGGGGCGGGCGGGCGCCGGCGGGCGGGCCAGCGGGCAGGCGGGCAGGCAGACCGGCGGGCGGGCCAGCGGGCAACCTGTCCGCTATTGCATGGTTGTCAAGGAGCTTCGAGGGCAATTTTCTGCCATCCAGGATCACCTAATTTACAAGGTTTGGGTGTTTTGCCACAGTGGATGATTATAAGAGTATGCAGCATCCCTCTTCTGCTTACCGTCCTGTCCATGCAGGGCTTTATTTGACTGCCACTTTGTCCAAGCGTGAACGAGTTCTGCACCCATGCGGAGGACCTGTGATATAAAGTGGCCATGGTTGTGCTGGATGGGGAAGGAGATTGCCAGCAAACTGTCAGTTCCTGGTTAACTCCCTGGTAGCTCTAGCTGCGGGGTGGGATCCAAGCATGATCCTGGCTGCCCCTGCCCCAGGATTCAAGCTGCTGACGGTGTTCCTGCACTCTGCTGCCGAGAAACAACAGCTTCATGGCGGAGTGTGACTCTGCACGTTGCTTCTATATCTGTATTCGCACTTGGGTGTGGCTATTGTGTACCTGGTGGGGCTTGCGTACGCATGTGCTTGCATCTGGGTGCAGCTAACGTTAATATTCCGTGTTCCTGTCAACTTGTTATGTTTGTCAAATGCTTGCAGTTGTTGCTGATCCAAGCACACCACGGCCTCCCAGCCCTCCGCCTTCTCCCCCCAGCCCTCCGCCTCCCCCGAACAGCCCCATATCTCCACCGCTGTTTGGTTTAGGTAATAATGCCCTCTATGATTAGCTGCTCCATAGTTAGAATAAATCTCCCCTCCACCCAGGAGCTCGGTTCCCTGTTCATTAAGTATTTTTCGCTACATACCACCTGCTCGCTTTTTGGGCATTGCTCGACACCAGGTAGCGGCTGCTTCCTGGCCTTATGTATGTAGTGCGCAGAATAGCACGCACACAGACGTTGAATGTGCCCGCTCCTGTGTTGCGTAGAATGTGTCTGCCCCGGTCATCCCTGCACATGTGGCTTGGCTGGATGAACCAGAAGGTTGGCAGGGGATGGCTTGAGCAGCCGCGTGGCTGCCTTATTTCTAGGTGATAGGTACAGGGATTTGTGAAGTCATGCAGACCATATGTAGCTTGCCTCAGGACATGAGTGGCCCTTAATGTGAGCCTACATGCAGTCACCAGGGTTTAGGCAACATGCCCGACCCTACTTGCATGAAGCCCATGGTGTTTGTGCAGCACAAAGAAACGGTTCAAGGGTGGGGGCACTTTCTAGGTGAAGCCGTGAGGCTTTGTTATGCTTGTAGTAGCACTAACTCCATCTAACATTGATGTACGGTCTGAATTTTGTAGCGTCTTTTCACCCTTTTTTCTCCTTATATACCCTAGAAAAGAGACTTGGGGGTCGTGCTTAACGCTGGGCTTTAAACACACAACTTTCCAAAAACATTCCGAGGCATGCACTTTTTACTTTTTCTTCATTTGGATTGATCATGTTTTCGATTTGGCACGTTTTTCAATGCAGCGGGAGTCCAAATCTGACAAGTCCTTTCGTTCACTTGCATTGGCGGCATCGTTTGTCGTGGATGTGTTGCCTCCCTCTCCAGATAGTGACAGAGCAGCACTGCTAGCCCAGAAAAACGCGATCACGCCGCTCAATTTGGACTACGGACTGTTTGGCTGGACTACCTCTGGGAGCCCTTGCGACTTTGAGTTCGTTGCGTGCGACTTAACCAAGGAAGACGGTGTGCGTGTGACTGGCTTGCAACTGGGACGGTAAGTACATCTTCCTCATTTGCAATATGTAATTAGTGCGGGAGTGGGATAGATGAGAAATATGTCGGAATAATGCAAACTAGAGTGCATGCATGAACACTATAGGGTTTTGAGGCGCTATTATTGAACACTGAAAGATTTCCAATTCATGCTTGGCGATGGCTACCCGCAGGCCCTACTTTGAGGCATTGTAGCAGAAGCTGCATCATGCTGGCGGCACCACGAGTTTTCTTGCTTGATGCCACACACCCATGCACTCAACCCACCCACCCTAGGTAGGGGATTAGGGACACGCACTGCCTGCTTACTTGGCTTCTGAAATTCATTTACACGATGCCATTCATTTCATGCCAGTCACAACATCTGGTTCAACAAGGTCCGGTATTGGGGCCGGCCATGAACACTGTGCATGAGTATGCGGATGCGAAGTTTAGAAATATCTCTGACACATAAAAGATACTAAGATGTAGTCTACATCATTTGCAAGGGCAAAAAGCGCCCTCCGGAAAGTGCCCACAGCGGCGCTAAATAAAGTCAATCTCTCTTTGTGTAGCTTTATTATCGGCTGTCTTTTTTTCCATAAAAGGATGAAGAGACTTGCTGATTGACTTTGTGATCAAGTCTTTGGACGTACAAGCATTGGACGGCCATGGTTTTTATGTTTGTTTGGTTCCCTGGGATGGTGCGTTGCGTCTGCACACGCATGCAGATATAGCGGTTTTGAAGGGACACTCGTGAGTGAGCTGGGTTCCTTGGCATACCTGCGCTATTTGTAAGTGCCCTCTCTTCTACCAAACCTGAAAGTATTTTTCAGAATGCATTCTATTTTACCGCCACATAATTACGTTTGGAACAGTTGAAATGGTGGGATGGGTTTGCTCCAGAGCTCTAAAGGGCGATACTGCTTCACTTGTGACAATCAGTTTCAGGACTCATAAACAACAGCTTTACTTGTGACAATCAGTTTCAGGACCCATAAACTACCGCTTCACTTGTGACAATCGGTTTCAGGACCCATAAACTACCGCTTCACTTGTGACAATCGGTTTCAGGACCCATAAACTACCGCTTCACTTGTGACAATCAGTTTCAGGACCCATAAACTACAGCTTCACTTGTGACAATCTGTTTCAGGACTCATAAACTACAGCTTCACTTGTGACAATCGGTTTCAGGACTCATAAACTACAGCTTCACTTGTGACAATCTGTTTCAGGACCCCTAAACTACAGCTTCACTGGTGACAATCTGTTTCAGGACCCCTACTTAACTACACCTGCACTTGTGACAATCTGTTTCAGGACCCATAAACTACAGCTTCACTTGTGACAATCAGTTTCAGGACTCATAAACTACAGCTTCACTTGTGACAATCTGTTTCAGGACCCCTAAACTACAGCTTCACTGGTGACAATCTGTTTCAGGACCCCTACTTAACTACACCTGCACTTGTGACAAACGGTTTCAGGACTCACAAACTACAGCTTTACTTGTGACAATCTGTTTCAGGACTCATAAACTACAGCTTCACTTGTGACAATCTGTTTCAGGACTCCTAAACTACATTGTGGTACGAGCGACACCGCCGCAGGCGGCTGGGACGGTCGCATGGATGGCAGGCGTTAGAGAAGCCATGAATTAAATATGGTACATTGTGGGCCGGCTGCCCTTGTTCAGGTCCGCGCCACTAGTCCTTAGGCTCTACTAACGAATGTACGACATTCCTGAAAATCCGGCGTCCCATGCTAGTGACGTGACGGTCTCCACTTCGGTCAGTGGCCATGTTTTGCGACGAAAGCATTTTACGTGGCAAACCGTAGTAGTAGGAATAGTTCAAAGCCCATGGATTGCGTAGGGAGTCTGACGTGACACAGAAATTGAATGACGCTTGTCAACGACTTGGCCAAAAGGGGAGTATAGCCAAACGTAGTTTGTCGTCTAGGTAGTTTCTTTCACCCGCCCCCCTTCACCCCTCTTTCTCTGTGGATTGGGGGCATGCACTACGCGCTGAATTGACAGTTCTCTCAATGAGTGCCACCTTGCCATTCATTCATGATGGCCCAGTCCGCTCATTGTTTCTATAAGACTGTTTTTCTTGGGAGTGAATGGGTTTAAATATGTAGTACTCCATTTGAAAATCCAGAAAATTTTGCGTGTACGCTGCCACGAAATACTTCAAAAAAGTAGCAGCATGTAGTGGCGTAACCATCGGGATAAAAAGCAAAAGTTCAGCATTGAAATTACCACCATTGAATTGTGAACTTCAGTGTATATGTATACCATGCATACTACTATGATAAAGCAACTTCCTACGGCTGGCAATGCATACCAACACAGACATTAACTGCGCCGCCTGGGGTCGAGCCACAGGAATGGCAGCCGCACCGGAGCTACCACTTCCGTGAAAAGAAAGCAGGCTGAAGACGTGGAAGTATGTCATGTTATAGCTCATCCCGGGACCTATCTGGGCAAGGTTTATTCACGGTGAAGCACTACCATGGCAACTTGCTGTCAACGGAGAAGCGAGACCTTATTTGTCACTTCCTGGCGATGGCAGCGCGTTGGCACGACAAGAAGAACGTAAAATATAAGGGTAACACCCACGAAACCATTTCATCTTTACGGATATAGCAGTGTTGTGGCATCGTCATTATGTTTTGTTCGGGGACAACAGGTCAAGCATGCCCGGACACCCTTCATTCCTCTGCACTGCCACAGGCCAGAGCATTCTGGTGGATATTTTGCATGGGCGATGAAATTGGTGCCCCGTTCACTCTGGCAGTTAAATACCCCCTAAATACTGTCCGAATATCGTAAACACTTGCGGCGCGATGTATTCCGCATCTACCTGTAGATGACTCCAAAAACATGTACAAATATCCTCCAAAGCACTGCTTGCGTTCGATTCAATTCCTAGTTTTGCCAGCAATGCAATAATAGGGGTGGGTGGGTGGGAGCTGCAAAAAGGCCTCCCTACGTTCACCACACCACTCTAAGTACGGTGTGAAAATGGAAAACAAAGCACATGTCTCAAGGCGCCGCGCCCCCCTCAATCAAGGGCGGGCACGGTTGCCAGTAGGCACTAGTACCGGCGCACCGCCGGTCCCTTTTCTCTCTCTAGTCCTAAGTAACAACAAGCACCTAACATGGTGTAGGTGACGTACGGTAGAGCTACGCTACAGGCGGTAGATCGGCCCCCTTTGAGCCCGCCGCAACATAACTATAAAATGAGCAGATAGCTCAGAAAATAGGTGCTGAAGCTAAGGTCCATTGGAGTGCCTTCCTACCAGAGAAACAAGTTTATTACAATAAGTGTGTGCAGGCTTTAACAGTTGAGCCTAGCCACACCCTCAAAATCATTGTACAAGTCATTGTCAAGTTAGGCCAGTTCACCATGCTGGGGCCCAGCACATGCCCCCTTGGTCCAATCTTGTCCCACATCACCATCTCTGGCCACCCAGGCCGTTTCCAGCCCTGGTGGTAGGAACGCAACCACTTGGAATGCTGGGCTCTTGTTGGCATGATGATGCCCCCCTTCCCGCCCCCGTGTGGCCGCTACGGTCTCCCGGCGGACGCAGGGCGGAGCCACATGCGTTCCCCTTCCTAGAGGGGCGCATCCCAGTGCTGCCGCTTTAGGACTTATGCCACCTGGGAACGTCTCCAGCTCACCCAACCACCATCACCAGCCCACCGGCAAAGCCGCTGGGATTTCCCGAGGGTAGAGCCACTGCCACTGGCTCCATTACCCCCCATCGTGGTGATAATGATGGCTGCGGACCTCCTAGCGCCAAGGCTCACCATCGCCATGGTGTCACGAGCCTTGGCGCAGCCGCAGCCGAGTGGAGCTTTATTATGGTATATAATGCATTTTCTTAAAACAAAGCCGGACCGCACTGCCGGGTTCCACACGCACCCCCCCTCGTGGGGGGCGCGTGAAAACGGCAAAGGCAAAGCGGAGCCCGCCGCCTTTGGGCGGGCGTAGCGGAGCCTTAGACGTTTTCACGCGCCCCCCGCGAGGGGAAAATTTTTTTCCAGGCTTGCCAGGCGCTGTAGAATTTCTTAACCAGATTTTTTGTAAGTGCGCATGAATACCCACGGTTTTCCGCAGCTTCCCACCTCTCCCTTATCGCCAAGGGCAGAAGGGGCCTGCTCGCCGGAGCGCCGAGAGGGTACAGAGTGCCTGCCGACCTACCCATGCCGACAGGACCCCCCCCGACCCACGGCAGCCGCTGCCTTTGCTGAAAAACTGGGCAATTATGAATAGCGCGCTCCTCCCACCAAGATTCGCTCCAGCCCCGCATCCTCCCCGAAACTCCCGTCTGGCCACAGGCCGAAAGATCGGGTCCGCTGTCAGGCTCCTGGTAGTTATGGGCTACCCTGGCACCCCACGCTAGCCATCTCCACGTTTAAGGCAGATTCGCCTCCACCTGTGATTCTTTCCACCGTAGCCGCTGGCCCTGGCCT